>JAEBUR010000020.1:0-538520 GCA_023014455.1 Amanita exitialis
ATGAAACCGATCCATTTACTGAATCAAGTGAAGAAGAAGTCAATAGAGATTTACAATCTAAATCACCTAGTGATGATCTCGTATACTTCTTAGAAAAACTACTCAAAGAAGGAGGTAACAGATTTGTTAACTACCTTCTATGCAAAGCCATAAGTCCAAACTATTCGAAAAGTGTAGACCAATGGACGTATAAAGATGCTTATAAATTAAAAGCTTCTAATCCCAAAGAATGGGAATTATGGCAAAATGCAATGAAAGAAGAAGTACAGGCCTTAGAAGACCGTGATGTATGGGAATTAGTACCATGTCCAAAGACCGTAAACCTGTAAAGTGTAGATGGGTTTATGTGGTCAAAAGCGATGGCCGAAAACGTGCTCGACTAGTCGCTAAAGGATTTTCTCAAATACCTGGAGTAGATTATGATGATACATTCTCACCAGTTGCACGATTTGAGACTGTGAGACTCCTTATGGCTACAGCAGCGCTAGAAGATTGGGAAATTGAAGCGCTAGATGTAAAGACAGCGTTCCTTTATGGAGATTTAGAAGAAAACATATATATGGAACAGCCAGAAGGATTTATTATCAAAGGACAAGAGCACAAAGTCTATAAACTTAAAAAAGCCTTATATGGACTTAAACAAGCCTCATTAGCTTGGAATAAGAAAGCAAATCAAAGTCTACAAGAATTAGGCTTTGGACGGTGTCTTACAGACACTGGAGTTTATGTTTGCTATAAACAAAATCAACTATAGTAGCTATATTATATGTTGATGATGTGTTATTCATGGGAAACAATAAAAAGTTACTCATGGAACTAAAACACAAATTTATGAAAAAATGGGAATGTAGAGATCTAGGACCCATTAAAGAATATCTTGGAATGACAATTGTCCGAGATAGGAAAAAGAAATTGATTATTCTTGATCAAATTAACTATGCAAAGAAAGTAGTTAAACGTTTTGGTCAAGAAGATTCAAAACCTGTTCGTACTCCTTTACCAGCAGGATATACACCTGTGGAGAACGAAGGTACTGCAACTCCTCAAGAAAGGAGTTATTACCAATCAATTATTGGATCTCTACTATATCTTACTCTTGGCACGAGATACGATATTACCCAAGCAGTAATCATGATGTCACAATTCATGGTTAATCCATCTAGAGAACACATAGCAAAAGCCTTATATATTATAAAATATGTCAATTCTTCCATAAATGGAAAATTGGTGTATGATGGCTTTAACAAAGATGGAATGCATGCTTACTCTGATGCAGATTGGGCTGGTGATCCAGTCACAAGAAAATCTGTAACAGGTAATCTAGTTCTATTGGCAGGATCTCCAATAAGTTGGATTTCCAGAAAACAGAAAACTGTTGCATTGTCATCCACAGAAGCTGAGTACATGAGTCTTTCAGACTGCTCACGCCAAATCATGTGGATAAAATCCCTATTCAAAGAACTGGGATATGACATTGGAGCTGTTGACCTTCATGTTGACAACAGAGGATCAATATTCTTAGCAAAGAATCCAGCTCAAGAACATAGAACAAAACATATTGATATTCATTATCATTATGTTAGAGAACGTGTCGAGAACAAAGATATCAACATATCATATGTTCCCACAAATGAACAATTAGCTGATATCTTAACAAAAAATTTAACTTGGCAAAAGTTTAAAGAGTTAAGAAATGAAATTGGCATTGAGATCCTCAATGAGGGGGAGTGTTGAAACGAACGTTGACGAATGTCTTTCGTATCGTGGGAAAACATCTCGGATCTATCCGATCTCAATCATTATCATATCTTATCAGTATTATCTAATAATCTATGATTATATAATGTTCATTGTATTTATATCTAGAAAGATATTATAGAGTTCAATGGGACAGAACTCTGAACAATAAAGTCGCCTCATGTATTCACATGGTGACTGTGCAAAGCTGTGCTTCACACAGCTTTCCACACAGCAATGACTGCGCATTGCTATGCTCAATACATTTGCTCAGTCATTGTCGAAGTAGCACGATGACGGGCGCAGCAGAATAGTAGAGCTAAGTAAGTGAAACACTTACTTGTGTAGCTGTAGGTCACTCAGGAGCTGTGGCTCAACTGGTTGAAAGCAGAGAAGAGAATGTAGATTGACGTAGAAACTACAGAGTATTTATACGTCTATCTACTGTGTCTGTGTCAGCGTTATTATGATACGCTGACTGAGCATTTGTATAGCATGACTGAGCAAATGTATTGAGCATAGCAATGCACAGTCATTGCTGTGTGGAAAGCTGTGTGAAGCACAGCTTTGCACAGTCGCCATGTGAATACATGAGGTGGCTTTATTGTTCAGAGTTCTGTCCCATCGAACTCTATAATATCTGTCTAGATATAAATACAATGAACATTATATAATCATAGATTATTAGATAATACTGATAAGATATGATAACGATTGAGATCGGATAGATCCGAGATGTTTTCCCATGATACGAAAGACATTCGTCAACGTTCGTTTCAACACTCCCCCTCATTGAGGATCTCAATGCCAATTTCATTTCTTAACTCTTTAAACTTTTGCCAAGTTAAATTTTTTGTTAAGATATCAGCTAATTGTTCATTTGTGGGAACATATGATATGTTGATATCTTTGTTCTCGACATGTTCTCTAACATAATGATAACGAATATCAATATGTTTTGTTCTATGTTCTTGAGCTGGATTCTTTGCTAAGAATATTGATCCTCTGTTGTCAACATGAAGATCAACAGCTCCAATGTCATATCCCAGTTCTTTGAATAGGGATTTTATCCACATGATTTGGCGTGAGCAGTCTGAAAGACTCATGTACTCAGCTTCTGTGGATGACAATGCAACAGTTTTCTGTTTTCTGGAAATCCAACTTATTGGAGATCCTGCCAATAGAACTAGATTACCCGTTACAGATTTTCTTGTGACTGGATCACCAGCCCAATCTGCATCAGAGTAAGCATGCATTCCATCTTTGTTAAAGCCATCATACACCAATTTTCCATTTATGGAAGAATTGACATATTTTATAATATATAAGGCTTTTGCTATATGTTCTCTAGATGGATTAACCATGAATTGTGACATCATGATTACTGCTTGAGTAATATCGTATCTCGTGCCAAGAGTAAGATATAGTAGAGATCCAATAATTGATTGGTAATAACTCCTTTCTTGAGGAGTTGCAGTACCTTCGTTCTCCACAGGTGTATATCCTGCTGGTAAAGGAGTACGAACAGGTTTTGAATCTTCTTGACCAAAACGTTTAACTACTTTCTTTGCATAGTTAATTTGATCAAGAATAATCAATTTCTTTTTCCTATCTCGGACAATTGTCATTCCAAGATATTCTTTAATGGGTCCTAGATCTCTACATTCCCATTTTTTCATAAATTTGTGTTTTAGTTCCATGAGTAACTTTTTATTGTTTCCCATGAATAACACATCATCAACATATAATATAGCTACTATAGTTGATTTTTGTTTATAGCAAACATAAACTCCAGTGTCTGTAAGACACCGTCCAAAGCCTAATTCTTGTAGACTTTGATTTGCTTTCTTATTCCAAGCTAATGAGGCTTGTTTAAGTCCATATAAGGCTTTTTTAAGTTTATAGACTTTGTGCTCTTGTCCTTTGATAATAAATCCTTCTGGCTGTTCCATATATATGTTTTCTTCTAAATCTCCATAAAGGAACGCTGTCTTTACATCTAGCGCTTCAATTTCCCAATCTTCTAGCGCTGCTGTAGCCATAAGGAGTCTCACAGTCTCAAATCGTGCAACTGGTGAGAATGTATCATCATAATCTACTCCAGGTATTTGAGAAAATCCTTTAGCGACTAGTCGAGCACGTTTTCGGCCATCGCTTTTGACCACATAAACCCATCTACACTTTACAGGTTTACGGTCTTTTGGACATGGTACTAATTCCCATACATCACGGTCTTCTAAGGCCTGTACTTCTTCTTTCATTGCATTTTGCCATAATTCCCATTCTTTGGGATTAGAAGCTTTTAATTTATAAGCATCTTTATACGTCCATTGGTCTACACTTTTCGAATAGTTTGGACTTATGGCTTTGCATAGAAGGTAGTTAACAAATCTGTTACCTCCTTCTTTGAGTAGTTTTTCTAAGAAGTATACGAGATCATCACTAGGTGATTTAGATTGTAAATCTCTATTGACTTCTTCTTCACTTGATTCATTAAATGGATCGGTTTCATTATCAGAAGATGATTGTCTATTCAAATCTGGAATAGATTCTCCACCAGAAACTGGTCTTGTTTCTTTAATGGATGATCGTTCAGATTCTGAGGCAGATGGTGTTTTATATTGTTCTGACTCTGTTTCTGATTCTGATATTTCTTCCATTTCTTTATCCATTTCAATTTGTTGTAACAGATTTTGTAAAGCTTTTCGTGAAGAAGTTGGACTAAGGGTGGGTTTTGCTTTCCCTTTGCCTTTACCAAAGACTCTTTTGCTCCACTCTCTAGTACTTTGTATATCTTTTTCTATTTCAAGAGGGGCTTTCTGACCATATGCATTGTCAGGTATGAGTCTAGGTTTTTTGAGGCGTGAAGTCCTTCTGAGATATGTGTCATATTTTTCATCTCGTTTGTCCTTTCCTTTTTCAGGACGTTTATCTCCAAGTCGTCTCATGGAGATGTTTGGTCGTTCAGGAGGTGTTATTGAACGATTAACATTAGGTTCTATATCCTGATTTCTGTCAGGATTTATATAAGAATCCTCTAGGCCTTGATTATCCTTATCATGAAACGATCCGCTATAATCGTTGTTTGTAGTATCATGATTTTCTGGATATCTTTTCTTTTTATGGGGAGTATCATCATCACTATCACTATCGTAGGTGTGATGACCATGATCCATGTGGGAATTGGAATCAGATACGTGTCCATTATTTTTCTCCCTTGTTTCTATACCTGGTGGACTTTTAAATAGTCTATTTTCTAAGCCTTCTGTTTTTGCTCTAGGAAATTTGGTTTCATCAAATAATGATTGAACTCCAACAAATATAGAGTTATCATTTTTCATGAATTGATAAGCTTTTGAGCCATCTTCATATCCTATGAATGTCATGGCCTCTGCTTTTGGAGTAAGCTTATTTTGTCTAATTTCTTTAGGTACAAACACCCAAGCTAGACAACCAAATGTTTTAAAGTAATGAACATCAGGTTTTTTATTGTACAAATTTTCATATGGCGTCATCCATTTTGTTCTTCTTAATGGTGTGCGGTTATAGGTGTGAATAGCATTTTTCATAGCAAACTCCCACCATGATTTTGGACATTGGGCATGGAGTCGCATACTTTCTGCTTTTTCTAAGATTGTATTATTCAATCTTTCTGCACGTCCATTTTGTTGGTGGATGTATGGTGCACTATGTTCACGTAATATGCCTTTTTGTTTTAAGAATTGATCAAATTCACCAGACTTAAATTCTCCCCCTCGATCTGATCTGAAACGTTTAACTTTTCTTCCTGTTTGATTTTCAAACAGTGTAATAAAGTTTTTGAAATTTTCAAATGTTTCTGATTTAGTTCGTAGGAATGCCATAAAGGCATATGAAGAATAGTCATCAATAATCATTAAACACCATTTTTTACGGTGATAAGATTCTTGTGGGAATTCTAGCAAGTCAGCATGTAACAACTCTAATGGTTGTTTTGCACGTGTTTGTGATATAGGATAAGATTTATTATGCATCTTTCCTTGTACACATCCAGAACAAATAGGATTATCAGATGGTATTTTGATTTTATCATCAAAACCTTCTGTATGTTGGCTCATATTTTTTATTACATTTTTATTTGCATGTGCCATCCTATTATGCCATGTAGTGAAATCTACGAGATTCACCAATTTGTTTAATTTTTGTTTTATTGTTACTTTAGCCCAGTGTATCGGTTCAAAGCGATTTTTGGGTTTAGCAACTATAACATCATTTCCTTTGAACAAAAACACTGTATGTTCACTGTTTGATGTCTCAACGTAACCACCAATTTTTAATTGTCCAGATGAAATAAGTTTGTGAGAAGCCTTTGGCATGTAACAAACTTCCAATTTAGCGATATGTTTAAGTCCCTTTAAGTTTTCAAACTCAAGGACTATAGTCCCTTGTCCAAGTATCATAGCAGCTGATTTTGAATCGGCTGTTTTGATTTCTTCTGGTTCAGGATATGGATTATACTCTACAAAGTCAGATTTGTTGTTTGTAATGTGCACAGATGCACCTGAGTCTATTATCCAATAATCCTCACGTATTTTTTCACTTTTAAGGGTTGATGCAGATTTATTTAAACTAATAGCTATTATGTTATTTTTACATCTGCTATCTACAGACTTACCAATATTATGATAAGCCTTCTTCTGATGGTTACATTCCATCATCTGCGAAGAAGTCATTATCATAATATTCTTCTTGGTATCCTCCGATGTTATCATCGTCACTGATTTATAATCAGTATTTGGATATTTTTTAGTGAAATTTACATACGATCTGTTGTCCCAGTAACCTGTTTCTACATGTTCCTCATGTATTTCTTCTTGTAGCTCTATTTGAGCTTTCTCATCATCAATACGAGCTTCTGGAATATCCATTGGATTATTTTTCCAGGTGACAAAGTCTTCTTTAATAAGATCTTTTCCTTTTCCTTTAAGATCTTTGATCCTGTTCATAATTTTTAATGTTTCAGGATCGACTTTGTTTGTGCTGATTCTATCAGCAAGTGAAGAATTTTGAGGAACATCCACATCCATCTTATGGCTTTCTGTTATAGCCATATTAGCGAATTTCTTAAGATCCGCTTTTTCTTTCCTTGAGAGGTCCCCAGGAGCATTCGCTGCTTTAGCCAAAAGATTTAATTTCTTTAGCTTATTTGCGCGATTTTTCTTATTGCGCTCCCAATTTGATCCTGTTTTGTTGCCAGGGGGTACATAGGCTGGTCTATTACTAGGACCTGCCTGTGCATTAGGCTGGGTATATTTCCCTTTAGGCAAATTCACTTTGGGTTTGAACCCAGAGTTAAAGGGTTTTTTGCCTTTATAATTTTTGCTCCCCCTTGCTACAAAATTTGCAGACTGCTCTTCCTTGTCGCCTTTGCGACGTTGGTACTCATTTTCGATCTCTGGTAGGAGATCTTTAAGTTTTGTTGTTCCTACTACCATTTTTAGGAGTATGTAGGTTTTAAATGAGTCCCAGGAAGCTGGCATCCTGTCAATGACTTCCATTAATTGGAAATCGTCGTCAAAGGATTTGCCATTTGCAGCCATTTCAGCCCAAGGTTCCATTAACTCTTGAACTGATTCTGCAGGATTTTTGTTTTTGGGGAATTCCCAAGTTTTCATCTTTTTATAGACGTTAAATATTGCTACAGCTCCAGCTTTGGAAAAAGCCTCAGTTAGGCCATCCCAAGTTTCTTTTGATGTGTCTTTGATATGATGACTCAAAGACTTAGGCAAATTTAGGGTAATTATTCCCCTTGCCTTTCCATCATTTTCAAGAAATTCTTGGTGTAATTTCCAAATTTGGTTAAGTGCTTGGACTCGACCAGCTGTGACAGTTGTGCTAACCATCTCAGCTTGGTAGCTGGGTAGCCAAGGGTTATGTGTAATAGTACCCTCAACGTACTGCCATACACTTTTTGACTGGAGTGTAGCTTTAACCAATCTGGACCATGTGGCCCAGTTGCTTCTACCTTGTAAGGTAGGAATGGTGACATCACCACTTTTGTTCGCCCCTACTGGAAGATTATAATTAAGGCCTTTGGCTAATTTATCAATATCAGCCCAGCCATAACTATAACCTTCTACAGGCTCGATGTGAAAGCTTGATTTGCTTTCCCTGTGAATTTTGAAGCCAATCTCCTTTCGGAGTTTATGGCTTAATTGTGACAAATCCTTAACTGTAGGATATGTCGGCCACACATATTTGGATAGCGCTCTATCTTTGATTGCTACCAAATAGCAGAGTCCGGGTTTTTTCCAGACTGGATGCTCTTGCGTGTGTTTAAAATTTCTTTTATTTGTTTTCACAGGAATGATTTCACCATGCTCTATTGGGGTACCAACTTGAGCTTGTAGGTATGTATCATTTTCATCGTCTGATAATTCCCAATGGGAATTTTCAGAGCCATATAAGAGATCTTGGAAATCAGTGTTTCCAAGTTCTTTTAACTCATCATGTTTAGGTATGCGAGTTCTAGGCTCTTTGGAGCGAGCGGTGAAGTTAATTTTATCGGCTTCTTTTTTATCTAGCCGATTTTGTTTCTGACGCAGCTTTTTGGCTCTTTTCTTTTCTTGAGCCAGCTTTATTTTGTCAGAATCTAGCCAAGACTCCGCATTTATTGCGCGTGTCTTTGCTCCTTTCAACTCTAATTTGAGATGTCCTATCTCACGTGCCATTTCTCTTTGGTTTTCGAAATAAGTATTATTCTCATTTCATCTAGCCTGCTGAGATTGACCTAGATGATCTAAAGCTGCATCTAGATCATCACGTAATCGATCATTATTATTGATTAAGGTGTTAGAGTTTTGTATAACTCCTTTTACTGTTTGTGAAATCTCAGCTATATTTTGTTGATGGCTAGCAACCATGATTTTGGCGTCTTCTACCAATTCATTCGCTTGATAGAGTTCATGTAATTTTTTATTTTGGAGAAGGGAATCGCTCCTTCTCTGTTTAATTACACAAATTTTATTGGGTAATGCACCCAATTTCATAAATGCAGTGGCTATCTTTCGCCACTCATTTATTTCCCCTCGTGACCATTTGTCACCTTCCTCCTGCGTCTTTTGTCTTTTCTGGTCTCCCCCAGAGGATTGTACCGGAAGCGGGTCAATCTCCCACTTCGACGCTTCGGCAACAACCCTCGCTCCAAACGTTTTAAGCCACTGTTCGTGGCGTCTGTCTTGTTCTTTGACAGATAAGGAATATGCCTGATTAGGGTCATTCCTTTTTTGGAGGTGAAGGGGACCACGCACATTCTTCACGCCATTTTTAGCAACGGCGGCGTAATTTGGCCCTGAGGAAGGGCCAGGAACAGGAATCGGCGTCCTGTTTTCCTCGTTGCCTAATCGAGGGAAGGGGGTTGATGGCTGGTAAGTGCCATTATTAAGGTCGGCAATTAATTGCCGCGCACCTTCCATAGGCAGTTTGGGATAATCATCCCTGACTTTGTTCCAATCATTGATTGGAACAGCATTGGGCTTTCTATATTTAGCCCAGACAGCTTCATCGTGGCGGACCGTGTGTCCGCGTTCCCTGGCCATTTTCCTTTTATATTCTTGAGTGCGCCGATGAATGCGCGCCTCAAGTATGGCCTTCTGTTTGGCCTCCTCCACTTTAGCCCGGTGCTGAGCAATCATTTCCTGATCCTGCCGACGAAGATCGTCAGCAAGCTTGGAATCGATTGAGGCCGATGGCCCAGAACCGGTAACTCGTGCCTTGCCGGCACGTTTTTTGTATGAAACAGGGATAAACATCCCTGCACCATCAAGGGGAGGAGTGATCCTCTCCTGTTTTACCTGAACAGGGGGGGATCGCAGGTGCGATGAGTCAGAGACTGTGCGTAATGAAGGTAGCGAGGATGGGGTCCTTACTTTAGTAATCGGCGATGCCGATTTTGATCCCGCTTTATTTGAGCGGGGAGAGCGCATAATGTTGGCGGATTCGCCCATTTCGCGCTTTTTAATTATTTTAGAATTTTTAATTTGTCCCAATTTAAATTGGGCAATTACCTGTTTGCCTTTGTATTTGGCTGCAAGGCCAAACAAAGCACGTTTATCGGATTCTTCATCCGATTTAGGCTCATTTTGAGCCTGATCTTCTTCAGGAAGAAGGTCAAAATAGGTAATGATGCGACCCTTAGAAGGGCCGGCTTGGTTGTTTCCGGACGAACCGGAAGAGGAGGCTGCTTTTCCGGCAGCGGAGCCGGAAGCGGATTTTCCAGAAGAAGATCCGGAGAAAGAGGAGGTGGAGGCAGAAGAAGCGGCAGAGTTGTTGTAAGACATGTTTATCAAAGTATTTATTTATTTATTTGAAAATTCAAAAAATAAATTCGAGGAGAGGTTGGTTTGGATTGGTTTGAAGATCTTTGAAAAATACGTTAGCTCATCGTTTTTAAGGAACGATAGATGCTAGCACTGATCATCGATACTTCCGGTTATGGACGCAACAGATGGATCCCGGGACAGGGACTCGTGGATCGCTTTTGGTTTCTCGGTTTCATCGCCAGAAAGGGATCCAGCCTTTCAGGAGTGCTTTGGGGCTCCAACAAATTCCCCAACAGCGGTAAATATCCCATCATTATGTAACTATTTTTAGAACGTACTATTGCTGCTAAGGAGCAGTCCTATTACTAAGCAGGAAGCTAAGCTCGTGCCTGCCACTGATATGTGTAGACAGGGAACAATGTCCCTGTAGCACTATCTTTATATGGAATATTACATAATTATTTAATTAATGAGAATGCGGGACGAAAACCCGAAATTGGTATATGCGCTTAATTATTCACGGCCAAAAGGGGGGCGCAAAGCCTTTTGATCGGGGGACGGGACAGAACCCGATCCGATCTTTATCCATCATAAGATGGCCCTTAATCCGGAGGATGTTGATAAACCAGTGTCCACAAACTGGTCCAGATCCGATCGAGACGATCGATGGATCTTAGATTATGGTTTTATTATATACCCGGGTAACGCAGAAACCGGGGGCTGGACAAGTTTGCCACACTAAGTATTGTTTTCACACCTCTCCAGGTGGTGCCCAGATCTCTGTCAAGATCGGACATGCTCATATTTTGGGTGAGCTCCCCGGGTTACGTTAGTGGACATAAACAGTGTATACAGTCATCTACAGCCACTAGGGCACTACTAACAAACCCGATTACCTTATTTGGTCATTACCAAATAGCGATCAACAAATCCCCTCGACGGCGACAGCTACATCGTCAAGCCGCTTATCTCCTGCGGTATCGAGGCAATCGCCCATCAGGTCTGCGAGCAGACGGGGCCCATAACCTGTCGAAGTAGCACGACGACGGGCGCAGCGGAATAGTAGAGCTAAGTAAGTGAAACACTTACTTGTGTAGCTGTAGGTCACTCAGGAGCTGTGGCTCAACTGGTTGAAAGCAGAGAAGAGAATGTAGATTGACGGAGAAACTACAGAGTATTTATACGTCTATCTACTGTGTCTGTGTCAGCATTATTATGATACGCTGACTGAGCATTTGTATAGCATGACTGAGCAAATGTATTGAGCATAGCAATGCGCAGTCATTGCTGTGTGGAAAGCTGTGTGAAGCACAGCTTTGCACAGTCGCCATGTGAATACATGAGGCGACTTTATTGTTCAGAGTTCTGTCCCATCAAACTCTATAATATCTTTCTAGATATAAATACAATGAACATTATATAATCATAGATTATTAGATAATACTGATAAGATATGATAATGATTGAGATCGGATAGATCCGAGATGTTTTCCCATGATACGAAAGACATTCGTCAACGTTCGTTTCAACACATTTCTGGCTCAAACCTTTTGAGCACCTCCACCAGTGTTTTATACTCAGATTCTTGCTGGCGCATTGTTTCTTCCAGTCGTCTTTGCTGAAGAATTCTCTCTCGAACCTGTTGGCGTTCCTCCACCACATGCTTCACCCATCTCAGCACATGCATATTGTGCTGAACTGGTACCGTCTTTTTCCTGACTAAAGCTGCTTCGCGCTGTTCTTTGCGCTTCAGCTTCCTTTGCTCCTTGAGCCACTGTCTGTATGCTCTAACATGAGCATCTCTTTGTCTGTGGTCCTCGACCACTCCAGTGACTTCTGTCGTGATTTCATCTGTACATTCCTGCACCCATTCTGCCTCAAAGGCCTTCCCGATTTCAATCAGGGATTGGTTTGCATATGGTAGGATATAATTGAACCGGCAATTCATTGCTGATTCGATTATTGGTGGTATGGCGGGTTAGTGTGGTGTGCGAGGTGTATATATTAACGTGCCAGTCGTGCAATGTTTATATATCTGAATCCTATTCTTCAACTACTTCTGTCTTTCGGCACTACAGACAGTAGTTTCTTCTTTCGGCAACCAAGGGATGACGCTCTCAAGTAGAGAGGATGTTGCCTCGTCAAGAAATCTACAATCACTCGGGTCAATAACGCACCCCGACGTGAATCTTCGATTTAATTCCACCAAGTGCCAACTGAAAGCTAATCTGCCTGGGACTTCACCCTATCTGATCGATGAGATCAGGAACGGGACTTTCGACCCCTTGATACAGACGCAATCAGCCGGTTTCTTCACTCGTTCCTTGAGTTTTTCCGAGATTTCTGGTACAGCTATCTGGCCAGTGCCTGCCCGCACTTTCAACCACGATCAGACTGTTCTCGTCCAGAAACCTTGTGTCGCCAGCAGGGATGGATTTCCCCATAGTCAGTCTACTCGTGGACTGAGTCTATCTGCTGTCGAAGTCGGTTGCAAACTCGAGTGCAACGCGTTGAGGAAACGAGAAGAGAGAGAGCTAGATACTTTCAATGTAGGATGTTTAGAAGACACCCACACAAAGATTGTATCGTGAGAACTTGAAGGTTGCCTAGTCCAGTAGGGAACCTGTGAGAAAAAAAAAAAAGGGAACAGCCACGTGTGATGGTGACTGGCAAGATTTGAAAAGTGTTTTGACGTCGACGAGCAAGTCGTGCAGGTCGTAGTCAAAAAAAGGATTTGTTGTTGTAGGCAATGTTGGTAAGGCTGAGCAAGCATTGCCAAGCGCCTCGTGAAACGATGAGGGTGAGTGTGGTAAGACTCGAGATTATGTTAGGAGCTACGCTCAAACAACACAACACTCAAGCTCACTACAAGCAAGCGAAGAGAAGATTGAGAAAAAGAGAATGAATGGAATTGAAAACTAGGTAGTTGCCTGAGCAAGACAAACTATCTCGAGTCTTAGAGTAACTATTCCTACAAGAGTCCTTATATACCCCTACCTAGCCTCCTTGCCCTTCCCTCATGTCCAACTGTGCCTACTGTGCTTCTGCCATACTGCATCCTCATGCTAAGCCTCATGTCCTCCTTATCTTATCTATGATAAGATCCTTGATAACCCCGATAAGGAATCCCATCCTGATGTGATAAGTGATAAGATAAGATAAGATCACTTGATAAGATCTTATTCTTCCGATAAGCTTTGTGAGTTGTCCAATGTATCCATCATGACCTGTACGTTGGTCCCATCTCTGGTACTACATCCTAGACTGATGATGACGCGTGATATAGCCTCCACGACTGTTGCACCTTCTATGGCCTTGTCTCGTTACTGTTACTGTGGCCTGTAGTAAGGCTTCCATGTAGCATGTAGTTGACTGAGCCCCATTGGTGAGTATATGCCCTATGCCTTGCGTTGTAAATAGATAGTGCTCTCTTAGATAAGTGAGACATTGGATAAGGTGTCGAATGCGTCCAAGCGTCCAAGCGTCGAACTTAGGGGTTGATTTGTAACAGAAATCCCAGGCACATTAGCTATACATTGGCATTTGGTGGAATTAAATTGAACATCCAAGTTGGGGTGCGTTATTGACCCAATTGGACAAACCTCGTGCAATGGAAAACATGAGCAGACGAGTAAACAGACAACAAACCTGTGCAACTGCACAGGGAACTAGGCAACTGCTGAATGAATGGACCGATTGCTGTTGGAGATAGAACGGAACCGGTTGAAGATAAACTACACCACCATCACACGACGATCGCCATGCAGTGCGAATTTAACTACATCTTACCACACGCCCATGTGACACTGGAGGAGATTGGATCAATCTTCAATGCGGAGTGGGCATCTGACATTACAACAATCACACGCACGCCGACAATCACTGGCGATGGATACATCAGGAAGTTTGACAACCATGTCAGACTTTGGAGGCGCCACTGCCAGTGCGAGGAACAGCAGCAACACAGAGATGTCCAAAGGCTCTTAGACGATATGGAGCAGTGACAAATTCAGGAACAGGAGGTGGCTTGGGCCAAGCTTCTGGAATTATGATGGATGTGCTGAGCAGCTACTCGGGTGCAGCGGGCATTAAACTGCGCGGAAAAGGATTGGAAGGTCCTGGAAAACCTTCTTGAGGTTGTCTACAAAGGCAACACAAACGATCGGATGTACCAGGCACTGGCAGTGTCGAAATACAATCAGTGGCTCATGTGGTGCTACAAAACAAAAGACGCCATTCGACAATATGAAAACTACCGCGAAGACAAGCAGTTGGACAGCCACGTTATGGCTGTCACGGAATTATATGCCAATGAGGGCATGGTCATAGAACTGGCAGATTGGAATGCGCTGATGCATGTGCAAAATGGCAATGGGAGCCATGAGGAACAAACCCAAATCGAAAAAGCTTTTACCTGGGTTCAAGTCCCACACCCAACAATGGCTGGATACTGTTATCTCCGATTGATCAAACCGGAGTTATGGTCTAAATACACTTGGCCTGCATATCCAACAGTCCAAGACCTCTGGGACTTTGATGAACAGTTGTGCAATAATAGTGCACGAGTTAATCTCTGATCGCCCAAAGATGGCACATGTGTATGGCACGTTGAAGACCAGGGACATGTCCGTGGATGGAAACAGATCTGTCTCATGATGAGAAAAGGTTACGGACATCACTGGGTCGGTGCTAGAATATTCCGAGCAACGGCAGATATGGTGGCACACATCACACAAGCACTCTTGGGATACCAGACTTTCCAAGAAGAGACATACCAGTCCATGGGAGACATGGAGGGAACTCCAACTCAACAAGCACATCGGGAAGATCAGATCTACCAGCAAGGACAACATCGGGTAGAAGCATCAACAGCAATCGCTCAATCCATCTCAGATGTCATCAATGAATACCGCCGAGCCAATCCGATAACCCAGGCTCCGACAACAAAGTTGGAACTCCCTGATCACTATGAGGGAGACCCACAAATGGTTGATGCATGGGTGTGCCAGATGGAAACCTATTTCACGTTGTCATGGGAAACGACCTTGGATCAAAAAATCTCGATT
Organism: Amanita exitialis; assembly: GCA_023014455.1. Lineage (NCBI taxonomy): Eukaryota > Fungi > Basidiomycota > Agaricomycetes > Agaricales > Amanitaceae > Amanita > Amanita exitialis. The sequence continues at coordinate 15,104 of JAEBUR010000020.1, forward strand.
TGCTTATACCGTATTTGAAAAGGAAAAGACAACCGAGCTGGAGACTGGGCTGGTGTGAAACTCCAAGCTGTACAGGATGCTCAACACAAATATGAGGAAAAGCAATCCAAAGAGGCATGGTCCAGAGATATTTCATGGAAGGACTTGAATGAGGGTTGACTGGATGATGACATGAACTGGCTCAGAGAACTGCTGACCAAAAAGTTCCCTTTCAAAACATGGCAGGACTTCAAGGATCAGATGCATGAGTTCTTCATGTCCATGGAGACCAAGCAGAAGGCGATCGATTCTCTTATCGCACTTAAACGGGGGAATTCACCAATCGAAGACTACTGTATCCGGTTCAACACCTTGTCACCTTTGGTCGAATGGAACAATGCGGCCTTGACTGCTCAATTCTTGGCACACATTAACCCAGCGCTTGGAAGAGACTTAATTCATCACGGAAATCTGGAAGAAGATGCATCCCTGATCAAAATTCAGGAGCATGCAATCCAACTCGTGCACGCATACTGCCAAGCACAAGAAGCCTATGGATCGGAACGCCAAATGGACAGTTACAAAGAGAAAGTGCCAAAGGACACCAAGCCAACTCAGTATCAGTTCAGCACTCCACCGACAGCATCAGCTTTGACCCAAGACCCAAACGCAATGGATGTTGACAAATCCAGAAAGCCATACGGCAGTTGTTATAACTGCAGGAGACCAGGACATTTCTCACGGCAATGTCCAGAGCCATGAAAGCCTTCAGGAAAAGGCAAAGGTAGACAGATCTGAGAGATATGGATGGAAGAGATTATGGAGGCTGAGTGGAAGGAATACAGCAAGGAGAAGGGTTTTGGCAAAAGCCAGTAGACAAGCGCTCAGCTCTACTGGCCTGTAACAGTACTAAAGACAATGGACCTGTACATAATGATTCTGGAATCCAATTACCTGAATTATTGTATGAATGTTTGAACCAAGTTCATTGTCTAAGGAATGTTACTATGAGTGCAACAAAGCCAAGACTCAGAGTATGGACCCCAGAATGGGTAGTAAGGAGGATCTGGCAGCAAGATGAGAAAACTGCCTTGGAATGCTTATGCTTTTGGATGCATAATGCGCGGGAAAAAGAGATCACTAGGGACCTCTTGAAAGAATTGAATGCAATGACCAAACAGGAAGCACTATGGAATTTAGCGCACCTGCGACAAATGATGGTCAAAACATTCAGACGAAACGAAATGGATGTGAAAGGAGTTATCACATCAATGGACACTGGAACTACTATCAGCGTAGCAGCCCTAGTGGATAGTGGATGCACACAATCCTGTGTGAATGATGAGTTTGTGGAAAAGCACAAACTAAACAAATGAAAATTAGTACGACCAGTACCAGTGTACAATGCAGATGGATCAAGGAACTCAATGGGGAATCTTGAATACATGACACAATTCAAGCTACAAATTGGAGATCATGAAGAGATTATTGAATGTGGAGTAGCGCATCTAGGAAAAACGAACCTGTTCCTAGGGCATGACTGGTTGCAGCATCATAACCCGTCAATCGATTGGAAGAAGAAAGAGCTAAAATTTAATCGATGCCCAGGGACGTGCTGGACACAATCAGAGGTTACCGAACCCGAGGACAAAGTAGACAGCATGGAACCCCTAGCAGAGGGAGAAAAATTATTGGCAATTCACATTGGGGAGCCCGAATTCAAGTTGCGATCAGTATCAATGGATATAGCGGCAAAAGAGAGTGAAATGGCCAAGAAACAGACATTGGAGGAGATAGTGCCAGCACACTATCTAGGACATAAAAAGGTCTTCACCAAGGAAACCTTCGATGAGTTACCACTGAGGCGGCCTTGGGATCATGCAATCGAACTAATCCCTGGATCGAACCCAGTAGATTGCAAAATCTACCCTCTGAACCAAAATGAACAAGAGCAGCTGGACAAATTTCTGAAAGAAAACTTGGATATGGGATGCATCCAGCCTAGCAAATCTCCGATGGCATCCCCATTCTTCTTCATTAAAAAGAAGGATGGAAAGCTGAGACCAGTTCAGGACTATCGTTGGTTAAATGAGATGACAATAAAAAATCGGTACCTGCTGCCACTTATTGGAGAGTTGGTAGATCAATTGTCACAGGCAAAGGTTTTCTCGAAGATGGACATCCATTGGGGATATAACAATGTTCGGATCAAGGAAGGAGATGAGTGGAAAGTGGCTTTCAGGACCAATCAAGGACTTTTTGAACCATTAGTCATGTTTTTTGGACTAACCAACTCACTGGCAACCTTCCAAACCATGATGAACGATATATTCAGAGTGGAGATCGCAGAAGGATGGGTTGTCATCTACATGGATGACATACTGGTGTTTTCAAAAACCATGGAGGAACACAAGGGTCACGTTAATTGGATTCTTGCAAAATTAGAAACTCATAAGCTATCCTTGAAGCCCGAAAAATGCTGGTTTGATAAGGAGGAGATCAATTTCCTGGGACTAGTAATTAGTCACAATTCCATCAGTATGGAACCAGGAAAAATCAAGGCGATAACGGAATGGCCGGAACCCCAAAATAAATGGGAATTACAATAATTTTTGGGTTTCATCAATTTCTACCGGCATTTTGTGGAAGGATTTGCTAAAATTGCCAAACCTCTAACCAGGTTAACAGGGAAAGAGGAATGGAATTGGACAACAATGCAATCCGAGGCTTTTCAGGGACTGAAAGACCTTGTGGGGATGGAGGTTGTCCTCAAAATCCCAGATGATGACGGTCAATTTCGAATTGAGGTCGATGCATTGGATTTTGCAATTGGCAGAATCTTGTCGCAACAAGGAAAAGATGAAGTCTGGAAGCCAGTAGCATTCATCTCCAGGTCACTTAATGATGCTGAATGAAACTATGAGATATATGACAAGGAAATGCTAGCAGTCATGCATGCATTTTATGAATGGTCACACTATCTCAAAGGTGCCAAACAGACAGTGGAGGTGTTAATGGATCACCAGAACCTCACGTACTTCCGAAAGGCACAAAATCTAAACCGACAACAAGCACAATGGGTCATGGACCTCCAAGACTACAACTTTGTGATAAAGCACCGATCAGGAAAGTCGAACTCCAAGGCAGACATCCTCTCTAGGAGAGCAGGACACGAGTGTGGGACTAATGACAATGAAGGAGTCATTCTGCTGAAAGATGAATTATTTGTCCGAGTTTACAATGATGACAGAGCTATCAAAGATATCATCAAGGATATCTCCAAGGCTGCCACACGACACCAGGATACGCAGGTCCAGAGGGGATTGGCAGAAGGAAACCAGGATTTCCAATGTAAAAATGGTCTTATCACATGGAAAGGACACGTCTACGTACCAGCAATCACTGAACTCAGGGAAAGCGTCATCGAAATTTATCACTCCTGGGGACATCCTGGAATAGCCAAGATGCTAGAGTTAATTACGCGAGACTTCTGGTGGCCAAACATGAGGAAAGACATCGAGCTATACATCCCAGGATGCGAGACGTGTCAATGTGCTAAGCCAGATAGACAGGCAAGAGCAGCACCACTTGTCCCTAACGAGGTACCAGACACTCCATGGGAAGTTCTCTCAGTCGATCTGATGGGACCATTGCCAGAGTCAAAGGGCAACGACATGATCATGGTTGTAGTGGACTGTTTTACAAAGAAGTCTTACTTTTTGCCAATGACATCGTCCATCACATCTCAGGGAGTGGCAGTGCTATTCAGGGACAACATCTTCCGGGAACATGGTTTGCCCAAAAAGGTCATTAGTGATTGAGGGCTGCAATTCGTGTCCAAATTCATGGACGACTTGTACGGAATGCTCAGAATCCAACCGAACTGGTCGACGGCATATCACCCACAGACAGATGGACAAATGGAACGTGTTAATCAGGAAGTCAGAGAATTCTTGACCATGTTTGTCAACCACCGGCAGGACAACTGGAGCGATTGGCTGGCAGTAGCACAATTCTGCCACAACGATTGGACTCATTCGGCGACAGGGTTCTCACCCTTCTTCATGAACTACGGACGTCACCCAAATAAGGGACTCAACCCCACTCACCAGCCCAAGGTGGTGGCTGTCGAGGAACTAGCGAAGCAAGTGGAAGATGTCCACGAAAAGGCAAAAGCGGCACTGGAAAAAGCTGCATCTACAATGAAGAAATGATGGGACCTGAACAAACAGCCCGCACAAGAGTACCAACCCAGGGACAAGGTTTACCTAAGCACAGAGCACCTACCAACGATCCACACCACCAAGAAGTTGGATGGGAAGTTTGTTGGTCCTCTGGAGGTCCTGGAGAAGGTTGGAGAATCAGCATACAAGCTGAAAATCCCTGTGTCCTGGAAGGTCTACAATGTCTTCAACGAAGTACTCCTAAAACTGTACAAGGAGCCAGTCTTCCCTCGTCAAAAGGAAAAAGCTGCGAACCGCAAGGAAGCGCAGATGACAGAGGAGTCGCAGGATGATGAGTATGAAGTTGAGGAAGTCATGGACAGTCATGTCAGTGGTCGAGGCAGTGGTCGCCTCAAATACTTGGTGAAATGGAAAAACTACCCAGTGGAGGAATCAACTTGGGAACCCATGGAAAACTTGTCCAACACACAGGACGAGATAAAAAAGTTCCACAAGTGAAATCCCGGAGCACCTCGAAAGGCAAGGGGCATGATCTATCGCCCCTATGAGAATTTCACACAGATGACAGCGCCAAAATGCTTGTTTGGCTGGGAGGATGGTCAGTTTGAACGAGACTACCTGGAATGGTTAGAATGGAACTGGTCGCAGTGGAAAGGAAACCGCAAGGAGGCTAACACCGAAGACAATACGGATGGGGCGTTCTCAAGAGATCTTGAGTGCGGTGGGCCGGATGTACCCACGCTTGATTCCCCACAGAAAGTTTTGAACACCAGTGTAAAAGAAGTCTTTCCCATAGCGTCGACTTCTCGGGACGCGAAGTCTTAATGGGAGGGATATGTTATGATCTCATGGACTCAGTTCTTTTTTCTCTTCACTTTCCATATTTTTACTTATTTGTCTGGGGCCTCTACAGGGAGTTACTACTTAAGGAAGGCCATTACCACCCCTATGTTAGGACACCCAAGGGTTAGTCAGTGAGCAGCTGCAAGAGCCTTGGGGTTAGGGTTGACCGATAGGATGGCCAGGGGCTAGATCGGTCTGGACAGGGGACCAGGGTAACATGAGGCATGGAGCGGTCCAGATCTGTTGCTGCGCACCACAGCCTTAGGGCTTAGGGTTTGCTGCGCACAGACCAGGGACTGGGTATATAAGTAGTAGCTGTTGTAGTAGCGAGTCCCTAAGACTCTGGATAGTTTCCCTACCCAGGACAACAATCTAGTTGTGTTTGGTTTCGTCTCTGTTCTCATTCTCCTCGTTGATGAGGCTTGAGGTTGTGTTTGGGTAGCTCCTAACAGCTATGACCTCGCTCATGACACATTATGATGTCTATGTGTACTACAGTGAGGGACAAAACTGTTGCAATGTTTTGAACTTTTGGACTAATTTGTTAATAACTCAGGCAGAATTGATCAAAATGTTTTGAAACTCATAAACAGGGTAGATATATATGTCATCAATCCATAAATAGAAGCACATTATGTAATACCATGCCATACCTTATATAGAGTTACTTTAGTGAGCCTGATGCATTGCAACAGTTTTGTCCCTGATGTATTGGAGTGCTGTAACAGTCATCTGACTTTGTTTATTCTGCCAAATAAGGCCAAATAAAGTCATGTAATGGTTTATTGAGAATGTATAAAGGTCCCACAACACACCTCACTCTTCATTCCACATCTTCCCACCATGGGATCTCCTTGCCTTACTCTTTGCAACCACATCCTCTCCTTGCTTGACAAGGGTCACTCAGCACACAAAAGCTCCTCTTCCACTGGTGTTCACACTAGTACCATCTCTAGACTACACTCTAAACATTGTTCCACCCTCCTGGAGGTCATCCACCAAAGCTTTCCCCCTCCAATACACAACATGCTATATGCTTAATCACCACTGTAAGGGCAGAAACTGCTGTTCAGGTCTCCAGGACACTCTCCAGTATCACCAACCATCATGTCTCACCCAAAACCATGGCCAGGCAGCTAAACAGGACTGGGATGAAAGCTGTAGTGAAGAAGAAAAGGCCACTTCTCAGCAGGAAACATAGGAAGGAGAGGTTGGACTGGGCATTGGCACACAGGGACTGGACTGTAGAGTGTTATATGGTCAGATGAGACAAAGATCAATAGGTTGGGGTCAGATGGGAAGAAGTGGGCATGGAAAAAGGCAGGGGAGGGGCTCAGTGACAGGATGGCAAAAGGAACACTGAAATTTGGCAGAGGTTCTGTGATGTTATGGGGATGTATGACATGGGATGGTGTGGGAAATGCATGCAAGATTGATGGGAGGATGGATGGGGACCTTTATGTTTGCATTTTGGAGGATGAACTACAGGGAAGCATGGAATATTGTGGTAAAACCAATCTTTCAAACAGAATAATGACCCCAAGCACAAGTGTCACAAGGCCACCAACTGGTTTAATGACAATGAAATGGTGGTTCTTCCATGGCTAGCACAATCTCCAGACATGAATCCCATTGAACACCTCTGGATTCATCTTAAGAGAAGGCTGGGAGGGCATGAAAAGACACCTGGTGGGATGTTGGAGCTTTGGGAGAGAGTACAAAGAGAATGGGAGGACATTCCAAAGGAAGTGTGCAGAATCTGATAGAAAGTATGCCTAGGAGGGTTGAAGCTTTGTTAAAAGCCAAAGGAGGATATACCAAGTACTAATAGTATCCATTTTTTAGATTTTTAATGACAGGGACAAAACTGTTGCAATGCATCTGGCTTACTGATCAGAGTCTACACAAGGATTGAGATTGTATTACATAATTTGGTTCGATTCCTAGATTGGTTATATATATATCTTCCCTGTTTATGAGTTTCAGAGCATTCTGAACATTGCTGCCTGAGCTATCAGCAGATTAGTGCAAAAGTTCAAAACATTGCAACAGTTTTGTCCCTCACTGTACATCATACCTATGATGTTCCTTACCTTTTACAGACAGTACATAGGTTTACATATAAATAGCAGAGTTTGTCATAGGTTGAACCTTAAGTTCAACTTAGCTTGTATAAACCTTATAATTTGCTGCAAAGCTTGTTAGTAAGTGCAAGTTAATCTCTGGCAACCTTAACAGGTTGTGGCGAGATCTCAAGTTGTAGTTCACACACACCCTTGCCTATAACCCTCTTCTCAAACCTGAGTCTTGCCTTATAAGCTCACCACTGTTTACCCACTCATGTTCACCAGGCTTACTTCACTGCCATTGTCTTGGACAATCCTTGTGGTATTATGTCATTGGGTAGATTGACAGATGACTTCATCATCATAACAATTTAAGTTGAACTTACCTAAACAGCTCAAGTATTAGCTCATTAGCCTGTTGAACTTCCTGAGAGCCAGCCAGTAGGTTACCAGTGCCTGATCAAGATTTCCAGAATCTTCACAAGAGGAGCTCCCCCACTGAACAAAGCAGCCAGAGGACTTTGAAACACATACATGCTTCAAGGAGAAGTAATCTACAAAGATAGCTGAGATCAGATCTGGAAATACAGATCTTCTGATACCCCTGTTGAGCCACATCATTTCTGGATCCCACAGCACAATAACCACCCACCCAATGGAGCCATTAAATTCCAGGGATTATACTACCTTGCAGGAGTAGAAGTTATCTTCAATCTTAGCAGATCTCACTGGACATACTATCAAAATGATGAAGCCTTTCAAGGGCCTTACTATGTTCCTGGAGGTATCAACAATGTCCCTGAGCACCTTAGAACCCCTGAAGTAACCAGAGAATCTTCCAGCAGAAAGGGCAAATTCCACACACCCAGTGACTCAGATTCTGATTCTTCCCCAGAGGAGAATATGATTGAATCTAGTGACCTATTTGAGACTGCCCCATTCAAAGCATTTCAAGAGCTAGGAACAGCACAACCTAGCCCCTTACATTTCACTTCCACATTAGGAAACACACCTAGACTATTCTTATCTTTAGATCATGCACAAGTTAGTGGGCCATCTTTGCACAAAGAACCAGAACTGGAACCAACTTCTGAATTGTCTATATCTCCATTAAGAGCACCTACTCCACTGCCTCCTAGAACACCTACTCCACCACCACCACCACCACCAGGTGATGACCCTGATATTGAAATGGCTGATGCAAATTCTGATCAATGCATCAAGGGTCCCATGCCCACTAAATTTGAAGGGAACCACAAACTAGCCAAGCTATTTATGAATGATTGTGAGATGTTTGTTGAGATCAATACTGGTTATAACACTGATAAGAAGAAGATCATCTTTGCACTCATGCACATTGGTGGAAATGCAGGCCAATGGAAGCTAGCTAAATTAAGCAACCTAAATGATGCAGCAGCATGGGGAACTTGGGCCACATTCAAGGAGTCATTTGAGAGTAACTGGAAACAGGTGGACAGCCCTGGAAGGGCCATGACAGAGCTATACAAAATTGTGTGACAATGCAAGAAGATGCCCATCTTACTATATATGGACAAGCTCAAGGAACTGATTAAAAAGTCGAAGATCAAGGAAGAAGCCACCATCATTCCTCTATTTTTGAAAGGGCTTCCCCCTGAAAGCATCCAACAGATTCTTATGCAGAACCCAGCTGATCTAGAGGGCTGGTATGACACTGCACAGCAGTATGCAAACACCAAAAGCAGACTAGGCATTTTAGCCAGACTATCACATGCTGGAGGAGGGAGACCATCACTGAGATACAGAGACCCTGATGCAATGGATATTGATGTGGTTATCATCAATGCATTATCCAAAGACGAAAGAGAGTGACATGTCAAGGAAGGACTATGTTTCATATGTCACAAAGGGGGTCATCAATCACTGAGATGCCCCATGAGGAAATCAAACAGTGGAAAGAAGAAGCATTTTGGGAAGGGAGTAAAGGAGTCATGACCCCACCATCACATCAGAGCAACTTCCACATCTATGGAAGGTGACAAGGTTGAGGGATATGATGAAGAAGAGTCAGAAGATGCTAGTGAGAACACAAGTATGATGGCCATCAGAGCTTTGATGGTGCACTTGTCTTCAGAAGATCATCTCAATCTGCTTGCTGAACAGGATTTTTAAACAGGGATTGCACATCAGTGGATGCTGATCCTCAAACATCAGATTCTATCTATATTTGTGGTGTAACAGTAAAATCTTTAACCAATAAAAAGATTTCCATCCCCATTTCCATTGAATCCAATAAACCCACTGAAACTGCTCTAGTTGACTGTGGAGCAGAAGGCCTGTTCATAGATGCATCCATTGCCTCAAATTGGAAGCAAGTACCCTTAATCCAACCCATCAAAGTCAAGAATGTTGATGGATCAGAAAATGAAGCAGGAGAGATCTTAGAAAGGTGTCTGATCACCTTTAACATAAATGGCAAGACTATGATGCACTGGTTCTGGGTGATGTCATTAGGTGATCAGAACTTTATTTTGGGGCTGCCTTGGCTTGAGGAGCATAACCCAATAATAGACTGGTGAGACAAGACTCTGGAATTCCATAATTCTGAAAAGACAATATCTGTGCATGCATATGGAGTCTTTGGGTCCAGATGAATCTAGAAGACATGACAGAATATGACAATGCTCTAGCCAAACAATACATGATGTCACACAGTGGGATTGTCACTGTCACGACCGCACCACATGCAGTTACCGACCATGGTACCGACTATCGGATACGACACTCGCTCAAGCCCTCAAGACCCATTCCCGAGAAACCGCTACCGACACCTGGCACAGCATTACGCGATCACCTGACTAGAACGTTGACAACCCGAGTAGCCCTCCATCTCTCCTCGACAAAGGCTATCTCACCTCTACTCCGTCACGCCCACACGTAACCACACGACTTATATCACGACTGATAGATCTGACACTCGATACACAGCGTTACTACCCCATTACCGATATGACCGACATCATGGTACCTCGATACCACACCACTCTCTGCCCCGTTTTCCAGTATTACCTCCATACGTATCAGACCCCTAGATAAGTATATAAGTAGCTACGAAGCACTGTACTTCTCCAGCCTGATAATCGACTAGTTCTGTCCTACTCTGCCCTTCGTGGATTCCGACCTAACTCTCTCGATCCGCTACCTCTTCTGCGAGCTCGCCATTCCGTACATCGACGACACACTTCGTGTACCGTTGCACTTCGTTACTGCGGAGTTGCGTGTCTCCCATCGCACAGCCATGCCCTCGGCACTGACACTACCGGTTGGCACTCGCACACCCCCCGAAATTGGGCATAGTGCACTTGGCAGGCACAACCCATCAGTTGAAGCCAAGCCCTCCTTTACCCCGACTCTGGACCCCTTCGATGCCCTTGCTACCTCAGTCTTCCTGTTGCTGGTCCGCAGGCCGGGCACTCCTACCCACGACCTATTCCTGCCCCCTCTTAGCAGATTGGACTCTGACAGTATTATCAGACTCACGCTAGTGCACTCCCTATGTACCTTCGCTCCCGTGGGGTCATACCTAACGAGCACTATCAACACCTACTCGGTCGCCAGGCCATCTCTGTATCCCGCCAAACCAAGAATCTCGCTACCGGCTCCATGATGTTCGCTGCTCTTGGCAGGAACTCCGGCAAAGGTAAAGCTCGCTCTCCGATGCCTCCTTTGGGTAGCGATGAAGAAAGGGACTACACCGATGCTGATGAGCCACACGCGTCTATCTCAACTACTCCGAGAGTTACAGGACAACCCGCCGGAACCGGTGATGATGATGAACATCCTCCGCCTCAAGACAATCCTGGAGAGGGATTACCAGACAACCCTGCAACCAGGGACCAGGCCGACCCAACCACAGCTACCGACTCCAACATCCTCCTTGCTCAGGCTCTGACGAACCTCAACCGAGGTCTACGCAAACTCCGTACGCCAACCTCAGTCAAAGTCAAGGAACCGGAACCTTTCGACGGAACAAAACCCGACAAATTACACGAGTTTCTGGTTTCCTGCAGTCTAGCTTTTAGTGATTGGCCCAGCGCATTCACCCACGATGAGAAACGGATTCGTTACGCCATCTCTTTCCTTAAAGGCGCAGTGCTCGACTGGTTCGAGCCCGTTATCATGGGTGACATTGACGAACTACCAGAATGGGTATGGGATTGGGACAAATTCGCTACCAAACTTAATGAACACTTCGGACCTTTCGATTTCTGTGGCGACGCCGAGTCGGCTCTTATCAGTTTACGTATGAAGGACAGCCACCACATAACCCGCTACATTGTAGAATTCAATAAACTGGCTGCCCGAATGTCGTGGAACGAACTGGCACTTCGGGTTCGGTTCTATGATGGGCTGCCACTTCGGTTGCATACCGAATTGCTTAAAGGCGGCAAACCTACCACACTGAATAAGATGCGCCTCAAAGCTCAGCAATGCGATCAAATCCACTGGATGACTAGGGACGAGATTCCACGCGACAACAAAGGCGTCACTACTCACGACAAGAAGGACAAGTCCACACCCTCGAAGGATACTAAACTGTACAAACCCTTCAACAAACCCAACAACCTGCCACCCGACAAACCAGGTACATCGTCACCCAACATCCGAAACAACCCGTCTTCCAACACGCCTAAGCCGAAACCCGATATATCGGCGAAGCTCGGCAAAGACGGCAAACTCAAGACCGACGAATGCAAGCGCCACATGGAGAACAACCTCTGCCTCTACTGTGGTACTGGTGGACATTCGGCAAAGGATTGTAGTGTTGAAATGAACGTTGACGAATGTCTTTCGTATCGTGGGAAAACATCTCGGATCTATCCGATCTCAATCATTATCATATCTTATCAGTATTATCTAATAATCTATGATTATATAATGTTCATTGTATTTATATCTAGACAGATATTATAGAGTTCGATGGGACAGAACTCTGAACAATAAAGCCGCCTCATGTATTCACATGGCGACTGTGCAAAGCTGTGCTTCACACAGCTTTCCACACAGCAATGACTGCGCATTGCTATGCTCAATACATTTGCTCAGTCATGCTATACAAATGCTCAGTCAGCGTATCATAATAGCTGTCGAAGTAGCACGACGACAAGCGCAGCAGAATAGTAGAGCTAAGTAAGGAATACTTACTTGGTAGCTGTAGGTCACTCAGGAGCTAGGGCTCAACTGGTTGATAGCAGAGAAGAGAATGTAGATTGACGGAGAAACTACAGAGTATTTATACGTCTATCTACTGTGTCTGTGTCAGCGCTATTATGATACGCTGACTGAGCATTTGTATAGCATGACTGAGCAAATGTATTGAGCATAGCAATGCGCAGTCATTGCTGTGTGGAAAGCTGTGTGAAGCACAGCTTTGCACAGTCGCCATGTGAATACATGAGGCGGCTTTATTGTTCAGAGTTCTGTCCCATCGAACTCTATAATATCTGTCTAGATATAAATACAATGAACATTATATAATCATAGATTATTAGATAATACTGATAAGATATGATAATGATTGAGATCGGATAGATCCGAGATGTTTTCCCACGATACGAAAGACATTCGTCAACGTTCGTTTCAACACTCCCCCCATTGAGGATCTCAATGCCAATTTCATTTCTTAACTCTTTAAACTTTTGCCAAGTTAAATTTTTTGTTAAGATATCAGCTAATTGTTCATTTGTGGGAACATATGATATGTTAATATCTTTGTTCTCAACACGTTCTCTAACATAATGATAACGAATATCAATATGTTTTGTTCTATGTTCTTGAGCTGGATTCTTTGCTAAGAATATTGATCCTCTATTGTCAACATGAAGATCAACAGCTCCAATGTCATATCCCAGTTCTTTGAATAGGGATTTTATCCACATGATTTGGCGTGAGCAGTCTGAAAGACTCATGTACTCAGCTTCTGTGGATGACAATGCAACAGTTTTCTGTTTTCTGGAAATCCAACTTATTGGAGATCCTGCCAATAGAACTAGATTACCCGTTACAGATTTTCTTGTGACTGGATCACCAGCCCAATCTGCATCAGAGTAAGCATGCATTCCATCTTTGTTAAAGCCATCATACACCAATTTTCCATTTATGGAGGAATTGACATATTTTATAATATATAAGGCTTTTGCTATGTGTTCTCTAGATGGATTAACCATGAATTGTGACATCATGATTACTGCTTGGGTAATATCATATCTCGTGCCAAGAGTAAGATATAGTAGAGATCCAATAATTGATTGGTAATAACTCCTTTCTTGAGGAGTTGCAGTTCCTTCGTTCTCCACAGGTGTATATCCTGCTGGTAAAGGAGTACGAACAGGTTTTGAATCTTCTTGACCAAAGCATTTAACTACTTTCTTTGCATAGTTAATTTGATCAAGAATAATCAATTTCTTTTTCCTATCTTGGACAATTGTCATTCCAAGATATTCTTTAATGGGTCCTAGATCTCTACATTCCCATTTTTTCATAAATTTGTGTTTTAGTTCCATGAGTAACTTTTTATTGTTTCCCATGAATAACACATCATCAACATATAATATAGCTACTATAGTTGATTTTTGTTTATAGCAAACATAGACTCCAGTGTCTGTAAGACACCGTCCAAAGCCTAATTCTTGTAGACTTTGATTTGCTTTCTTATTCCAAGCTAATGAAGCTTGTTTAAGTCCATATAAGGCTTTTTTAAGTTTATAGACTTTGTGCTCTTGTCCTTTGATAATAAATCCTTCTGGCTGTTCCATGTATATGTTTTCTTCTAAGTCTCCATAAAGGAACGCTGTCTTTACATCTAGCGCTTCGATTTCCCAATCTTCTAGCGCTGCTGTAGCCATAAGGAGTCTCACAGTTTCAAATCGTGCAACTGGTGAGAATGTATCATCATAATCTACTCCAGGTATTTGTGAAAATCCTTTAGCGACTAGTCGAGCACGTTTTCGGCCATCGCTTTTGACCGCATAAACCCATCTACACTTTACAGGTTTACGGTCTTTTGGACATGGTACTAATTCCCATACATCACGGTCTTCTAAGGCCTGTACTTCTTCTTTCATTGCATTTTGCCATAATTCCCATTCTTTGGGATTAGAAGCTTTTAATTTATAAGCATCTTTATACGTCCATTGGTCTACACTTTTTGAGTAGTTTGGACTTATGGCTTTGCATAGAAGGTAGTTAACAAATCTGTTACCTCCTTCTTTGAGTAGTTTTTCTAAGAAGTATACGAGATCATCACTAGGTGATTTAGACTGTAAATCTCTATTGACTTCTTCTTCACTTGATTCATTAAATGGATCGGTTTCATTATCAGAGGATGATTGTCTATTCAAATCTGGAATAGATTCTCCACCAGAAACTGGTCTTGTTTCTTTAATGGATGATCGTTCAGATTCTGAGGCAGATGGTGTTTTATATTGTTCTGACTCTGTTTCTGATTCTGATATTTCTTCCATTTCTTTATCCATTTCAATTTGTTGTAACGGATTTTGTAAAGCTTTTCGTGAAGAAGTTGGACTAAGGGTAGGTTTAGCTTTCCCTTTGCCTTTACCAAAGACTCTTTTGCTCCACTCTCTAGTACTTTGTATATCTTTTTCTATTTCGAGAGGGGGTTTCTGACCATATGCATTGTCAGGCATGAGTCTAGGTTTTTTGAGGCGTGAAGTCCTTCTGAGATATGTGTCATATTTTTCATCTCATTTGTCCTTTCCTTTTTCAGGACGTTTATCTCCAAGTCATCTCATGGAGATGTTTGGTCATTCAGGAGGTGTTATTGAACGATTAACATTAGGTTCTATATCCTGATTTCTATCAGGATTTATATAAGAATCCTCTAGGCCTTGATTATCCTTATCATGAAACGATCCGCTATAATCGTTGTCTGTAGTATCATGATTTTCTGGATATCTTTTCTTTTTGTGGGGAGTATCATCATCACTATCACTATCATAGGTGTGATGACCATGATCCATGTGGGAATTGGAATCAGATACGTGTCCATTATTTTTCTCCCTTGTTTCTATACCTGGTGGACTTTTAAATAGTCTATTTTCTAAGCCTTCTGTTTTTGCTCTAGGAAATTTGGTTTCATCAAATAATGATTGAACTCCAACAAATATAGAGTTATCATTTTTCATGAATTGATAAGCTTTAGAGCCATCTTCATATCCTATGAATGTCATGGCCTCTGCTTTTGGAGTAAGCTTATTTTGTCTAATTTCTTTAGGTACAAACACCCAAGCTAGACAACCAAATGTTTTAAAGTAATGAACATCAGGTTTTTTATTGTACAAATTTTCATATGGCGTCATCCATTTTGTTCTTCTTAATGGTGTGCGGTTATAGGTGTGAATAGCATTTTTCATAGCAAACTCCCACCATGATTTTGGACATTGGGCATGGAGTCGTATACTTTCTGCTTTTTCTAAGATTGTATTATTCAATCTTTCAGCACGTCCATTTTGTTGATGGATGTATGGTGCACTTTGTTCACGTAATATGCCTTTTTGTTTTAAGAATTGATCAAATTCACCAGACTTAAATTCTCCCCCTCGATCTGATCTGAAACGTTTAACTTTTCTTCCTGTTTGGTTTTCAAACAGTGTAATAAAGTTTTTGAAATTTTCAAACGTTTCTGATTTAGTTCGTAGGAATGCCATAAAGGCATATGAAGAATAGTCATCAATAATCATTAAACACCATTTTTTACGGTGATAAGATTCTTGTGGGAATTCTAGCAAGTCAGCATGTAACAACTCTAATGGTTGTTTTGCACGTGTTTGTGATATAGGATAAGATTTATTATGCATCTTTCCTTGTGCACATCCAGAACAAATAGGATTATCAGATGGTATTTTGATTTTATCATCAAAACCTTCTGTATGTTGGCTCATATTTTTTATTACATTTTTATTTGCATGTGCCATCCTATTATGCCATGTAGTGAAATCTACGAGATTCACCAATTTGTTTAATTTATGTTTTATTGTTACTTTAGCCCAGTGTATCGGTTCAAAGCGATTCTTGGGTTTAGCAACTATAACATCATTTCCTTTGAACAAAAACACTGTATGTTCACTGTTTGATGTCTCAACGTAACCACCAATTTTTAATTGTCCAGATGAAATAAGTTTGTGAGAAGCCTTTGGCATGTAACAAACTTCCAATTTAGCGATATGTTTAAGTCCCTTTAAGTTTTCAAACTCAAGGACTATAGTCCCTTGTCCAAGTATCATAGCAGCTGATTTTGAATCGGCTGTTTTGATTTCTTCTGGTTCAGGATATGGATTATACTCTACAAAGTCAGATTTGTTGTTTGTAATGTGCACAGATGCACCTGAGTCTATTATCCAATAATCCTCACGTATTTTTTCACTTTTAAAAGTCGATGCAGATTTATTTAAACTAATAGCTATTATGCTATTTTTACATCTGCTATCTACAGACTTACCAATATCATGATAAGTCTTCTTCTGATGGTTACATTCCATCATCTGCGAAGAAGTCATTATCATAATATTCTTCTTGATATCCTCCGATGTTATCATCGTCACTGATTTATAATCAGTATTTGGATATTTTTTAGTGAAATTTACATATGATCTGTTGTCCCAGTAACCTGTTTCTACATGTTCCTCATGTATTTCTTCTTGTAGCTCTATTTGAGCTTTCTCGTCATCAATACGAGCTTCTGGAATATCCATTGGATTATTTTTCCAGGTAACAAAGTCTTCTTTGATAAGATCTTTTCCTTTTCCTTTAAGATCTTTGATCCTGTTCATAATTTTTAATGTTTCAGGATCGACTTTGTTTGTGCTGATCCTATCAGCAAGTGAAGAATTTTGAGGAACATCCACATCCATTTTATGGCTTTCTGTTATAGCCATATTAGCGAATTTCTTAAGATCCGCTTTTTCTTTCCTTGAAAGATCCCCAGGAGCGTTCGCAGCTTTAGCCAAAAGATTTAATTTCTTTAGCTTATTTGCACGATTTTTCTTATTGCGCTCCCAATTTGATCCTGTTCTGTTGCCAGGGGGTACATAGGCCAGTCTATTACTAGGACCTGCCTGTGCATTAGGCTGGGTATATTTCCCTTTGGGCAAATTTACTTTGGGTTTGAACCCAGAGTTAAAGGGTTTTTTGCCTTTATAGTTTTTGCTCCCCCTTGCTACAAAGTTTGCAGACTGCTCTTCCTTGTCGCCTTTGCGACGTTGGTACTCATTTTCGATCTCTGGTAGGAGATCTTTAAGTTTTGTTGTTCCTACTACCATTTTTAGGAGTATGTAGGTTTTAAATGAGTCCCAGGAAGCTGGCATCCTGTCAATGACTTCCATTAATTGGAAATCGTCATCAAAGGATTTGCCATTTGCAGCCATTTCAGCCCAGAGTTCCATTAACTCTTGGACTGATTCTGCAGGATTTTTATTTTTGGGAAATTCCCAAGTTTTTGTCTTTTTATAGACATTAAATATCGCTACTGCTCCAGCTTTGGAAAAAGCCTCAGTTAGGCCATCCCAAGTTTCTTTTGATGTGTCTTTGATATGATGACTCAAAGACTTAGGCAAATTTAGGGTTATTATCCCCCTTGCCTTTCCATCATTTTCAAGAAATTCTTGGTGTAATTTCCAAATTTGGTTGAGTGCTTGGACTCGACCAGCTGTGACAGTTGTGCTAACCATCTCAGCTTGGTAGCTGGGTAGCCAAGGGTTATGTGTAATAGTACCCTCAATGTACTGCCATACACTTTTGGACTGGAGTGTAGCTTTAACCAATCTGGACCATGTGGCCCAGTTGCTTCTACCTTGTAAGGTAGGAATGGTGACATCACCACTTTTGTTCGCCCCTACTGGAAAATTACAATTAAGGCCTTTGGCTAATTTATCTATATCAGCCCAGCCATAACTATAACCTTCTACAGGCTCGATGTGAAAGCTTGCTTTGCTTTCCCTGTGAATTTTGAAGCCAATTTCCTTTCGGAGTTTATGGCTTAATTGTGACAAATCCTTAACTGTAGGATATGTCGGCCACACATATTTGGATAGCGCTCTATCTTTGATTGCTACCAAATAGCAGAGTCCAGGCTTTTTCCAGACTGGATGCTCTCGTGTGTGTTTAAAATTTCTTTTATTTGTTTTCACAGGAATGATTTCACCATGCTCAATTGGGGTACCAACTTGAGCTTGTAGGTATGTATCATTTTCATCGTCTGATAATTCCCAATGGGAATTTTCAGAGCCATATAAGAGATCTTGGAAATCAGTATTTCCAAGCTCTTTTAACTCGTCATGTTTAGGTATGTGAGTTCTAGGCTCTTTGGAGCGAGCGGTGAAGTTTATTTTATCGGCTTCCTTTTTATCTAGCCGATTTTGTTTCTGACGCAGCTTTTTGGCTCTTTTCTTTTCTTGAGCCAGCTTTATTTTGTCAGAATCTAGCCAAGACTCCGCATTTATTGCGCGTGTCTTTGCTCCTTTTAACTCTAATTTGAGATGTCCTATCTCACGTGCCATTTCTCTTTGGTTTTCGAAATAAGTATTATTCTCATTTCGTCTAGCCTGCTGAGATTGACCTAGATGGTCTAAGGCTGCATCTAGATCATCACGTAATCGATCATTATTATCAATTAAGGTGTTAGAGTTTTGTATAACTCCTTTCACTGTTTGTGAAATCTCAGCTATATTTTGTTGATGGCTAGCAACCATGATTTTGGCGTCTTCTACCAATTCATTCGCTTGATAGAGTTCATGTAATTTTTTATTTTGGAGAAGGGAATCGCTCCTTCTCTGTTTAATTACACGTATTTTATTGGGTAATGCACCCAATTTCATAAATGCAGTGGCTATTTTTCGCCACTCATTTATTTCCCCTTGTGACCATTTGTCACCTTCCTCCTGCGTCTTTTGTCCTTTCTGGTCTCCCCCAGAGGATTGTACCGGAAGCGGGTCAATCTCCCACTTTGACGCTTCGGCAACAACCCTCGCTCCAAACGTTTTAAGCCACTGTTCGTGGCGTCTGTCTTGTTCTTTGACAGATAAGGAATATGCCTGATTAGGGTCATTCCTTTTTTGGAGGTGAAGGGGACCACGCACATTCTTCACGCCATTTTTAGCAACGGCGGCGTAATTTGGCCCTGAGGAAGGGCCAGGAACAGGAATCGGTGTCCTGTTTTCCTCGTTGCCTAATCGAGGGAAGGGGGTTGATGGCCTATAAGTGCCATTATTAAGGTCGGCAATTAATTGCCGCGCACCCTCCATCGGCAACTTGGGATATTCATCCCTGACTTTGTTCCAATCATTGATTGGAACAGCATTGGGCTTTCTATATTTAGCCCAGACAGCTTCATCATGGCGGACTGTATGTCTGCGTTCCCTGGCCATTTTCCTTTTATATTCTTGAGTGCGCCGATGAATGCGTGCCTCAAGTATGGCCTTCTGTTTGGCCTCCTCCACTTTTGCCCGGTGCTGGGCGATCGTTTCCTGATCTTGCCGACGAAGATCGTCAGCAAGTTTGGAATCGATCGAGGCCAATGGCCCAGAACTGGTAACTCGTGCCTTGCCGGCACGCTTTTTGTATGAAACAGGGATGAACATCCCTGCACCATCAAGGGGAGGAGTGATCCTCTCCTGTTTTACCTGAACAGGGGGGGATCGCGGGTACGATGAGTCAGAGACTGTGCGTAATGAAGGTAGTGAGGATGGGGTCCTCACTTTAGTAACCGGCGATGCTGGTTTTGATTCCGCTTTATTTGAGCGGGGAGAGCGCATAATGTTGGCGGATTTGCCCATTTCGCGCTTTTTAATCAATTTAGAATTTTTAATTTGTCCCAATTTAAATTGGGCAATTACCTGTTTGCCTTTGTATTTGGCCGCAAGGCCAAACAAAGCGCGTTTATCAGATTCTTGATCCGATTCGAGCTCATTTTGAGCTTGTTCTTCTTCAGGAAGAAGGTTGAAATAGGTAATGATGTGACCCTTAGAAGGGCCGACTTGGTTGTTTCCAGACGAACCGGAAGAGGAGGCTGCTTTTCCGGCAGCGGAGCCGGAAGCGGATTTTCCGGAAGAAGATCCGGAGGAAGAGGAGGCGGAGGCGGAGGAAGCGGCAGAGTTGTTGTAAGACATTTTTTATCAAAATATTTATTTATTTATTCAAAAAAATAAATTCGAAGAGAGGTTGGTTTGGATTGGTTTGAAGATCTTTGAAAAATACGTTAGCTCATCGTTTTAAGGAACGATAGATGCTAGCGCTGATCATCGATACTTCCGGTTATGGACGCAACAGATGGATCCCGGGACAGGGACTCGTGGATCACTTTTGGTTTCTCGGTTTCATCGCCAGAAAGGGATCCAGCCTTTCAGGAGTGCTTTGGGGCTCCAGCAAATTCCCCAACAGCGGTAAATATCCCATCATTATGTAACTATTTCTAAATCGTACTATTGCTGCTAAGGAGCAGTCCTATTACTAAGCAGGAAGCTAAGCTCGTGCCTGCCACTGATATGCATAGACAGGGAACAATGTCCCTGTAGCACTATCTTTATACGGAATATTACATAATTATTTAATTAATGAGAATGCGGGACAAAAACCCGAAATTGGTATATGCGCTTAATTATTCACGGCCAAAAGGGGGGCGCGAAGCCTTTTGATCGGGGGATGGGACAGAACCCGATCCGATCTTTATCCATCATAAGATGGCCCTTAATCCGGAGGATGTTGATAAACCAGTGTCCACAAACTGGTCCAGATCCGATCGAGACGATCAATGGATCTTAGATTATGGTTTTGTTATATACCCGGGTAACGCAGAAACCGGGGGCTGGACAAGTTTGCCATACTAAGTATTATTTTCACACCTCTCCAGGTGGTGCCCAGATCTCTGTCAAGATCGGACATGCTCATATTTCGGGTGAGCTCCCCGGGTTACGTTAGTGGACATAAACGGTGTATACAGTCATCTACAGCCACTAGGGCGCTACTAACAAACCCGATTACCTTATTTGGTCATTACCAAATAGCGATCGACGTAGTCCCCTCGACGGCGACAGCTACATCGTCGAGCCGCTTATCTCCTGCGGTATCGAGGCGATCGCCCATCAGGTCTGCGAGCAGACGGGGCCCATAACCTGTCAAAGTAGCACGACGACAAGCGCAGCGGAATAGTAGAGCTAAGTAAGGAATACTTACTTGGTAGCTGTAGGTCACTCAGGAGCTAGGGCTCAACTGGTTGATAGCAGAGAAGAGAATGTAGATTGACGGAGAAACTACAGAGTATTTATACGTCTATCTACTGTGTCTGTGTCAGCGCTATTATGATACGCTGACTGAGCATTTGTATAGCATGACTGAGCAAATGTATTGAGCATAGCAATGCGCAGTCATTGCTGTGTGGAAAGCTGTGTGAAGCACAGCTTTGCACAGTCGCCATGTGAATACATGAGGCGGCTTTATTGTTCAGAGTTCTGTCCCATCGAACTCTATAATATCTGTCTAGATATAAATACAATGAACATTATATAATCATAGATTATTAGATAATACTGATAAGATATGATAATGATTGAGATCGGATAGATCCGAGATGTTTTCCCACGATACGAAAGACATTCGTCAACGTTCGTTTCAACAATAGCGCTGACACAGACACAGTAGATAGACGTATAAATACTCTGTAGTTTCTCCGTCAATCTACATTCTCTTCTCTGCTATCAACCAGTTGAGCCCTAGCTCCTGAGTGACCTACAGCTACCAAGTAAGTATTCCTTACTTAGCTCTACTATTCCGCTGCGCTTGTCGTCGTGCTACTTCGACAGGTTATGGGCCCCGTCTGCTCGCAGACCTGATGGGCGATCGCCTCGATACCACAGGAGATAAGCGGCTCGACGATGTAGCTGTCGCCGTCGAGGGGACTACGTCGATCGCTATTTGGTAATGACCAAATAAGGTAATCGGGTTTGTTAGTAGCGCCCTAGTGGCTGTAGATGACTGTATACACCGTTTATGTCCACTAACGTAACCCGGGGAGCTCACCCGAAATATGAGCATGTCCGATCTTGACAGAGATCTGGGCACCACCTGGAGAGGTGTGAAAATAATACTTAGTATGGCAAACTTGTCCAGCCCCCGGTTTCTGCGTTACCCGGGTATATAACAAAACCATAATCTAAGATCCATTGATCGTCTCGATCGGATCTGGACCAGTTTGTGGACACTGGTTTATCAACATCCTCCGGATTAAGGGCCATCTTATGATGGATAAAGATCGGATCGGGTTCTGTCCCATCCCCCGATCAAAAGGCTTCGCGCCCCCCTTTTGGCCGTGAATAATTAAGCGCATATACCAATTTCGGGTTTTTGTCCCGCATTCTCATTAATTAAATAATTATGTAATATTCCGTATAAAGATAGTGCTACAGGGACATTGTTCCCTGTCTATGCATATCAGTGGCAGGCACGAGCTTAGCTTCCTGCTTAGTAATAGGACTGCTCCTTAGCAGCAATAGTACGATTTAGAAATAGTTACATAATGATGGGATATTTACCGCTGTTGGGGAATTTGCTGGAGCCCCAAAGCACTCCTGAAAGGCTGGATCCCTTTCTGGCGATGAAACCGAGAAACCAAAAGTGATCCACGAGTCCCTGTCCCGGGGTCCATCTGTTGCGTCCATAACCGGAAGTATCGATGATCAGCGCTAGCATCTATCGTTCCTTAAAACGATGAGCTAACGTATTTTTCAAAGATCTTCAAACCAATCCAAACCAACCTCTCTTCGAATTTATTTTTTTGAATAAATAAATAAATATTTTGATAAAAAATGTCTTACAACAACTCTGCCGCTTCCTCCGCCTCCGCCTCCTCTTCCTCCGGATCTTCTTCCGGAAAATCCGCTTCCGGCTCCGCTGCCGGAAAAGCAGCCTCCTCTTCCGGTTCGTCTGGAAACAACCAAGTCGGCCCTTCTAAGGGTCACATCATTACCTATTTCAACCTTCTTCCTGAAGAAGAACAAGCTCAAAATGAGCTCGAATCGGATCAAGAATCTGATAAACGCGCTTTGTTTGGCCTTGCGGCCAAATACAAAGGCAAACAGGTAATTGCCCAATTTAAATTGGGACAAATTAAAAATTCTAAATTGATTAAAAAGCGCGAAATGGGCAAATCCGCCAACATTATGCGCTCTCCCCGCTCAAATAAAGCGGAATCAAAACCAGCATCGCCGGTTACTAAAGTGAGGACCCCATCCTCACTACCTTCATTACGCACAGTCTCTGACTCATCGTACCCGCGATCCCCCCCTGTTCAGGTAAAACAGGAGAGGATCACTCCTCCCCTTGATGGTGCAGGGATGTTCATCCCTGTTTCATACAAAAAGCGTGCCGGCAAGGCACGAGTTACCAGTTCTGGGCCATCGGCCTCGATCGATTCCAAACTTGCTGACGATCTTCGTCGGCAAGATCAGGAAACGATCGCCCAGCACCGGGCAAAAGTGGAGGAGGCCAAACAGAAGGCCATACTTGAGGCACGCATTCATCGGCGCACTCAAGAATATAAAAGGAAAATGGCCAGGGAACGCGGACATACAGTCCGCCATGATGAAGCTGTCTGGGCTAAATATAGAAAGCCCAATGCTGTTCCAATCAATGATTGGAACAAAGTCAGGGATGAATATCCCAAGTTGCCGATGGAGGGTGCGCGGCAATTAATTGCCGACCTTAATAATGGCACTTATAGGCCATCAACCCCCTTCCCTCGATTAGGCAACGAGGAAAACAGGACACCGATTCCTGTTCCTGGCCCTTCCTCAGGGCCAAATTACGCCGCCGTTGCTAAAAATGGCGTGAAGAATGTGCGTGGTCCCCTTCACCTCCAAAAAAGGAATGACCCTAATCAGGCATATTCCTTATCTGTCAAAGAACAAGACAGACGCCACGAACAGTGGCTTAAAACGTTTGGAGCGAGGGTTGTTGCCGAAGCGTCGAAGTGGGAGATTGACCCGCTTCCGGTACAATCCTCTGGGGGAGACCAGAAAGGACAAAAGACGCAGGAGGAAGGTGACAAATGGTCACAAGGGGAAATAAATGAGTGGCGAAAAATAGCCACTGCATTTATGAAATTGGGTGCATTACCCAATAAAATACGTGTAATTAAACAGAGAAGGAGCGATTCCCTTCTCCAAAATAAAAAATTACATGAACTCTATCAAGCGAATGAATTGGTAGAAGACGCCAAAATCATGGTTGCTAGCCATCAACAAAATATAGCTGAGATTTCACAAACAGTGAAAGGAGTTATACAAAACTCTAACACCTTAATTGATAATAATGATCGATTACGTGATGATCTAGATGCAGCCTTAGACCATCTAGGTCAATCTCAGCAGGCTAGACGAAATGAGAATAATACTTATTTCGAAAACCAAAGAGAAATGGCACGTGAGATAGGACATCTCAAATTAGAGTTAAAAGGAGCAAAGACACGCGCAATAAATGCGGAGTCTTGGCTAGATTCTGACAAAATAAAGCTGGCTCAAGAAAAGAAAAGAGCCAAAAAGCTGCGTCAGAAACAAAATCGGCTAGATAAAAAGGAAGCCGATAAAATAAACTTCACCGCTCGCTCCAAAGAGCCTAGAACTCACATACCTAAACATGACGAGTTAAAAGAGCTTGGAAATACTGATTTCCAAGATCTCTTATATGGCTCTGAAAATTCCCATTGGGAATTATCAGACGATGAAAATGATACATACCTACAAGCTCAAGTTGGTACCCCAATTGAGCATGGTGAAATCATTCCTGTGAAAACAAATAAAAGAAATTTTAAACACACACGAGAGCATCCAGTCTGGAAAAAGCCTGGACTCTGCTATTTGGTAGCAATCAAAGATAGAGCGCTATCCAAATATGTGTGGCCGACATATCCTACAGTTAAGGATTTGTCACAATTAAGCCATAAACTCCGAAAGGAAATTGGCTTCAAAATTCACAGGGAAAGCAAAGCAAGCTTTCACATCGAGCCTGTAGAAGGTTATAGTTATGGCTGGGCTGATATAGATAAATTAGCCAAAGGCCTTAATTGTAATTTTCCAGTAGGGGCGAACAAAAGTGGTGATGTCACCATTCCTACCTTACAAGGTAGAAGCAACTGGGCCACATGGTCCAGATTGGTTAAAGCTACACTCCAGTCCAAAAGTGTATGGCAGTACATTGAGGGTACTATTACACATAACCCTTGGCTACCCAGCTACCAAGCTGAGATGGTTAGCACAACTGTCACAGCTGGTCGAGTCCAAGCACTCAACCAAATTTGGAAATTACACCAAGAATTTCTTGAAAATGATGGAAAGGCAAGGGGGATAATAACCCTAAATTTGCCTAAGTCTTTGAGTCATCATATCAAAGACACATCAAAAGAAACTTGGGATGGCCTAACTGAGGCTTTTTCCAAAGCTGGAGCAGTAGCGATATTTAATGTCTATAAAAAGACAAAAACTTGGGAATTTCCCAAAAATAAAAATCCTGCAGAATCAGTCCAAGAGTTAATGGAACTCTGGGCTGAAATGGCTGCAAATGGCAAATCCTTTGATGACGATTTCCAATTAATGGAAGTCATTGACAGGATGCCAGCTTCCTGGGACTCATTTAAAACCTACATACTCCTAAAAATGGTAGTAGGAACAACAAAACTTAAAGATCTCCTACCAGAGATCGAAAATGAGTACCAACGTCGCAAAGGCGACAAGGAAGAGCAGTCTGCAAACTTTGTAGCAAGGGGGAGCAAAAACTATAAAGGCAAAAAACCCTTTAACTCTGGGTTCAAACCCAAAGTAAATTTGCCCAAAGGGAAATATACCCAGCCTAATGCACAGGCAGGTCCTAGTAATAGACTGGCCTATGTACCCCCTGGCAACAGAACAGGATCAAATTGGGAGCGCAATAAGAAAAATCGTGCAAATAAGCTAAAGAAATTAAATCTTTTGGCTAAAGCTGCGAACGCTCCTGGGGATCTTTCAAGGAAAGAAAAAGCGGATCTTAAGAAATTCGCTAATATGGCTATAACAGAAAGCCATAAAATGGATGTGGATGTTCCTCAAAATTCTTCACTTGCTGATAGGATCAGCACAAACAAAGTCGATCCTGAAACATTAAAAATTATGAACAGGATCAAAGATCTTAAAGGAAAAGGAAAAGATCTTATCAAAGAAGACTTTGTTACCTGGAAAAATAATCCAATGGATATTCCAGAAGCTCGTATTGATGACGAGAAAGCTCAAATAGAGCTACAAGAAGAAATACATGAGGAACATGTAGAAACAGGTTACTGGGACAACAGATCATATGTAAATTTCACTAAAAAATATCCAAATACTGATTATAAATCAGTGACGATGATAACATCGGAGGATATCAAGAAGAATATTATGATAATGACTTCTTCGCAGATGATGGAATGTAACCATCAGAAGAAGACTTATCATGATATTGGTAAGTCTGTAGATAGCAGATGTAAAAATAGCATAATAGCTATTAGTTTAAATAAATCTGCATCGACTTTTAAAAGTGAAAAAATACGTGAGGATTATTGGATAATAGACTCAGGTGCATCTGTGCACATTACAAACAACAAATCTGACTTTGTAGAGTATAATCCATATCCTGAACCAGAAGAAATCAAAACAGCCGATTCAAAATCAGCTGCTATGATACTTGGACAAGGGACTATAGTCCTTGAGTTTGAAAACTTAAAGGGACTTAAACATATCGCTAAATTGGAAGTTTGTTACATGCCAAAGGCTTCTCACAAACTTATTTCATCTGGACAATTAAAAATTGGTGGTTACGTTGAGACATCAAACAGTGAACATACAGTGTTTTTGTTCAAAGGAAATGATGTTATAGTTGCTAAACCCAAGAATCGCTTTGAACCGATACACTGGGCTAAAGTAACAATAAAACATAAATTAAACAAATTGGTGAATCTCGTAGATTTCACTACATGGCATAATAGGATGGCACATGCAAATAAAAATGTAATAAAAAATATGAGCCAACATACAGAAGGTTTTGATGATAAAATCAAAATACCATCTGATAATCCTATTTGTTCTGGATGTGCACAAGGAAAGATGCATAATAAATCTTATCCTATATCACAAACACGTGCAAAACAACCATTAGAGTTGTTACATGCTGACTTGCTAGAATTCCCACAAGAATCTTATCACCGTAAAAAATGGTGTTTAATGATTATTGATGACTATTCTTCATATGCCTTTATGGCATTCCTACGAACTAAATCAGAAACGTTTGAAAATTTCAAAAACTTTATTACACTGTTTGAAAACCAAACAGGAAGAAAAGTTAAACGTTTCAGATCAGATCGAGGGGGAGAATTTAAGTCTGGTGAATTTGATCAATTCTTAAAACAAAAAGGCATATTACGTGAACAAAGTGCACCATACATCCATCAACAAAATGGACGTGCTGAAAGATTGAATAATACAATCTTAGAAAAAGCAGAAAGTATACGACTCCATGCCCAATGTCCAAAATCATGGTGGGAGTTTGCTATGAAAAATGCTATTCACACCTATAACCGCACACCATTAAGAAGAACAAAATGGATGACGCCATATGAAAATTTGTACAATAAAAAACCTGATGTTCATTACTTTAAAACATTTGGTTGTCTAGCTTGGGTGTTTGTACCTAAAGAAATTAGACAAAATAAGCTTACTCCAAAAGCAGAGGCCATGACATTCATAGGATATGAAGATGGCTCTAAAGCTTATCAATTCATGAAAAATGATAACTCTATATTTGTTGGAGTTCAATCATTATTTGATGAAACCAAATTTCCTAGAGCAAAAACAGAAGGCTTAGAAAATAGACTATTTAAAAGTCCACCAGGTATAGAAACAAGGGAGAAAAATAATGGACACGTATCTGATTCCAATTCCCACATGGATCATGGTCATCACACCTATGATAGTGATAGTGATGATGATACTCCCCACAAAAAGAAAAGATATCCAGAAAATCATGATACTACAGACAACGATTATAGCGGATCGTTTCATGATAAGGATAATCAAGGCCTAGAGGATTCTTATATAAATCCTGATAGAAATCAGGATATAGAACCTAATGTTAATCGTTCAATAACACCTCCTGAATGACCAAACATCTCCATGAGATGACTTGGAGATAAACGTCCTGAAAAAGGAAAGGACAAATGAGATGAAAAATATGACACATATCTCAGAAGGACTTCACGCCTCAAAAAACCTAGACTCATGCCTGACAATGCATATGGTCAGAAACCCCCTCTCGAAATAGAAAAAGATATACAAAGTACTAGAGAGTGGAGCAAAAGAGTCTTTGGTAAAGGCAAAGGGAAAGCTAAACCTACCCTTAGTCCAACTTCTTCACGAAAAGCTTTACAAAATCCGTTACAACAAATTGAAATGGATAAAGAAATGGAAGAAATATCAGAATCAGAAACAGAGTCAGAACAATATAAAACACCATCTGCCTCAGAATCTGAACGATCATCCATTAAAGAAACAAGACCAGTTTCTGGTGGAGAATCTATTCCAGATTTGAATAGACAATCATCCTCTGATAATGAAACCGATCCATTTAATGAATCAAGTGAAGAAGAAGTCAATAGAGATTTACAGTCTAAATCACCTAGTGATGATCTCGTATACTTCTTAGAAAAACTACTCAAAGAAGGAGGTAACAGATTTGTTAACTACCTTCTATGCAAAGCCATAAGTCCAAACTACTCAAAAAGTGTAGACCAATGGACGTATAAAGATGCTTATAAATTAAAAGCTTCTAATCCCAAAGAATGGGAATTATGGCAAAATGCAATGAAAGAAGAAGTACAGGCCTTAGAAGACCGTGATGTATGGGAATTAGTACCATGTCCAAAAGACCGTAAACCTGTAAAGTGTAGATGGGTTTATGCGGTCAAAAGCGATGGCCGAAAACGTGCTCGACTAGTCGCTAAAGGATTTTCACAAATACCTGGAGTAGATTATGATGATACATTCTCACCAGTTGCACGATTTGAAACTGTGAGACTCCTTATGGCTACAGCAGCGCTAGAAGATTGGGAAATCGAAGCGCTAGATGTAAAGACAGCGTTCCTTTATGGAGACTTAGAAGAAAACATATACATGGAACAGCCAGAAGGATTTATTATCAAAGGACAAGAGCACAAAGTCTATAAACTTAAAAAAGCCTTATATGGACTTAAACAAGCTTCATTAGCTTGGAATAAGAAAGCAAATCAAAGTCTACAAGAATTAGGCTTTGGACGGTGTCTTACAGACACTGGAGTCTATGTTTGCTATAAACAAAAATCAACTATAGTAGCTATATTATATGTTGATGATGTGTTATTCATGGGAAACAATAAAAAGTTACTCATGGAACTAAAACACAAATTTATGAAAAAATGGGAATGTAGAGATCTAGGACCCATTAAAGAATATCTTGGAATGACAATTGTCCAAGATAGGAAAAAGAAATTGATTATTCTTGATCAAATTAACTATGCAAAGAAAGTAGTTAAATGCTTTGGTCAAGAAGATTCAAAACCTGTTCGTACTCCTTTACCAGCAGGATATACACCTGTGGAGAACGAAGGAACTGCAACTCCTCAAGAAAGGAGTTATTACCAATCAATTATTGGATCTCTACTATATCTTACTCTTGGCACGAGATATGATATTACCCAAGCAGTAATCATGATGTCACAATTCATGGTTAATCCATCTAGAGAACACATAGCAAAAGCCTTATATATTATAAAATATGTCAATTCCTCCATAAATGGAAAATTGGTGTATGATGGCTTTAACAAAGATGGAATGCATGCTTACTCTGATGCAGATTGGGCTGGTGATCCAGTCACAAGAAAATCTGTAACAGGTAATCTAGTTCTATTGGCAGGATCTCCAATAAGTTGGATTTCCAGAAAACAGAAAACTGTTGCATTGTCATCCACAGAAGCTGAGTACATGAGTCTTTCAGACTGCTCACGCCAAATCATGTGGATAAAATCCCTATTCAAAGAACTGGGATATGACATTGGAGCTGTTGATCTTCATGTTGACAATAGAGGATCAATATTCTTAGCAAAGAATCCAGCTCAAGAACATAGAACAAAACATATTGATATTCGTTATCATTATGTTAGAGAACGTGTTGAGAACAAAGATATTAACATATCATATGTTCCCACAAATGAACAATTAGCTGATATCTTAACAAAAAATTTAACTTGGCAAAAGTTTAAAGAGTTAAGAAATGAAATTGGCATTGAGATCCTCAATGGGGGGAGGGTTGAAATGAACGTTGACGAATGTCTTTCGTATCGTGGGAAAACATCTCGGATCTATCCGATCTCAATCATTATCATATCTTATCAGTATTATCTAATAATCTATGATTATATAATGTTCATTGTATTTATATCTAGACAGATATTATAGAGTTCGATGGGACAGAACTCTGAACAATAAAGCCGCCTCATGTATTCACATGGCGACTGTGCAAAGCTGTGCTTCACACAGCTTTCCACACAGCAATGACTGCGCATTGCTATGCTCAATACATTTGCTCAGTCATGCTATACAAATGCTCAGTCAGCGTATCATAATAGCGCTGACACAGACACAGTAGATAGACGTATAAATACTCTGTAGTTTCTCCGTCAATCTACATTCTCTTCTCTGCTATCAACCAGTTGAGCCCTAGCTCCTGAGTGACCTACAGCTACCAAGTAAGTATTCCTTACTTAGCTCTACTATTCCGCTGCGCTTGTCGTCGTGCTACTTCGACATGTAGGAAAGCCGCTTCCGCTCGTGGCAAGGCAGCCAATCTTTTGGCAACTGAGGCTTCCCCTACTCCCGCGCCCACTTCCAACTCGCAGGACTCAAAAAATTAGACAGCGACTCTCAGAACAGCGCACAGGCTGGGAGTCGCTCTACCCCTAGCTGTGCTTCACGGTTCACGCGTCTTTGTGCTGTGTTTTCGGACCCTGACTCCTTATACATAAAACTGAAATTATCTACTATTCCTAGTACTCCATCCGCCCTCACACTGATAGACAGTGGCTCTTCCCATTGCTTTATAGACCCCGTTTTTGTATCAAACCATAACTTGACAATAAAGCCCATCTCCGCTTTGCGTTTGCACCTACTCAACGGTTCTGAAAATTCGGTAATCACTACAGCCGTCAATGTCACGATTACCTTCCCAACTGGCAAAACGTTTTTCCAAGAATTTCTAGTAACCCCGCTGGATTCGAACTGCCCGATGGTACTAGGCCACCGATGGCTCCGCCGACACAATCCGTTGATTGACTGGCACAGGAGCCTCATATCTTTCCAGACCATCGATCACACTAGAACGCCCGCATCCCAAGGATCCTCCCCTGACCGGGATGCTCGGTTACTGACACCGACTCCCGTCACCAATGAAGATAGGCTCTCAAAGCCACCTTCGCTTACTCAACCCCTGACCTCGGTACCGCCTGACCCTTCTCCCCCATCTGTGTCCATCATCAGTGCCGCAGCTTTGCCCGCGCATGTAAATTGTCTGGTTCACAACAGTTTTCGCTCTCGCTCAACGCTATCCGCGGCCAAGCAGCTTCAATGGAAACAACCCCAGACCTCCCTAACATTCCCGACGACTACCGAGATTATGCCGATGTTTTCAGCAAAACCAAGGCTCAAACTCTCGCGCCCCATAGACCCTATGACCTCAATATCAAGTTGGAACCCAGTGCGAAACCTCCTCCTGGTCGAGTTTATTCACTCTCTCCCTCGGAGTTACGCGCACTATGCGAATTCATTGATGAACACCTCTCCCTCGGTTTCATAAGGGTATCTTCTTCTCCTCATGGAGCTCCTGTACTCTTCGTCAAGAAGAAGGATGGCTCCCTCCGCCTCTGCGTTGATTATCGCGGCCTCAACAGGATATCAAAAAAGGATCGGTACCCATTGCCGCTCATTTCCGACTTGCTCGACAGCCCCGGAAAGGCATGCATCTACACCAAGATTGACCTGCGCCATGCCTATCACCTGGTCTGCATCGCCGACGGCGATGAATGGAAAACCACTTTCCGCACCCACTACGGCTCTTTCGAGTGGTGCGTTATGCCTTTTGGCCTTACGAACGCTCCCGCCGCTTTCCAACGTTTTATGAACGACATATTCTCTGACCTGCTCGATGTCTGCGTTGTCGTCTATCTAGACAATATCTTGATCTACTCCACCTCGGCAGACGATCACCAAGACCAGGTTCAGGAAGTCCTCAATAGACTAAGGAAGAACGGCCTATATGCCAATGCCGAGAAATGCGAGTTTTCCAAGGACACGGTCGAATATCTCGGTTACATACTTTCCCCGGCAGGTCTCTCTATGGCAAAAGATAAAGTCAACACTATCCTCTCCTGGCCCGAACCCCGGAAGGTCAAAGACATACAGTCTTTCCTCGGGTTCGCGAACTTTTACCAGCATTTTATCCAAAACTATTCCACCATCACGATTCCCCTAACACGGCTCACACATAAGGACACACCTTGGAACTTTGACAGCAATTGCCGCGCCGCTTTCAATCAGCTCAAGCGGGCTTTCACATCCACCCCTATCCTTGCTCATTGGACTCCTGACGCTAAGCTCATAGTGGAAACCGATGCCTCGGATTACGCTCTCGGCGCAATCCTCTTGGTTTACGCTACCGATGGTGAACTACACCCGCTCGCGTTTTACTCCCGCTCCTTTATGCCTCCCGAACTCAACTACGACACCCATGACAAGGAGCTTCTGGCTGTCTTCTCGGCTTTCCAGCAATGGCGCCAGTACCTCGAAGGTTCAGGCGACCCGATTGAAGTTTTTACCGACCACAAAAACCTGGAGTACTTCTCCACGACGAAGCTCCTAACTTGCCGACAGGTCCGGTGGTCGGAATACCTTAACCAATTCAATCTGGTCATCCGCTTTCGTCCCGGCTGCCTCGGAACTAAGCCTGACGCTCTAACTAGACAATGGGACATCTACCCTAAAGGGGGGAATAACGACTATGCAGCAGTCAACCCGCACAATTACCGACCTATGTTCACCAACAACCAGCTCTGCGCCTCACTCCGAGCCTCGGCTCTCGCTCAACCCATTATACGCAGCGCAGTGATATTGGACATCGATCAGCTCCACAAGGATATTCGGAACGCACTACCGACGGACCCGATATCCGCTAACCAATTGCCAACACCTTCCAACCCACGCTGGACCCTTGCCTCCGATCAACTCCTTCACCGTGACAACCGCATATATGTCCCAGAACATACCGACCTTCGTTTACGCATTCTGCAATACCATCACGACCACATATTATCAGGGCACCTCGGTCAAAATAAGACACTCCTACTCATCCGACAAAAGTACTTCTGGCCCAACATGCGAACATTTGTACAGGATTATTGCAAGTCGTGCACCACTTGCATGCGCTCCAAGTCCCAACAACACAAACCCTATGGCCGCTTGCAGCAACTCCCGATACCGGAAAAGCTGTGGAACTCCATCTCCATGGACTTCATCGAACAACTACCCCCCTCTGCCGGATTCACCTCCATCCTCGTTGTCGTCGACCGCCTCTCGAAACAAAGCATATTCATTCCGACAACAGACACCATTACTTCAGCAGAGCTAGCCAAGTTGTTCGTGATGCATGTATTCTCGAAGCATGGCGTTCCGGAACACGTCACTTCTGATTGGGGTTCCGAGTTCGTCTCCTGCTTCTTCCGCTCACTCGGTACTGCCTTAGACATGCGCCTTCACCACACCTCAGGGTATCACCCCAAAGGCGACGGACAAACTGAACGGGTAAATCAAACGTTGGAACAGTACCTGCGCATCTACTGTACCTACCAGCAAGACAACTGGTCCGACCTACTCCCGCTTGCCGAGTTCGCATACAACAACGCGCCGAATGCTACTACAGGAGTATCTCCATTCTTTGCAAACAAAGGCTATAACCCAAACCTCAGTATACACCCCGAACGGGACTTAGCCTTGCAACGCGCACACGACTTCGTAGTCGACCTCGATGAACTTCACACCACTCTTCGCGAGCAAATAGCCATTGCTCAGCAATGCTACCAAGGACCCGCTGATAAGCGCTGCACTCCACCACCGCCGATTAGTATCGGAGACCAAGTCTTCGTCAAATCGGACCATATTCGGACCACACGCCCTTCCAGGAAACTCGCGGAGAAGTACCTAGGCCCTTTTGAAGTCATCGTGCACCCTAGTCGACAGGCATATACTCTGCGCTTACCACCGCACCTCTGAAGCATCCACCCAGTCTTTCACATTTCCCAGTTAGAACCTCATAAGCCAAACACAATCCCGAATCGGCACCAACCACCCCCGCCCCCAATCACCATTGACGGCGAGCTTGAGTATGAGATCGCCGAAATCTTAGATGCTAATATTGACAACCGACGCCGATCATGCAAGCTCCTATACTTGGTACGTTGGGCGGGCTATGAAGGGACTGATGAAGAGACGTCTTGGGTATTGGCTTCCGAACTTAGCAACACGCAAGAAGCTATTGCCGACTTTCACCTCCGACACCCGATGAAACCCGGCCCATTAACTCAACTCTGACAATCATTCACTCATTTACAAGTCATGACATCAAGAAAACTACAGTATATACACAAGAAAACAAGAACAAAATTATATATACATTAGGGAGCCGATGTGGCATCGGGGCCCACCTCGACTCCTTTCCACTCTACCTCCCCTTCGGCTTTGGACTCCTCCTCGGACACTCGAGTCTCCCCATCTGGCACTCCCATGCGAACATCGTCTCCCGACACCGGCATCGGTACCTCTGAATCCGCAGGCGGTGTGCCCTCGACTCCCGATGCCACCTCCCGAGCCCCCGACTGTTCCTCCGACCGGTTCCCAGCACGAGCCCCCTCAGACTCCACCAGGTCATGCAGAGCCTGGCGGTACTCGGCCTGTTGCCGATACAGTGCCCCGAGCCAATCCCCGAGTCAGTTCACGGCCTCCTCCATTCGCAGCTGAACATGCCGCTGTGCCTGCAGCTCGTCCTTGATCTTCTGCGCTTCCTCGAACTGCTGCTTCGAGTACTGCACGATCTCCCGGAGGAGCACCACGGTCTCCCCATCTTCCTCTTCCGACTCGTCTCCGTCCTCCTCCTCTGACTCGCTCAATGCGATCGCCTTCGCGCTCTTCACGCGCTTCCTCAGCTCGCGCCCCGAAACCGCTTGACCCTTCACAGTGCATTTTTGCTTATGCATGCGGCACCATTCGCAAGAGGCCCCTTTCCCGGGCCCCATCGATGGGAGACAATCCCTCCTGGCCTTCGCGCACCTAGAGCAAGTCAGCTCCCAAAGCGGTACCGACTCACTGGGACTCACCTGTCGCAACAGCCCCGCTCCCCGGGCGTTGTCGACTTGACCCGTTTCAACGGGCCTGCCTCCGCGTTCATGCTACGGGCCCGGGCCCGCTTCGCATTGCTCCTCGCCCACGCCGTCTCCTGCTCGTTGGCCCTCACCAACTCCTCCAACGCCTCCCAATCCCACGCTGGCTGTTCAGCCTCCGCGGCTTCCACTGGCACCAGGACGCTTGGTACGTCCACTGGAGAGTATCAGGACACCCTTGACATGATGTCTTAGGGCCCCACTATAGAACTGAAGAGAGGAGAGGGAGTGGACTGGAGCTGACAAGGGGAAACCCCAAGAGAACTCGAATGGAGTCTCTGGGTGTTCGTTGCACAGTATATATACCTAAGTACATGGTCTGTGCGCTAAACCCCATAACCCTAAAGGCTGTGGAGTTACCTAGGGTAACCCTATCTATAAATAGCATAGAATGTACTAGAAGGATTGCATAATGCAGATCAGTGATCCGAGTGAGTCATAAGAGAAACATAAGCAAGGCCGCATCTCCGTTATCTAATCTAATCTATTCGTTATCTTATCTTTGTGCTAATTAGATAATCGTTATCTTATCTAGATTGTTTGGCTGCAACCTTAGATCAAAACAAAGAAAATGAATATAAATGTCTTAGAAACGAAACGAAAGAAAAGTGAAAATGAGCGGTCCATGACAGAGAGGGCCCACGCTCCTCTCGCGGCACCCAACTCTTCAGACGCGGCTTCGGCCTCCCTTGTTGGGTACGTGTCTCCTCCTCACGTCGTCGCCGTGCCGCCGCCTCCTTGCGCTCAAGCCGTCTTCGCTCTTCCTCCCTCTTTCGTTCCTCCGCATGCAGTCGTTCCTCCTCCTCTGCATGCACCCATTCCTCCTCCTCTCTCCTTTTCTTTTCGGCAGCCTCCCATGCCAACCTCTCCCTCAACGTGATCTTCTTCGCCTCCCGTTCGCGCCTTTGCTCTGCTTGCCTCCGCTCCTGTTCTTCACGCTCCCATCATTCCTCTTCCTCCTGGGCGGCTTCCTCAACCTCCAATCGCGCCAAGAGATCGGCAGCGGAATCTTCGGTGACAGACATGGTTGGGGCGAAGGTTGAAGAATTTTCGGTGGCACACGTCACCCCATTAAGGTTCGTTCTCACGGCCTCGTGGGCTCGGCCTTAAAGGGGGAATACTGTCACAACCGCACCACGCGCAGTTACCAACCACGGTACCGACTATCGGATACGACACTCGCTCAAGCCCTCAAGACCCATTCCCAAGAAACCGCTACCGACACCCGGCACAGCATTACGCAATCACCCGACTAGAACGTTGACAACCCGAGTAGCCCTCCATCTCTCCTCAACAAAGGCTATCTCACCTCTACTCCATCACACCCACACGTAACCACACGACTTATATCACGACCGATAGATCCGACACTCGATACACGGCGTTACTACCCCATTACCAATATGACCGACATCATGGTACCTCGATACCACACCGCTCTCTGCCCCGTTTTCCAGTATTACCTCCATATGTATCAGACCCCTAGATAAGTATATAAGTAGCTACGAAGCACTGTACTTCTCCAGCCTGATAATCGACTAGTTCTGTCCTACTCTGCCCTTCGTGGATTCCGACCTAACTCTCTCGATCCACTACCTCTTCTGCGAGCTCGCCATTCCATACGTCAATGACACACTTCGCGTACCGTTGCACTTCGTTACTGCAGAGTTGCGTGTCTCCCGTCGCACAGCCATGCCCTCGGCACCGACGCTACTGGTTGGCACTCGCACACCCCCCGAAATTGGGCATAGTGCACTTGGCAGGCGCAACCCATCAGTTGAAGCCAAGCCCTCCTTTACCCCGACTCCGGACCCCTTCGACGCCCTCGCTACCTCAGTCTTCCTGTCGCTGGTCCGCAGGCTGGGCACTCCTACCCACGACCTATTCCCGCCCCCTCTTAGCAGATCGGACTCTGACAGTCACCCAGACAGAGGTCATGTCAAGAAGGTCGATAGACCAAAGACACAACCAGAAAGAAAAGCAAAAGGAAAAGAGAAAACTCTGTTGCACTGTCTACGACAATGACAATCAAGAGCCTGGGGCTCAACACGCTCCTATACTACCTATATACCCCCAGCCTCACCTACTCCTCCTGGTTCCCTCATGTCCATCCTCATGTGCAACACCTGTCCTGTCACGTGACCTGCTTATGTCATCTTTCAGATAAGATATCTGATAACCCGATAAGAGATCGCTTCTTGATGAGATAAGAGATAAGATAAGATAAGATCTTTAGATAAGATCAAATCGTAACATTACCCCCCTCTTAAAGGTTCACGTCCACGAGAACCTAAGTGACTTGTCGTGTAAAAGTCCCATTTGTATCCGGTTCCTCGTATATTAGTTTGTGGTCTCCCTTCCATCGTTGCCAGTTCCGCTGTAATTTGTCCAAGTAATCTCGCTCGAACCGCCCATCCTCCCAGCCAAATAAACGATTTGGTACTGGTGGGCGTGTGAGATTCTCGTATCTTTGAAAAGCATTACGCGGTATGTTCCTAGGAGCTGGTGCGTTCGGTTTCTGCTTGTGAAATTCCTTTACCAGTTCACTAGCATTGGTGACATTTGTAGCCGGTTCCCAGGATGACTCCTCGACTGGGTATCCTTTCCACTTGACCAGGTATTGAATACCCCTTCCCTTTGTTCTACTGTCCAGTATCTCCTCTACTTCATATTCTTCTCCTTGAATCCTTCCCTCTTCTTCCTTCCTTCTTTCCTCCAATTCTGCATCTCTCTTCTTCTGTCCTGGAAATACCGGTTCTACATATGGCTTCAATAATACTTCGTTAAAGACATTGTACACCCTCCATGTTGCAGGTAGTTTCAAACGGTATGCGGCAGACCCGATTTTCTCGATGATTTTGTATGGTCCATAAAACTTGTTATCCAGTTTCTTGGACGCTCATACATGTGGTAAATGTTCCGAATTTACATATACTTTATCACCAATCTCATATTCTCTCGAGGGTCGTTTGCCTTTATCATACTGCTTTGCCATTCGTTCTGCCGTTTTCTCCAGGTTATCCGCTGCAGAGTCCCATGCCTTTTTGATTCCTCCCACAAATGTCTCCACACTTGGGATTGTTGTTGTCTTCGTCGGATCAAACCACTTCCTTGGATGTCTCCCGTAATTTAAAAAGAACGGTGTGTGTCCCGTCGAGGAGTTTTCTCAATCATTATGACAAAACTGAGCTAGAGCTAAGTGCTCACTCCAGTCATCCTGTTTGTCATTGGTGTACATGGATAGAAACTCCCGGACTTCTTGGTTTACCCGCTCTGTTTGTCCATCTGTTTGTGGGTGGTAGGCTGTGGATGGATTTCCCTCTATATCTAATAACCGATATAGTTCCTTCATGAATTGCGATACGAACTGTGGTCCTCGATCACTTATTACTCGATGAGGTATCCCATGTTCTCGAAATACATTGTCATGGAATAATCTTGCTACTCCCAGGGAGGTGACTGTAGTGTTTGTGGGAAGAAAGAACGCTTTCTTCGAGAATTTATCCACCACTACCATTACTGTATCGTATCCCATAGACTCTGGAAATGGTCCCATTAAGTCTACCGAAATGTCTTGCCATGGTTGTGCCGGTACGCTTAACGGTCGTAAGGGATTTGTTCGTTTCGTCCGGTCTGGTTTAACCGTTTGGCATGTTCTGCAACCTGTTACATACAGTTTGACATCTCGTTGCATTCTTGGCCACCAGTAGTTTCTGGTTATCACTTCCATGGTTTTGTCCACTCCATAATGTCCCCATTCATGGTGAATTTCGATGAGATCCTCTCTCAGTCTTCGGTCAACTGGCACGTAAATTCGTTCCTTCCAGTACACCAGTCCCTTCTCTTGTCTCCATTCTCTGCTTTCACTTTTTAATCCTTCCTTTACTTGCGGTTCCCATTGTCTACTGTTGGTCTTCGCAATTTTCTTTTGTATGTCCATTAAAGCATCGTCATCGTCATATACCCTAATGAACAGTTCCTCCTTTAGCAGTATTGTTCCCTCGTTGTCAATCTCCTCCCCCTTATGGTCTGTCCTCCGTGACAGAATGTCAGCCTTGGAATTTGATTTACCTGATCTATGTTTTATGGTAAAATTATATTCCTGGAGGTCTAATATCCATCTGGCTTGTCGTCGATTGATATTTTGGGGTTTCCGAAAGTACATAAGGTTTTGATGGTCTGTTAAAACCTCCACTGCTATTTTTGTACCCTTCAAGTAATGAGACCATTCATAAAATGCATGCATAATTGCAAGCATTTCCTTGTCATAGATCTCATAATTCCGTTCTGCTGGGTTCAAAGATTTTGAAATAAACGCGACCGGTCTCCAAGTGTTATCTTGTTGTTGTTGTGACAAGATCCCCCCTATTGCGAAGTCCGATGCATCGACTTCTACTCTGAATTGTCCTTCATCTGCTGGTATTGCCAGTACAACCTCTTCCGCCACTCTTCTTTTAAGCTCCTCAAAAGCTTCTTGTTGTTCCTCTGTCCACTTCCATTCTTCTTTCCCCGTTAACTTGGTTAACGGTTTAGCCACGGATGCAAATCCCCTCACGAATCTTCTGTAAAAGTTCACAAATCCTAAGAACTGTTGTACGTGTTTTTTGGATTGTGGAGTTGGCCATTCGGTTATTGCTCTAACTTTGGCTTTGTCCATGCTGATTGAATCATGTGAAATTATGATCCCTAGAAATTCAATGGTTTTCTTGTCGAACCAACATTTTTCTGGTTTTAGCAATAGCTTGTGCTGTTCTAGTTTCGCTAATATTCTGTTCACATGTTCTGTGTGACTTTTCTGATCCGTTGAAAATACTAGGATATCATCCATATAGATGACCACCCATCCTTCTGCAATTTCTTCTCGAAAAAGATCGTTCATCATGGTTTGGAAAGTAGCCGGTGAATTTGTCAATCCGAAGAACATGACCAATGGTTCAAATAAGCCTCTATTTGTTCGGAATGCTGCTTTCCATTCGTCTCCTTCTTTGATCCGTATATTGTTGTACCCCCATCGGATGTCCATCTTCGAGAATACTTTTGCATGAGATAACTTGTCCACTAGTTCTGATATTAACGGCAGCGGGTAGCGATTCTTTATTGTCATCTCATTTAGTTTTCTGTAGTCCTGTACGGGTCTCAACAATCCATCTTTCTTCTTCACAAAGAAGAATGGTGACGCCATCGGAGATTTACTAGATCGAATCCTCCCTGTATCTAGATTCTCTTGGAGAAATTCTTCGAGTTTCTCCTGTTCCCCTTTGCTTAGTGGATAGATTTTACAATCTAATGGTTTTGATCCTGGAATGAGTTCAATGGCATGATCCCATGGTCGTCTCGGTGGTAATTCATCGAAGGTTTGTTTTTCGAACACCTTCCGATGTTTTAAATAGTGTTCAGGTACGATTTCGCTTATGGTCTGCTTGTTCTTATTCTCCGATGCTATTTTCGTTGCCGTCGACTCATAGGCTCGTATCCATTCCACGTCTACATCTTCCTTTGTTACCGCTAATAATCGGTCTCCTTCCTCCCAATGCATCCTGTTTTCCTCGTAGTCCTCCCCTTCACTCTCTTCCTCGGGCTCGTCTACCTCCGTGTCTTGTTGGCACGTGCCAGGGCACCGACTGAAACTCAGTATGTTTTTTCACCAATCTACATCCGGGTTGTGATATTTGAGCCAATCGTGTCCTAGGAATATGTCTGTTTTGCCGAGCGACGATACTCCAAATTCCCAGGTTTCCTTGTGTGTACCCACTTGAATTCTTAACTGGACCATTTCTGACAGTTTACCGTCCATGTTTTCGGATCCATCCGCATTATATACAGGGACAGGGTGGGCGAGTTTTCTGGTGTTCAAGTTGTTTCGCCGCACGAATTCCCTGTTTACACACGACCCCGTGCATCCCGAGTCCAACAATGCTGTCACCGATATGCGTTGTCCCGTCATTATGTCAGTTGCCACCAACGGTAAATTCATTTGTCTCTTTCCCGTTCCTATGACGTATTTCGGTTGTCATTTCAAGTGATTCAGGTACCACATTGCTTCTCCTTCCGACGCTCTATTTAAATCCTCCACCAGTTCTTCGGTTACCTCCTCCAGTCGTGACTCGTGAGTCCACCTCCGTAGAGATTCTAGAGCTTGTCCCAGTGGTCGTTCCCATATCCGTCTCACCATCCACGGAGTCTGCCAGGCCTTCAAGCGAGGTTCTACCACACTTATCGGTAGATTTCTGAATTGTAGTTTTTGTTCCTTGGACTTTATTTCGTACTCAATGTGATTTAATTCAACCCGTGAATTATTATTTTTTGTATCATAATTACATGGGGAGTCGGTAGAAATGAAGTCCTTGCTCGTTGGATCGGAACTGTTTTCCTTCGAGCTTCTTAAAAACCCATGGCCTCTCTTATGGCCTCCTTATCTTCCTCTGTAACGTCGTCCAGATATTCCTTCCATCCCATTTCTCTGATTCTCGTCTTCCCTTTCCAATTTCTTGCCTCTTTGCAATCCTTGCTTATGTGGCCTGTCTTGCCACAGTTGTAACAGATGATTGTCTTCGGCTCTTTACAATCCCTTCCTATATGACCTGTTTTTCCACAGTTATAACAGGTAATTGGTCCCCTTTTTCTATCTACGTCCATGGCGTTGGGGTCACGCGCGCCCGATCCTGATGCTGCTTGAGGTGGAGGTCCTCGCGTCGCTCCATTTCCTCGGGGTCCAGAATTTTGTGCGACCTTATTCTGGGTATTCTGTGCCCCCGAATTCGATGCGCGTTGTTGGTTCTGCCCTTGCCCTGGATTTCCAACTCTTACATCTCCATAAAACTTTCTCACGTCTCTCCATGCCTTGTTCAACTCCATCGCTTTTGTATACCATTTTTCTAAATCTCCTGCAGTCGAGCCATCTCCTGGTTGACCTGCTTCTGCAACTTTCAATCCTAAGTTTGGATTTAGTCCCCTCCTGAATTGCACGATAAGCACTATCTCATTGTAGCCCGTTAGTTGAGCTAATCCTCTGAAGTCGATGATGTAATCTTCGACATTGCGTTTTCCCTGCGACAGCTGTTGTATTTTTCTGATCGCATCGTCTCGTGTCTCCGTTGTCAGGAAGAATTGCTTTGCCTGTTCTTCGAAGTCCACCCAATCTCTGAACGGGGATTGGTGGATGAGCAGCTGTTGCATCATTGCTCCATCTCCTGCTCCTGTCAATAAGAGAGGGATCCCGTCTCTTTCTTGCTCCCTCGTTGTTCCTATTGCATAGGTTCCATCTGCCCTCCGCTGATCCTTCTCTGTCGCATAATCCAGTATTTGTTGGATTTTTACTCCAGCCCAGTTACTCGCTCGGTTGGCTGAACCTCCTCTTATACGTTGCAATGCCATTACCGTCATCTTTGTAGAGTCCTTGATTTTCGTCAGTCGAAAATATATTGCCATATTTCTCAACCAGTTAGCGATTTGTTCTGGTTGTCCCTCATAGTAGTCTGGCATATCTATCTTCACTGCCGGTGCTCTCTCCTCTCGTGGACCTTGTATGGCCTCGATGATTGGGTTTACCGAGTGCGCTAAATTGGTCGCTGCAGTCCTCCTTTCTTCCTCTGATGCCGCGTGCCATCTTTGGTTTATGTCCGTTGGTGCAAACAATGTCAACCACATTGTGATACACAATAGAAACGCTGAGATCAGTGTGTCTGTTATTGTGTACCCCACTGGTACATGTCGTCCTGCTCCATTGGACATTTCCTCAAGTACGTCCTCAGCGGTCCGTCCCTCCTCGTCTTGTTCCACATGATATTTCATATGTCCCCAGTTTAGGGACACTCTTACTCTAATCTCCGGGTTTCGCATTTCCAGTTCGTATTCTGCGACTTCCTTCCACGACGGGTTCC
The DNA here is from genome assembly GCA_023014455.1 of Amanita exitialis. Taxonomy (NCBI): domain Eukaryota; kingdom Fungi; phylum Basidiomycota; class Agaricomycetes; order Agaricales; family Amanitaceae; genus Amanita; species Amanita exitialis. The sequence continues at coordinate 58,617 of JAEBUR010000020.1, forward strand.
TAGGCCACGCAAATGCGTTCCAGTACTGGGGTTTAAATAACCATAAGTAGCATAGTCCTGGCGTGTCCGGACTGTAGTTTGAGAATCCGGGTGGTGGCAATATCGATTGGTTTGCATGCCTTACTTGTCGCGCCCAGATATTCATGTCGATATATGCCTTCGACGTGTCTCTGAGCTGGTCTGTGATTTGTTCGGTGAACCAATCTCCGCGAGGTCTACCATACTGCTGTGTAGTCATCCGCCTTGTTACCCGTTGCGTCGTGGTTAAGAGATTACGTGGATACACCACCTCCTCGTCTTTCTGCGCTCCAAACTTGATGTTTCTCCATTGGGTCCAATCTTTGATTTCATCGATATGTTCCCATTCATAGACAACATCGTATTCTTCCAAATCCTGCATCCTTACAGGTTTCTCATTGTGGGGGTGTACATGATACACTTTTTCCCCGTCTCCGTCTTCCAGGATGAACTTTGCATCGTTCTTCCTGAGGTCTCGCTCCCATCCTGCGATCTGCTCCACCGTTGGATACGCTGGCCACTGAAAACGATTGTAGAATCGTGGTTGGAAAAGGTACATGTAGCAGTACCCCTTTTCTCTCCATGGATCTGCCACCGTGCGTTTGTAATTCCCTGGTTTCCCAGGTAGTCGTGAGTCTACGGCTTTGGTCCATTTCTTGACTCTTCGCTCGTGTTGTTTTAAAGTCTCTTCTCCACACGCTTCAATGAAAGATCTCATACTGAGACCTTGGCAACCATGCAGTACTCCGCGTCCAATATAGTCTTTAGGCGTTGTAGGTAACGCCTTCTCCATTGGTTTGACTCGACTATACGGAGAGTTTCGATCTTTTCGGTACTGCTGCAGTTTCATTATGTTGCCGTTTAGCACATGTTGGAGTTTGTTCCGTGCTTCATGCGATAGACACCAGTGGCGAGCCACTAACTCTAGATCCCTCGGCGTACAGTCAAATACCCTCTTTACGTAGCTTGCCAAAACAGGAATATCGATTCCTATTTCTAGTATAAGGTCTTGGCCATCGCCAAATCCTGTACCACCGATCTTTTCCAGGCTTACGAACGCGCTCTGTCCCCACTTGGATCTCTGCGTCCTTATCTCTTTACTGCACTGTTGAATAAATACCCAGTTATACATGCGTCTGGGTTCATATTCGATTCGCACTCCTTTCATAGATTCGAGTTTATTGATTAACTCGTCATATCGTCCATATGTGTACTCATATAATTCTGCTGCGGCTTTTCACTGTTTTGACCAAGACTTCTTGATCGGTAATCGTCCGGCTAACTCGTCTCCGCTGAACTTCTCCTCTGTCACATTCCTAACCCTGTCCTGTCTAACAGGGGTTGGAACGGGTATGACGCGTTTGACTTCCACAGTCTTTTGCATCTCCTTCTTTTCTCGTACTACGCGCTCTGCCTCTCTTTGCTTTAAGAGTTCTGCCCAGGCCTCGTCTTGTTCCTCACGTGCTAAGTGGTCGGCCTCAGCGAGAAGACGACGTGTCTCCTCACTTTGCCTGTGTTTCCGCTCCTTGGCTGTGTACAACATCCACCGTAGCACATGCATGTTATGCTGTGCCGGAATCTGCAGTTGCGCCGCTCTCTGTTTGCAACGGTATTCTTGTTCACGCCATCTCGCGTATGACGCGCGCTCTCTCTCTGTGTCGATCATGCCCTGTAATAAAAACTCCTGCTTGCCGAGGTCACTCGGCACCCTCGCGCAAGGAGCATTCCTACGGGTTGCCTTAGACGGGGAATTCCCACTGCTGAGTCCTTTCTTTGACTCCTGAGGGGTGGGGGCCCGGCGATTCACCCATACGGGTCTTAGCGCAGCCTTGATACCCCGGCGCTCCTCAGAAGTTTGTTTCACCTGTTTTCCCAGGTTCTTCCGGTGCACCGTCTGCCAGTACCCCCAACCCACTATCCCGGGGAGGTCAGGCGCTCTCGATGAGTGCACTGTGGTCGCCAGCGTGGTCCCGCTCTGCGAACTGAAACTCATACCTGCGTCGGTCTGGTCTTTCGCCCCGACGCCCTTATCCATAATTCGGACAACTCCTGCTCTGATGATTTCAATGATGTTCATTGCTCTGTCTCTGTAGACAATGATGTATTGCGCTTTTCTCATTGTGTGGTTGGTTTGCTAGGCTCTTGATTATGTCAAGAAGGTCGATAGACCAAAGACACAACCAGAAAGAAAAGCAAAAGGAAAAGAGAAAACTCTGTTGCACTGTCTACGACAATGACAATCAAGAGCCTGGGGCTCAACACGCTCCTATACTACCTATATACCCCCAGCCTCACCTACTCCTCCTGGTTCCCTCATGTCCATCCTCATGTGCAACACCTGTCCTGTCACGTGACCTGCTTATGTCATCTTTCAGATAAGATATCTGATAACCCGATAAGAGATCGCTTCTTGATGAGATAAGAGATAAGATAAGATAAGATCTTTAGATAAGATCAAATCGTAACAGGTCAGCTCGCTGTATGTGGATGAGGACTTGATACCAGAAGTAGCAATTCAGAAAATCACTGCATCACAACAGATGGAGCACCACTACAGAGGTCAGGTAGAACCTGGATCTACTGAAGGACTAGAGGTACCTTCTGAGTATATGGAGTGGAACTCAGTATTCGAAAAAGAGACCTCAGAGCATTTCCCTGAGTCAAGACCCTGGGATCATGCCATCAAATTACAAGACAAGTTCATCCCTTGTAAATCAAAGATCTATAACCTATCACCATTAGAACAAAACTCACTAGATGAATGGATCAAGGAACAGTTAACAAAAGGATATATCTGACAATCAAAATCACCTCAAGCATCACCCTTCTTTGTTCCAAAGAAGGATAGTAATGCCCTGAGACCCTGTCAGGATTACCACTAAGCCAAATTTGTACCCCATACCCTTAATCTCCAACCTGATGATCAAACTTAAAGGAGCACACTACTTTACAAAGCTAGATCTCAGATGGGGATACAACAATGTAAGGATCAAAGAAGGCAATGAATGGAAGGCTGCTTTTGTCACCAACAGAGGATTATTTGAACCAACTGTTATGTTCTTTGGACTCTGGAATTCACCTGCAACATTTCAAGCCATGATGGACATGAGGGCAGGGAAAGAGTGACAAGGACATGGAAAGAGTGACAAAGGCAGAGGGTGGGAGAGTGTGATGGGGGTATGGAGTAGCAGGGAGAGAGTGGCGAGACGAGGGCGGTGAGGTGCAAGGGTAGGGAGAGCATAGCCGACTACATAATTATGTAGCCGGGTTTGTGGCTAAATTATTGGCTGTGGCGAGCTTAGCTAAGCCTAGCTGACAACACTAATGAGACCACACTGAGTGCCATAATGGCAGTGGATATCCTTATCTTGGGCGCTGGCTGGCTTTCCACCTTCTTGATTCCCCTTTGCAAGGAACGAGGCCTCGCATTCGCAGCTACTACTCGGGACGGAAGGAAGGAAACCCTGCTCTTCGTTTTCGACGCGGGAGAAGATCCGGAAGAAATCGAACTCAAGTGCGAGCATCTGCCCGATGCTACGACCGTCCTCGTCACCTTCCCCATCACCGAGTCCGATGGTCCAACGAAACTTGTTAGATCCTACGTCGCAAGTCGGAAATCGGAGATCCAACCTAGATTTATTCTACTGGGCACGACTGGCATATGGGAGGTATGCTTCGCAATACCTCCTTTAACGTGACCGTTTTGTTAATTAACCATCACAGGGCCCAGAAAATGTCTTTCAGTGGTGTGACAGACATAGCCTGCACACTCAAAAGCCTCGAGCAACCGCCGAGGAGGAGTTATTGAAATTGTCACCTGCTGTACCGACCACTGTTCTGAACCTTTCTGGTCTTTGGGGTGGATTGAGATTAGTGAGAAATTGGGTCGATAGAGTGGCTAGAACAAAGGAAGCATTAAGGAGAAAGGTCCGCGTATAGTCTATCCAACCTCCGCAACTACCGACTGACCAATCCTTCCGCACTAGGGAAGTCTGCATGTAATTCACGGTCTTGACGTCTCTCGAGCCATCCTCGCCATTCACAGCAATTTTGAAAAGGCAGTAGGCCAGCGCTGGATATTAACTGATGGTCGTGTCCACGACTGGTGGGATGTTGCATCTGGTTGGGGGCAGAGGCTGCCACCAGCTGATGGTCCCGATCCTCAGGCTCGTTGGGTGCGTGAACTTATGCGCGAATGTAACATCAAGGCATTACCGCGCAATGTCGAATTGCTCGGGAGAGCATTAGATTCGAGAGAGTTTTGGGAGACATTTGAGTTGGATCCACTACAGGCACATTTGGCATAACAAGCGATGGGTGTATCTACTCAATAACGCCGTGATTCAAGGAAAATTTATAAATCATTATTCACGAAGCAGCGAGTTATCCTGTTTTACTATCAGACTCTCACTTTGCTTTGTACTTTGACCGATATAGAGGCTATGTTTGTTTTCCTCAAAATAGGCTTGCATTCAAATCACTGAGCTGGAGCGCATGCTGGCGCGTTCAGATTACGACATAATTTATCTACAGATTCAGTATCGACTGACCAGTGCCAATAGATGGTAATCCCTTTCTGCCGGCTCGTCCGAAAACGACGTTTTGTTTTGACATGAGTTATGCCGCCGGGATAAGTGGTGCATAGGTTGAACGCTGTCAGTATGAACAGTTACTGTTGAGCTATATATAGCACTCGAGAGGTCGTAGGCATAGAAATGATAATCCAGTCAACACATTTTTCAGCGATTGCGCGAGTTTTCGCTCGCCCCATCCCTCTCAGTCCTTAATTCTTACCTCGGCTCCTTCCTACTCTTCTCCACTGCGGCCTAGCCCCGGGGATACCTACGGAACGTCCATCGTGCGGTGAAGTCTTAGTTTCGTGTCGACTTCAAATATCCCAACAAGGCTCAATTAATAATGCACGCCAATTTTTGCCCTTCTATCTCAACGGGCGTATCAGTCGACCGGCCCATGCGCTCGGAACTACCCTTTTATAGGTGGCACCCCAGAGGACTGTAGATTGTCGGGACGGCCGTAATGTGAATCCGACGTCCGCAAGCGGTGATACTTGTTGTGAGTACTTTAATAGTCCAAGCTCAGGATGGGTGATACTCCGGGTGGGAAAGAAGGCTGTGGATTACTGGGTCTGCCGACGGCAGAGACGGACCTAGTGTGATTCCGATGTCCACATGCTTGCAACTATTATGCGCGTTTGTGCTAAATCTATCTTTATCCAGTGGGTCCCCTAAGGCTGTCCATTAGCGCATTGGCCTCGAACTGACATGTCTAAAATGTCATATAGTCAATGATAATGAAGCCCCGATCATGTTGTTTTCAAATTTTTTGGAATCGCGGCGTTGATGCAACCCAGATTATATATCATCGTACAATCGACCAACTGCACATCGGTAAAAACGCCCAATGGTTACCTATTGGAACAAGAAGCCACACGATTTAATCAAGCTCGTCCAAGTTTCCCCGTGCGTCCAAATCGTGGTAATCCCAACCGCGCTCTTCCATGCCAAGAATATCCCTCTTCCTGCAATGGTACGTCAGCTGAGGTATGTTGATTCAGGGAAGGGCATTACCAATGGTGATGTTTTGAATATTGCCCATTATTGTTATTGTTATTATTGTTCTGCAGGTCGTGGTGATGAATCTTTGGAAGTGAGTGGTGATGGTGGTGGTGGCGATGCTTCAACTTTGATATTCCTTTTGCAATTAACTTGCCTATGTTAAAGATGAACTTGAACAAGGCGGCGAACTGTCTGCGTTGTAGGACTACCGTATCGCGTTCAACGACATCCAATGTTCTGGATTTGGAGCGATTAAAGACAGTCCGACTAAGGAAAAAAAAAATAACTCACTCGGATGGAAGGGGCATGCTAAGGACGGGAGCAACTAGGAGAGCAACTATCGTGATAGACATGACAATGTTGAATTGAACCATCCTCGACTTGGCGAAAAAATAATGTGAATGGAGAGCGACGATAAGTAATGGTTATTTGGGCGTTGGGGACGGTGTAGGGTTCTCAAGTGACCAGCACGTTGAGATGGTGCACAGCGCTGTGGCATTGGAACAAGGCGCCTCGTATTTATACGTTTCAACTCCACGCATGAGCCGAGAAGGCGAGATATCTTTAAACCTGTCCGTTAAGATGACTGTGGGCCGCATTCTATTTTCACCCCAAGCACCTTGCTTGTACAGCACGTTTCACGCCCATCGGAATGATGCCAACAATCACAGGACAATCGCTGAAAACGGATCCCTGTTAGCCGCCGCCGTTAATTAGTAGCCCATAATTATGGTTAACCGGTGCTTTCTTGACCCCGTCGCATATACTGTGCTTTTTGTCACTCTTCCAGCTGCTCCTCCAACAATTTCTGGCATTCTTTGCTGCTGCTCTCATGTTGACGGCAGGAGCTGCTCTTCTCGCTCTTTTTTATTTCTGCTTCTTATCGTTCAAACCGTCGTCGCCCCACCCATCAATGCATCGGAATGATTTAACGAGCTTATAATGACACTCACTCGAGTGCGAAAGGTGTATTCATTCTAACGCTTCCTCTCAACTGTAAACCAACACCGAGGCGTATCAGTCTCCGCGGGGATTCACGTTACAGCGAAGACCCGCTTTGGTGTCGACTTTGTTCACATTACGACAGGGCTATAGCTCCAGAATCTGGGATTGTGCTTGTTGATTATGCGATGAGCACAGTGATTGTCTTCATGAGGTGCCGAAGAAATTTGGGAAATGGAGGTATCGGGAGCACATGCAAAGTATGATCAAATACCGGCGGCGACGGCCCGGTGACTGCAACAGTCCTCGGATGATAAATCGTGTGCGATGACTTCGGCTCCTTTCGAAATGCTGTACGCAGGCACAGGACTCCAAGCCATTCTGCTCCCTTTTGCTTGTTTCCAGCCATTGGATCCCTGTGTTGCATCAGCTGCATGTCATAATACTTGGTGGTGGCAGATGGCGAAGGCAACATATTAAATGACCTGCTGATCTTCTCATCCTTGGGTGAGACTCTGGACCGACGACCACAATGAAGGGAGCGGTGGCGATTGCTGGCTCAACCAGCCCGCAGGATTCTCCACCCTTTCCGCATCCTGGTGGCATCCCGTCTTCACACTGCGCTTGATCAACCTGGGGAAAGTCGCCGTCGGCATCCAGGTCTGGAGGTCAATCATGAGCAAGGCACCGCAACCGTTTCGCCTTGGAGCCTCTGGTAGGCAGCAGCACCAGAAATGCAGTGAAGGTAATGACGACCATATTTGAGTGCCAATCTTCATTCCCTCCGTGCCTTCATGATCATGCATCTCCACCCTACCCAGACTGGCGAGAACAGCACAAGTTTCTTGGCTTGGGTGCTGAACGCACAGGTGGTAAATATCAAGCTGAGGCTCCGCAGGATATTCGGGGGAGGGAGAAAATGTGAGGTATCTCGATTAAGGTGAAGAGATTATGAACCACCTGGCCGTCGCCTGTCTCCACCCTGGTTCGTTGGCTTTGAGATCTCGCAATGTAAATATGCCAAAGGACAACGTGTCCTGGCAATGTGGTCAAAGGAAGATAGCAATTCCCAACAAATCGGGTCCCGTTGCGCGGAGGGCATATGGTAATGCGAGTACAGGACCGCCCTTCTCAAGATCTCACCACTCAAGTAGTCAACTACAGTTCGCGTGGCTACGCAGGCATCGATGCGCAACGTATTGCCACTGTGGCAGGCTCAAATCATGTTCAACGCTACTTGGTTAATTATGCTTCACTCTTTCACAAAAGAGATTACAATAGATTGCATATTGGTAAAGCCTCCTAATGCCCACCTGATGGATGAGAAGCCGGAATGAACTTAATCAAGCTCGTCCAAGTATCATCGTCCTTTCAAATATAATTCCAACTACGCTCTTCCATCTGGCGAATGTCCCTTTTCCTGCCATGACAACTCATCAGCCAAGATATGTCAAGGTGAAAAGAACAAATACCGTTTTGTCCCCATCGTTATCCCCCCAATGAGGTAGCTAATGATGCTTAGTGATGTGTCGTTCAAAGAAGCAAAACAGGGACATTACGATTGTACGGGTTTCGGTTTTCCATGATTAGGATCATGATGATGCTTGTCGTCGTGATCATTGGTCTTCCTCTCACTCTTGATCATTTTCGCCGCTGCACTGTCCGATTTCGTTGCTACTTTTCCCACACTTTCTATTGGTATACTTTTTGCTGCGCTCCCACCAGCCCTGCCTATTTCACTTAAGGCAGTCACAAAACCAAACTGCCTGGATTGCAGTGCATTGATATCGCGTAATGTTCTGATTTGAAATGATTCAAATACTATAGCTAAACGGAAGAGCATAACACGATTGCAACTCACTCGACTGGAACGGGCATGCTAATGACGGGAGCAAGTAGGAGAGCAACTGTGGCGATAGACGTGACAATGTTGATTTGAACCATTATTGGCTTGGGGGAAGAATAATGGAGAACGATGATAAGTAGCAGTTGTTGGGAATTGAAGACAGCGTTAGTGGTTTCTCAAGTGACCAGCACGTTGAGGGGTAGTGCACAGCGCTGCAGGTTTGGAAGGAATTGCCTGGTATTTATATATTCCAACTCAATGATTACCGCCGTGAAGACCGAGGGTCACTGCGGAATCATGACCGTGCCTTCCACTTCATCACTGATCGCCTTGTCCAGCAATTACAAATGTAACTAGCTCGGATCCTGAGGTCATGTTACATCAGAGCATGGAACCACAGAAGATTGGTTTGGGCGGCGTAGTCGGCCAGATCAATCAGCCACGCGCATCAATGTGGCTGATCGGGTACGTTCTTGGCACCATCATATCTACTACTTTTTCCTGGTACTCTTCCACCCAAACACTTCTTAGGTTTGTATTCTTTGCTTCTGTTGCCGCTCTTTCTGTTTCCGCTTCCTGTGGCTCGAACTGGCGAAGGACAAATACGATAAGAAAAAGGTTGGCCAGGAATATAAAAGACGCTGGTACAGGATGTTCTTCTCATCTGTAACCTATCGGGTTATCAGTATCCGCGGAGCGTTCCTTGGTATTGACAGGGTTATAGGTCCCAGAATCCATTTTGGGACGGGATTTCTTCATTCTGCGATCCGCCGACATGCACCAGTTTGTCTTCAGGGACTGCCCATGAACTCGGGAAATGGAGAATTGCGAGTAAGTTCAAGGTACGACAGAAAAAGGAGAAAGAGAACTTGAAGTACATCACTGGCGACGGCGAACAAGTTAAAGCTTGACTTGGCGCTTTTCGAAATTGCTGGCTCGGTGTTCAAGTTACTGTCTTTATCTTTGTCCAGCCGACGGATCACTGCCTCGTTGTTTGACATACCATAATGCAACGGAGAAATCTAACGTGCTTTCAACGCACCGGGAAGGCCTGACACGTTGCCCCTTAAATCGTATGTGCGGTTCGGATGTTATCCATTACACGACAATTGCATTCATACACCATGCTCAGCTAGGACGTACAGACGTGGCAGCCATGTCATAGCACAGATTACAACCGCAGCACCCCTTCTCTACGTTATAATTGGAATATCAGTTAACACCCAACGGCTACCGATTGGATGAGGAGCCGCATCTAATTTAATCAAGCTCATCCATGTATCCTCGTGAGTTCAAATCATGATGATCCCAATCGCGCTCTTCCATGTCGAGAATGTCTCTTTTCCTGCCACGACAACTCATCAGCCGAGGCATGTCAAAGTGAAAAGAACAATAACCGTCTTGTCGCCATCGATATCCCTGCCATGAGGTAGCTAATGATACCCAGTGAGCTGTTGTTCAACGAAGCAAAACAGGCACATTACTGTTGTTGCGGTTTTTTGTCATTGTGCTTATGTTTGTCATGATCACTAATCTTTTTCTCAGCTTTAGTCATTTTCAATGCTGGACGCCCCGATTTTCCTGTTACTTTTCCAACTGCTTTTGGTATAGCTTTTGCTACACCTCCAATCGCGCCTTTAGCACTGTTGAATAAACTAAACAAGGCGCCCAAGCCGAACTGCCTGGATTGTAGTACGTTTATATCGCGTTCATTGGCATCCAATATTCTAATTTGGAATGATTCAAATGCTATAGCTAAATGGATAAACATAACATGATTGCGACTTACTCAGTCGGAAGGGGCATGCTAGTAACGGGAGCAACCAGGAGAGCAACCACGGCGATAGACATTACAATGGCGATTTGAACCATTATCAACTCGACGGAAGAATAGTTCGAATAGAGAACAGCAAGAAGTAACAGTTGTTTGGAGTTGAAGATGGCGTTCGTTTCTCAAGTGACCAGCACGTTGAGGGGTAGTGCACAGCGCTGCAGTTTCAAGAGGAATCCCTCGGTACTTATGCATTCCAGCTCAACGATTCCCGCGATGAAGATGAGATATTCCCAGATATGTGGGATAGTAGGTGTCAATAGGCTGTACGCGGCATGCCCTGTGCTTCAGGCTTCTCACCGTATTTTTGTCCAGCTATTTACGAAAGTGCCTTTCGTATATAGATTAAACTCTGAAACACCTGCAGACGGCTCTGTTCTACTCGTTTCAAGGTAATCCTCAGTGCTGTGACCCCCACCAGTGCTAATAAAATGGTTTCAGCGGCTGGTTGTGCAGCATGTTGTAAGCCCATCAGAACTGAAAACGGTTTAATCACTGCCACAATCCAAATAGTCATTGGACCTATTCGCTCGGTGCGAGATGTTCGTATCCGTCACCCAACATTCAGTTGCAGTGCTATTCACTGTGACTTATATTGATAACTGTTTTTAAAGTCTTTTGACAAATAACGTCCAATGTTGCGCATACTACCCGAGTCAAAGTGGTAGGTGAAAATTACTGCTAGGGTTGTCGTTGACGTTGCAGCTTACCAGCACCGCCGATTGTGATACTTTGGAATCGCATGCCAGCTTATAAATATCTGCTACTCTGCTACGTTCCTGTCCTCAGTTCGATCCTGCAATGATCCGTCATACCAGTTGGCTAGTTGTCCAAAAAAAAAAAAATGCCACTCCGTGTATCATTCGGCATCAATGCGATGTCGTATGATCATCCTCAACACCCATTGTTGATGATACAATTGTTGCAGATCGGGAAGACCCAATATCGAACTGCTGGGACACGAAACGACAATTTAATCAAGTTCATCCAAGTATCCTCGTCCGTCCAAGTTGTGATAATCCAAACCACGCTCTTCCATGCCGAGATTATCGCTTGAAGCAATCACACCTCATCAACCGACCTTTCAAAAGGGAAAATGAACCATACCGTCTGTTAAGGTGACCACCTAATCGTGCCAACAAGTCGCTGCTGATGCCTTAGCAGTTGATCCATCAAGTAAAGTTTAAGACGTTACCGTCTATGCTGTTGGTTATTGTTATTGTCGTTGTTCGAATCGTCGTGGTGGTGGTGGTGGTGGTGGTGGTGGTGGTGGTCATGTTCGTGGTGTTTAACTGTATGTTTACCTCCTTTCTTGAACAATCCTCCGATTTTTCCAACTAATTTTCCAAATAATTTTCCCAAGAATCCAAATGCGCCCCTGGGTCGTAGGTCATTGATATCACGTTCATTGATATTGAAAGCTCTAATTAATTTATTGAGATTATTAAACAGAAGAGCATCGACACAACTCACTCGACCGGGACAGGTGTGCTAGTGGCAAAACTAACCAAGAAAGCCACTATGGCGATAGATGTGAGAGTGCTGAATTGGACCATGGTCGTCGGAGGATGAATGGAGAGTGATAAAGGGTAAGTGTCGCTCAAAGATCGGAGGTCAAGTTTCTCAAGTGACCAGCACGTTGAAGAGGATGGTGCGCTGCGCTACTGTCCCGAGAAAGCATCACATCATAATTATATGTTTTTGATTGACAACCAATGATGCCATCACAGTTTCACTTTTGCTGTGATGGCAAGACCCACGAAGACCTTAGCTCTCCCTAAGCATTTTTCAGTTTCAAATGTCCGGATCATCGGTCTATACTGATCCACTCAAATAGAATACTACTCGCGCTTTTAATACGATGTTGCTGTAGTTAGAAGCGAGTGCAATATGTTGGTCCGGAATCTGCTTGGGCAGTCGCCATAAACAGCCACTGCATCATTCAGTAGGGAGAGGCTTCGTGCGTCGCGGCCATTGTGTCTTCGTTTTGATCCCAATGCAGGACTGTACCATTCTTGAAGCAGCAAGCTTACACCCGACAGCGCATACGATCAGTTCCGGTCAGTGGGTAAAATCGAGTCCGTGGCGCTCCCAACCCGAGGCTCCCTTCGTAAACGACCTTCGCGCCTTACATTGAGCCGTCGGATAGTGTTTATGACCATGGCAACAGCGAGCACTGCCGCGACATTTCAATGCTAACGATTCAAAAATATCACATTGTCAACGCAAGGATAGCATTCTGATATCGCCTCACGGACGGGACAAACCTAGTGTTTCGTGCCATATGACGTATAGTATGCACTGCCAGACCAATAACTGTGTAAAGGTAAATCAGGTCAGTCATGCCCGCGATCCCCGATATAATTTGAAATTTTACTGTTCGAAGCAATCCAGCCTGCTTATTACTGCATCTATCAGTGCATATGACCAACCAAATCCCTATTAGTAATTGTTAATCAAGAAGATACGTATTTCCGCGACGCGTGATGTATACACGGTTTCAAAATCGCGGCGCTCATCGTTGATAGCGTGGGGCGTCAATTGCACATCTGTACGTCTGGAAAGAAAGGCCCAACAGGTAACTACTGGACGAGAAACCTACAATTTAATCAGGCTCGTCCAGATATCCTCTCGTGCGTCCGAATTTTGATAGTCCCGACCGCGCTAGAGTATCGCTCCGGTAATCACACACACAGCCCATCAGCCAACGTATTTCAGGAAGGAAAAGGACGGTACCGTCGGTTCAGATTACCACCTAATCGTGCCCACAAGCCGCGGAAGTGGTCAAAGTAGATCGTTCAAGTACGCGACCGTTGAGTTGTGGCAACTGCTGCCTGGCCAACTCCACCCAATTGCTTCGTCGCGTATTCTAAACGGAACACAGTGGCAATGGACGTAACTCACTTGAGTGGGGCGGTGTACCAATGACGAACCCACCGTGAAATAGCCACTATAGTGAATTGACCGTAAGCATAAATGGGGAGTGATAAAAGAATAATAGCCATCAAGTTGAAAAGTGCAGACGACGCAGTTTCTCAATTAACCGGCACGCTGCGCGCTACTGTCTGGCGTAGCGTCGCTTGAATTTGTAGTCTCCGAGTCGGTGACGATCAAATGGCAATATCGAATTGATGCAATTAACCCACTCACTGTCATGTGACCTCGATTGGGTTATCTGTGACTCTTTTGTGATTAGATTAGAGTCATAGATGCAGTGGCGAAGTGATCGACATCCATCATGATAGTATTTTTAGACCTGCATGGCAGTTCGGTTATCATTCGCTGTACAGACTTGGAGCTTGTGTTCATTTTTGAGGACAGCATCACTCTCTGTCGTGCTTTGAGCTTAGCCACGTCTGGTGTCGGTGATCTTGGGTTGTACGCCGCAAAGCTTTCGCAAAACCGGTGTGTACACAGATCGACGCTCATTGATCATTGCTGATAGTACAATTAGAACAAAAATCGTACGTCTGTAAAGGAAGACCAGACAGTAACCGCTGGACCGAGGAACCAACAATTCAATCAAGCTCGTCGAAATATCCTCGCGCATCCAAATAATGATCATCCCAATCGCGCTCTTCCATGTCAAGAATATCACTGGGGGCAGCTCATCAGCTAACATATAGAGGAGGTAAAGCAAGAGCGGTACCGTTCATACAGTCGCTTCTGCCACTGGTACTGCGGCTGCTGCTGCCCTGGTTGTGTTTGCGGCATTGGCATTTGTATTTGGTCGAACGCCTGGCTTGCAAGGTGGTGGCGCAGGTCTGAGCCGTGTGATCCGCCTGGCACTCGACCCGTACTATCAGGGTGTACACCGAAAAACCCAGGGTTTCTCTCGGCACGGTATCCCCCAGACTGGCTTCCGGAATGCTTGCCAGCACCGAATCCGAATCTCCACGGTTTGCGACCACCGCCTGAGTGGCCACCAGGTCCACCCGAGTGTCCTCCGAAATGTTTCCTCACACCTTCCATTAATCTCCCGGAATGCTTATTTAGGAGCCTTCCGACACTCAAAGCGCCGCTGAAGCGGCCGCCAGGGCCTCTGGCTTGTAGCTCGTTGATATCACGTTCATAGATATCAGAAGTTCTAATGAATCATATAACTATGATTAAATGAAGATAGAACATGGACGCAACTTACGTGACAGGGACGGGTGAGCCACTGACAGAAGCAGCCAGAAGAGCAAGTATAGCGAAAGATGTGGCAGTGTTAAATTGGACCATGTTGGCTGGATGGATAAATGGAAGGTTATTGAAAGTAACAGTCGTTTAGATGTTGAAGACGATAGGGTTTCTCAAGTGACCAGCACGTTGAGGAAGAGGAGTGCGCAGCGCTACCGTGGTAGAAAGTCATAGCAGGCATTTATAGGCTGGACGGCCATAACAGCCAAATGGAAATATCACGCCACACCATCACCGCCCATGTCAAGCATGTCGATCGATTTCGTTCAGGTTAGTACCCTTGCGTGTCGATTGTCCGAGAGTAGCTGGTAATCTGAGCACTCTGTGAGATTCGACTACCTTGCGAGTGTATATCACCGCTGTATGTAGACATGGTTGGACCGTACATGCATTATTGTCTGGAGCTGGCAATGGCGATCGGTGATTGATCGGCATCTTGGCCTTTGTCGTTATTGAACCTTGTTTGTAACATTGCTGTGTTGTCGCCGATCCATGCGGGGCTGTTCTGCACCCTCGAAACGACGGCAGACTCCAACGAACACGCGCATCAGTTACCTTGTCAACATTTGAGATTACCTTTAAGAATCCTGCACTGTTTAAGATCATTCACCAGCACTGCAGAACACCTTCACATAAGCATCAACCCTTTTTCGGTGGATTGGTAACTATGTGCTTCTTAGACCAGGGGTCAGTTGACATGTCACCAGTCCGATTTTTCCAGCGGCGGCCGTTCACGTTTTTCATCTCCCTGGTTTCCCAGTGAAAATATACTGTTCTGAAAGTGAGGTGCGTTTTTTTTGGTTCATATGTCCATTTCTGTGATATGAAATGTATCAAGTCTGCCTCACACTTATCTTACCATAATCCGGGGTCTACTACAGATTCGGAGGCAACCATGGTTGGACAGCGTCCTATCTACCTACAGGCAACGCGAATGATTTATCCAGTTGGCGAGGATAGACGAGCAGTGCCATAGGAACTTTCAAAGGCAAGTTCCACTTCGTGGTTCAAATGCGTCGCCATCGTTCCAGGATCCAACGCTCATGCGCACTACTTATGTTAGACCGAGCGCTTAGTTTCCGTCGATCGATATTACTGCGATAGTTAAATTGAAGTGCGAACTCGCGAACGCTCAGTTATGCGTTGAGGTTCAAGCTAGTAAAAATCATTAATCTAGCATCTCAATCCCCTGAACCGCGTGTTAATCCATGCATATGCCTTTTTGTGCTTATGTTTTACAACGCGGATGTGTACATTGTTACAGTCAATTGTTCGCGGCGCGGTGAAACGTGAATTGCATGTCGGTAAAGTAAATGCCCAATGAGTAACCGTTGGGCCGAGGAACCAACAATTCAATCAAGCTCGTCGAAATATCCTCGTGCGTCCAAATCGTCATAACCCCAATCACGTTCTTCAATATCACTTTGAGGAAATCAGATTAGCCGGTATATTTCAAGAAGGAAAAGTGCACAATACCGTCTGTTTAGGTTAAGACCTGATTGTGCCGATAAGTCACTGGGGATGGCTAAGCGGCTTAGTTCAGAGAAGTAGAGGGCAGAGGTTACCGTCTATTTCGTGGCTGCTGCTGCTGTTGCTGTGGTTGGGGAATGTAGCCCGACGCGTTGTTAATATGCTTTACAGCATGTCCAGCTTTGCTCTTCCTTAAGCGCCCTAAGAACCTGAAAGCCGTGGTCAAGCCTTTAATGAGTACTTCTGCGCCTCTAGGTCGTAGCTCGTTGATATCACGTTCATTGACATCTAAGTGTCTGATTGCGAGAGCGAGTCAATATGGTGTGATTAAATGGATAGGCATAACATGAATGCAACTCACTTTACAGGGACAGGTGTGCTACTGACGGAAGCGACCAAGAGAGCAAGTATGGTAAACGATTTGGCAAAGTGAAATTGGACCATGGTCGGCTCGATGAATAGATGGAGAGTGATGAAGAGTTTTGGACGTCGAAGGCAAGATGGTTTCTCAAGTGACCAGCACGTTGAGGGGTGCACTGCGCTACCGTTATGGAAGCCCCTGCTGGAATTTATATACATCACAGTTAACTTAACAACCAAATGGAGATGTCATGCCATCAGTGCCGCCCATGTCGATAAACTTCATCTCCGCTGACATGATGTGCGGTACATACACTCGCGTGTCGACTGACCAAGAGGGGCGGTGATCGTTGTCCTGTGCCTGAGCACTGGACACAATCGCAATGGGTAGTTAGGCCGGCCGCCAAATTGACCTCGAAGGGTTCCTACTTCTCATTCTCGTCATAGTCACTAAGTGTTCTTCGCCACTGGATCACCGTCATATCGTCAGTTCACTTCTGCATCGAACGGCAATCGACTTTTGCGCGAGTATGCGCCGCTCAATAGTTCAAGGGTTGATAGTCATCCCGTGGAAAAAGATAATCTTCTCCCTGATTTCGTAGCGGAAGTACCCTGCTCTGAATACACATGCGGGCGCTTCTGTGAGGATGAAGTGTATTGACAAGTACTGAATCTGCTTTATTGCGAGCGACGTGAGCTGTACCGCCACAAAGTCACAAAAATCAAAGTCTGTCCCGCAGCCACTGTAGTACAGCAGGAGTTCCACCTTCCTTCCATACCTTACGATCAGGTTCGAGAAATCTACAGAAAGGGGGAAAAAAAAAAACCATCAATCAGTACAAGTTATTAGAACCAGTCACACTTACGCATTGCCCTCGACCAAGAACGATTTCAACGGTAACACCCCCAACTCGGGAGGCAACTCCCAAATGTCATTATAGCCTACATCCAACTCTTCGAGAGTCCAACCAGCAGAAACGTCACTAGAAACCGCAATTGCTTTGAATCCATCCAAATCTTTCAGTCGATTCCCGCGCAGGCGGAAGCGCCTCAACCCTTTCCTCCCATCCGAGGCGAACACCAGCCGACGAAGCATCCGTTCCGAGCACGAAGAATACAGCCCGTTCTCTGACAAGTCCAGGGTCTGCAAATTCGGAAACATTCTGATGATCAGCGGTAGTATCTCCTGCTGTCCCCTCGGAAGCCGTTCAGGATCTTCATCCAGCTTGCATCTAGAGACGGGGGACCGATCCATGAGACCACAATTGTGCAGATCGAGTTCTTCCAGCTTGGGTAGCAGGTTATCTAGTGCAGCCCCTGCGGGCAGCGCGAACGATTTATCCAATCGGCGGTTGGCGAGGATAAGCGAACGGAGCGAGTGAGCGTAGGGTTGCGCGACGATCACATACAAAGGGAGCGCGGGCGTCGGATTGGAACACGTGTCTGCTGCGGATGTACGTGCATGAGGAGCTTTCGGAGGAGGTAATGTTAATGTTTGAGTTTCTCCCGAGTAATAGCGGGAGGTCATTAGAGCTTGATGTTCCGCTTCAAGGTTCGAATACGTCGTTAGCGTTCTCGGCTGCTCAAGCTTTTGACAAGTGCGTACCTATCTCGGACCGAGAGATATTCTGTCACGCCCAATTTCAGTTCACAGTGACGATGTACCAGTAAATTGAGACGTGGAGTCGTGCTCACCAATCGTGCGTTGAAATCATACAAGAACATGATTCCCTGAGCCACTTTTGAAACACTGTCGTCAGTACTTGGCTCACTATGCTATTCACGATGGATTAGAGTCAAAGTACAAACGAACGACATTCAGAAAAGTTACGAATATATTTGTGTGTGATTATAACGTTCTGTTAGCCACTGGATAATATCCACTCGATCGGAACATCATAAATTCCACAAGGGTGATTTGGTCATGTGCACAGGGGTATAACCCGCCTCACTCAATCCTACTTCGTAACCAGCTCAACAACCCCTTCGTGCCCTCCCTCTCCCACACCCGGCGCTGAGGGACACGGAACCTATCGTTGACAAATCAACAATCTCAAAGCCACCAAATCAGAACAACTTACACGTTACCCTCCACCAAAAACACATCCAACGGCATCAACCCAAGCACGGGCGGCAGCTTTTCAATACTGTTGTCCCTGATATCCAACTCGTCAAGCTTCCACCCGGGCACTTCTCGGAAACCCTTGAACATGGACGCAACACCCTGCAACCCATCGAGGTTCTTGATCCCATTGCCACCGATACGCAAGTGCTTCAAGCCTCGCCTCCCTCCCCGGGCTAGGATCAACGCTGACAGCGTCTCCGTGTCTTGCAAAGCCCCATTCAACGCGTTGTACGACAGATTGAGAGTCTGCAAGTTATGGAACAGCTTGGTTATCAAGGGGATAATAGGCTCGTTCGTGCGCGAACCAGAACCGCGCGAGACCGCAATCGCATCTGGCAGATAGCAATTCTCCAGATCGAGCTCTTCCAGGTTGGGCAACAGGTTGTCCTCCACGGGACCACCCGGAAGCGCGAAACAACGGTCCAGGCGGCGATTGACGAGGACGAGCGTCCGCAGTGAATTGGCAAATGGCTGTGTGATGATGACTGAGAGCGGTAAAGTTGGAATCGGAACGGCAATATCAGTCGTTGCACTCGGGGATACCAGAGGCGTTGTCGCTAAAGAGAAAGCGCGGCCGTGCCCGACCGCCTTGGATGCGGGTTTGCAGGGAGGTAGAGTCAGGGTAAGCGTCGGCTCTGAATAGTACTTTGAACTAGACAGAGAAAACGTCGAGTGGTTCTGACCTGGCGTGGGCGATGGAGAGGAGGCAGCGGACGTGGTGGAGCCGCTGGACGGTTTCTTTCCATGTCCAAGCACCTTCTGTTCTTCGGCCGCGGCTACTGCTCGTGCTCGCCGTTTGCCGCCTTCCGTCAACAATCCTTTCTCCGCCTCTATCTCCCAAGACTCTTTCACTACTTCCTTCTTCACGATCTCCCTGGGCGAAGAGGTAGGGGCAGAAGGTTGAGATGGCTTCGGCGTTATCGTCTCCAGCCGGGGATCCGCATCTCTAGCTCTGTGTAATCGGTATTTCGCCTGATTCTCGATCTCGATTTCCCAAGCTTCTTTGAGCATTTTCTTCCCCGTGATGACACGGCAAACCCCAATGGGGGGTTCTTCAGTTGCATAGTTATAATCTAGAGTTCGCTTCATTTCTTTAAAAGCTACCTTGACGGCATCAACGGTTACTTTTGTTTCTGCTAGATCGAATAATCGGAGGTTTGGAAAGATAATTGAAGAGGAAAGAGATGCGGGGAAAGCTTCATCGTTGATACCCGCATTTTCCATGTGCAAATGGGTTAGCTTGGATAATCTTCCCAGAGCCTTGACAAATTCTCGACAAGCAGCATTGTCACCGTCGCCGTCAAGAGGATTAGATGACAGGTCAAACTTGGTAAGAGAAGCTGGGATCCGCAGGTGAATTGCACTAGCATTTATCTGATTATGAGACACATCGAGGGTGTGGAGCCGAGGGAGAGGTGAAGACGCTCTTTCAACAGTGACTGAAAAAAAGTTCGTGCTGACGCGCCGTACTGTAGACCCGTTCCCCATGAAGAAAGAATTGAACGGCAGAGCAGTCAGTCTATTGTGCGAGACGTTGATATGCATTAATTCGGGTAACGAGAACAAGCTATGCGGGAGAGAAGTTAATTCATTTTGGGAGAGATCAAGATTTGTAAGCGACATGAGGTCGCCCAATGATTCTGGTACAGAAATTATTTTGTTCTGATGTAACTGCCGAAAATTCAGGGAAGTAACGCAAAGACCACGACTCATACGCACGTCAATTGTTTTGAGAGACCCAAATAGCGAAACTTCGGCTTGGATCTCGACAATTTCGTTGTTCCAAGCCTTAAGTACTTGCAAGTCTTGGGCTTCATACCACGTAACGTTGTTGCTGCGCCTTGCACCGGCTCGAAGTTCCATAGACGAGGGCGGTGGCAGGGGTGGCTCATTTAGCACCGACTTGAGAGGCTCTGGAGTAACCCCAAGATGCATCTCAAACAAGGCGGAGGGCAAACACGGTAAAGAGCGGGTCGCAATATTGATTGAGCCTAATCAGCAAGCGAACCTTTATTGCTGAGTCTAGTACGACATTGCAGGAATGTTGGATCGCTTACCTGTGCTTCTAGCACGCTCAATTGTCTCCCTTAGCGAGAGCCGCCCAATGCTGTCCTCGTCCTGCGTTGGCGTGTCGGGTGTCGCGACAGGTTCATCGTCCAAGCCACCGCCAAATGTGCTCAACGGGCTGCTGGATTTGCTCTGCAATTTCTTTGCCTCTGCTCTTTTAAGCGCAATCGCTTCCTTGATACTCAGAGCGGGAGCAGAGTTCTCCGTTTCCGAGGGTTTATTGTGGGGAACCGCCGCCCTAGGCTTTGCCGGGGACCGTGGCACAGGAGCCTTGGTCGTCTTTGCCGGGGTACCAGGGATACGCGACTTCGAGGGCGTCGTCGGCGAGCGCACAGACGGTCGGGATGTCGGAGGCATTTGAACAGACTGAAGCCTTCAATCCTCGTGTTTGCGCAAAGGCTCTTTGTTTGGCAACCCCAACCGGGATAAACAATCCACTCACAGATGCCAACGAGCGCGGTCATCTTGGACCTTTTCGTACTCGCCGTAGCGTGGATTCATGTTCTTCTGGCACCGTATACAAAAGTAGAGGAGAGCTTCAATCTCCACGCAACCCACGATGTGCTCATGTACGGTCTGCGGCCAAGCGTTCTGCCCAAGTATGATCATTTCACATTTCCCGGGGCTATTCCACGTACTTTCGTGGGCAGTGTTCTGCTTGCCTGGATATCGGCTCCCTTAATAATACTGTGGAACACGCTAGGTCTTGTGTCCACGAAATTTGACCTGCAAGTCATCGGTATGTGTGCTTCCACTACTGCGACGTCAACAACCCACCTTAGTCCAGTCAGACTCACGCTAGCATCCCTCAATGTTGGTGGTCTGTGTTACCTCAGACGTGCAGTCTCCAGGAGATTCAGCTTCCAAGCAAGCGTTTTCTTCGTGTTATTGACATGTGCACAATTTCATCTGCCCTTCTGGATGGGCAGGACGGTACCGAATATGTTTGCTCTGCTGCCCGGTTAGCCTTCATGCTAGATCTTGACGGTTTTTTCAAGACAACCTGACAACTTTGTACAGTCAATATCGCGACATCATGGCTTATTGGTCACAGCCCTGTCTCAAAAAGACAAGAAAAGCAAGCATACAAGGCAGCCATCGCGTTGTTAACATTTACCGTTGTGGTTTTCAGAGCAGAGATCGCATTGTTGCTTGCTCCGCTAGTGTTGCAAGCTCTGTTGACGCGCAAACTGTCCTTGTTGGAAGTCATCAAAGTTGGCCTGTATTCAGGGTTTACCTCCATAGGTAGGTCTTTCTACCGCAATCCACCTCCTCTTACGCAGTTTGCAGCGATGACGGTCGGTGTTGATTCTTACTTTTGGAACGCGTTTCCACTGTGGCCCGAGTTTCAAGGCATATACTATAATGTCTATCAAGGCAAAAGCGCCGATTGGGGCGTAAGTTTTACTGTTGCACTTCATAGAACTGTTTTCACCATTCAATAAAAGGTCTCTCCCCCGTTTACCTACGTGAAAAGTTACCTACCGAAGCTGTTACTGGGTTCTCTACCCCTGTCACTCGTCGGAGCCGTGGTTGATTCCCGCATCCCATCTCTTCTGTTCCCAAGCGTCTCGTTCATCGCCCTCATCAGTTGCCTTGGTCACAAAGAATGGCGTTTCATAATTTACATTGTTCCCATTTTCAACGTAGCTGCCGCTCGTGGCGCTTCATATTTGTTTGTGAACGACTATTCTCCAACGGCAAGTATGACTGACATGCTTCTAGGTGCACGCGCAAACCTATCATTCTTCGTCGAATGTTCATCTTGATCACAACGGTTATCATCACTGTTAATGTATTATTAACAATAATGTTTACCATATCTTCCCTGTGGAATTACCCAGGCGGTGAAGCCATGACCGTGTTCCATCAGAAATATCCCCCTTTGCACGAATGTACGGGATTTTCGATTTCAATGAGGACCTTAACTGACGTCTCTTGCGTCGCTTACAGCTGTACCACACGTCCACATCTCCAACCTTGCCGCTCAAACCGGTGCTTCACTATTCCTACATCTCAACTCACCTCCCTACCCATCATATCTTCTGTCGAAACGACCATCACCAGGGCATAGGGCGTGGACGTACAACAAAACGGAACACCTAAGCGATCAGGCCATCGCATCATCTCATCAATTTACTCATCTCATTGTAGAGAACCAGCAAAGTCATGCACTAGGTGAAGTGTTTAGACCAGTAGCCAGCATTTTGGCGTACGACTGGTGGACCATTGAGTGGGATGCATTGTCGAAGGGAAGTGTCTTCAGAATGCCATCAGACATCACAAAGGTGGTGAGAATGGTTAAGACCCCAAAGTTGTGGATTCTAGAGCGCGTAACTAATGGCTAGTAAGTATGTACGCAGTCGGCTTTTACGGACGACTGTAATCAAATGTTTCCGCGTGACTGTTGTCAATTTCTTACCCCTTGCAACACTTTGCGCCATCACCCGAAAATGATGTATCATGCTGGTCTCATCCACCAACCCGCTGATAACATCCCTGCACCCAGCGTACAACGAACATATGACTATAGGTATATCGACGAAGCATCCTAAATTAGCGTTGTGCTTCTAAATAATCTATGAAGACTGATGGAACTTTCCAACAAATTTATGATGTCGGTTGCCGAGGCGGCAACACTGGAACAACAAGCAGATCTAGGCCGAAACGCGGGCATGACGGAGGTCAGCGCACTTGCTTAAGTAGGACGCCTGCTGCAAAGCTGGTTTCCCCAGAGTGCTGGTCACCCTCTCCCTCGATTGCAGGCAGGTCTTTGCAATATTTCGCTCATCCAAAGTCCCATAACTAGTAATTCCCCAAACCTCTCCCGACTCCATCAACGACTGCTATCATGCTATCCTCTGTTCGCGCTCTTACTCTCCTCCTTGTCGTGGCTGGTGCCGCATTGAGGGGTGCATCCTCATCGCTGACGATCTACATCAAGACCGAGATCATTCAAGTTTGCGAATTTGGTCACCCCCATAACCAATATGTTCCTATCCAGTACACCATAACCGTAAGCGACGCCTTCCATTTTCGCCTTTGCTTTGCGGAGGGCTGACGAGAACACAGGAGCCTGAGCGAGAATGGGTCGCTCAGAAATGCATTAAATATTGCGAGGTGACCCCCCAACAGTTGTCACCGCAGCAGGAGGGCTGCTTGAGATCGTGTGTTCGCGAAGGGCATAGATTCGTGCTCAACGAAAAAATCCGGGAGGCGAAAAAGGAAGCAATACTCGTCGCCTACCGAAAAATACAGAAACTTGAGATCATCTCCGTTCAAAATGGTCCTGATGACGTTGAAAGCATTGCGCACGAGCCGGTGAGTAAAAAGTTTTTTTGCAATACCTCTTGGATAAGTGACTGACGATGAAGATGCAGAAGATAAAAAGTATGTATATTGCAGAGAAAAGGTGCCAGAACCAGAACCATAGCAATGGGGCTGCTTGCATTGCCGCGGAATACACGCAGAGGAGAAGACAAGTAGAAGAAGAAGCAGAGCGTCAGCTTGAAGCGAGTGAGCAGCCAGGGCCTCAGGCTGCTAGTTAATGGGAACGACTCGGAGTAAATATCACAGAGACCTACTGCCATGTACGGAGAGTAGGACGCTTCCCATATGTCGTGTAATCGCAAACGTATGAGCATGTTCAGTTTTGGGAAAGAAAGCATCGCTTACCAGCAGTTACAACACTATGGCAACTCGACGCAAAAATGGCGCCAAACCTGAAACCCGCAGCGCCTTGGATTACCTGATTCGCGATATGTCCCCCCCCCTGGGTGTGTTCTGCCAGAACACTTGAACAGGCAAGACAGTAGCCAGTGAGGTACATATAAAAAGGAACCATCTCAAAGTCCTTGCAAGCACAGTGTCCTTCTTCCCGGTTGAAAGACCGTCTCGGCAGCAGAGGGGTTTTTAACGCCATTCTGCCATTCCTTTTTCGTGGCCGGCATCGGTTCAAAGTGCACCAATTTGGATCTAAGCTGATATTGTTCAAGCCGTGCGTACAGTCAGCTTTGAAAATGCGTTCACAACGGTAGCAAATCCACAATTCATGCAAAATACAGGAAGTGAAGGAAGAACGCTGACCGCTGCTTCCGTTTACCATCGTTGTGAATCCGTAAGGGAACATCTCTATTAGGATAATCGGATAATCACTTGGAGAAAGATAAGCAAACCTGGCCAATTCTTATCTGGTCTTTCGAGGATACCCAAAAGACGCAAAGGTCAAGAGAGGGGGAGGAGCGAGACGAAGCGGGGAAGAAATATTCTCATTGTTTTAGGGATATTCTAGTGCGAAAGGAGTCGTTGCTTTGTTAGCGGGATTCACTGGTACAATGCTGCTTCTGGCTTTGAAGACAGGTACAAATTAACTGTCAGATTTTGGCGGTCTACTTCCGAAAATTCCTGTGCCAACGCGTACAATATCACTTCCTGCCTTGATTGCTGCATCAAAATCGCTTGACATGCCCATGCTCAGAATCAGTTGATGGTCGTCCGCCCGACCCCATCTGTCCGATTCTGGTGATTGATCAAACTCCTTGGATAACAGCTGTTGGAGGACGTCTCTAGTCTCTTTGAGGCGCTCGAAATCTTCATTCTCTCCGGAATGCGCAGCTTGATGCGACTGGTCTATGGCACCGATGGTCATGAGACCCTCTAAACGCAGGCGCGGACACTCGGCTACGATGTGTTTTGCCAGTTGCGTGAGTTCCGTATCGATATGTGTGTCGTTTATTGGTTTCGAAAGTGGCAGAAGGCCTGATTTGGATTCTTCTCGGGAGGTATTGATTTGGATGAGGACGCGTAGGGGAGTGTTGCGCTCGTTGGGGATGGATTTGTTTAGCAACGTCGCAGCTTTGATGGACGTCAGGGTTTGTATGGCATATAGGTTAGGCAGAGCTAAACTGGCAGTGTCAGTGGGATGGCAGCGGAGTAGCTCGGTGAAACATACAAGCTAACGTCTTTGCTTTGTTTGACTGAAACGTGCCAATGAAGTGCCATCGAATGTCTCGGGGGAGCTGTAAATCGTCTTGGGATGCTGGGACGAAAAATGGTTGCTTTCGACGTACCGCTTCAGCCTTTTCGACCAACTCTTGGACGTAATTCTCTCCAAAGTCGAGCTGATTCCCAGATTCGAAGCATGCAAGTATATCAGATGCAGGCTTGTACTTTGAGACGGCTACTAGTGTGGGTTGCCGGGATGCAGCGGAGGGGACGGCGGACTGAACGCGCCCTCGGATGTCTGCCAGGCATTCGAGTAACTCGGCTACGCGTTCCGGAGTTGCTCTTGGTATCTCTGTCGCTGTTGACATCTTTTGCGATATCGATACCGTATGGGTATGTCTGCGAGCTAGAGGATACAGATAGTGCAGTCTTCCGCAAAGTTTTTGCATGGTTTCATGAAGAGCTGATGCACCGTATGGGAAGGCCGACTAGCTCAGTTGGTTAGAGCGTCGTGCTAATAACGCGAAGGTCTTGGGTTCGATCCCCACGTTGGCCACAAATTTTTTTCACCTCCGCGCTTGTAGTCTTTCACTTTCTCAATGTAAGCACGGCGTATATACGATTTGTACCGGAACTATGTTGTAGATATCACATATCGCGTCGCGTCACATCAAGGACGCGAGTTGTCACACAAAAACTTTACCTCCAAGGAAATGGCTATCCCTCAAACCCCTACGCGCCGTTCCAAACGGTTCCAGCCTCTTGCGACACCGTCAAAGCAGCAAAGGGAAAGTCTTGATTGCTCATGGACAGCGGAACCCGTTTACGTGCGTTCAACCGACGTGGAGCATGACATGTTGCAGGACGAGAGGGAACTACACGATAACGACGAAGAATACGAGACGTTGTTCTTTGAATCATTCAGAATTTCCACAACGGACCGCAAGCCAAGAGGAATGCGTAAAGGACCAAAAGCGAACACCGAACGGGTTTACCGCGTCGGAGACGCCATCCTAATCGAGACCAACACTCTAGACGCGGTGAAGAAGCCACCAAGTATTGCCATCATCGTTTCAATGTGGGATGTTCGAAAAAGGAATCCGGATATAGACCATTTTGACTGTAACAAAATGCGAATTCGGGTGCATTGGTTCTTGCGCCCTTCTGAATTGGCGCGTGTACGTGCAAATCGCGAGCATCTACAGGTGAATTTGAATCAATGAATCCATGGCGAATCACATTGACAATGCACATAGAATGAAATATACTATTCTCTATCATCTACCGAAGTGGTTTTTCCTGAATTAATCATGGACCATTGTTTTGTTACCGGTATATCATCAAGCATGCTGCCCAAAAGAATCACCATCGGCCAGAAGCCCGCGTCATCCAAGAAACAGACGAGAGGCACCAAAAAAAAAGTTGACGGCGAGACTTTCGGCTGTGAACTGGGAGTCGAGGAGAATCGTTTTATTTGTCGCTTCGCGGTCAATTCTATGCGCGGCTTGTTTTATGATCTGGACTGGGATCAACATTATAAACAGGCAATGGATGCCAGTAGCAGTATCACCTCTGAAAATCCCCAGCGGGGCATAGGCTATGAATGGGACGTCACCGCGCAAGCGCCCCAGAACCATGTTTCAAGAAAAAGAGCCCCGCAGGCGCACAGAAAGACAAAGGTGGAGAATCCAGTGTCGGAATCGGAGGGTGGTGGTGGAACTGAAGATGAGTATCGCGCATCGGGGGCGGAAAAGTCTGCGACAGACGAGGATGACGAGCTGCTTCTGGCTGGCGAGGAAGAGGACACCTCCGAAGTAGAGGGCGAGAATTGGCAGGAATTGGATACGGAGCCACGCACGCCTAGCAGGAAACGACGGCGTGTGACTCACACGGCGAGTACTACGACGCCCAGAAAAGCGAGAAAGACAACTGTGCATCCCACACCTCATTCAAGGAGGGCACTGAAAGCTCGCGGGTCGCCACGCAAAGGAAAATTCAAGATGCGCGCGCAACCAGCGCAATACGCGTCTTACGACCTATCGCATCTACCACAGGACCCATGGCTCCGTGCCATGTATGTTCTCCATGTTGGTAGTCGACCAGATGCCCTTCCGTGTAGAGATGAAGAGTTCCAGCGCATTTTGAAATGCGCGGGTGAACTATTGGAAGAAGGGAGCGGTGGGTGTATCTGTAAGTATCAGGATTCATCCTGTCTTTCGTTCTGGTGACATATAATGAACAGACATTTCTGGTGTTCCGGGCACAGGAAAGACGGCCACAGTCCATGCCGTCATTCGAGAGCTGAAGAGGATGGCGGAAGACAACGTGAGGCGATACGAATGAGCTTCACGTGTCCTGCTTACCTCGCACAGGAAACTAATCCTTTTACTTATGTTGAGATCAACGGCTTGAAGATACCTGAGCCATCTGCCGCATACAGCCTACTCTGGGAAGGTGTCTCAGGCCATGATACAGCCAAAGATGGTCGCCTTCACATAACTGCAAAGGATAGTTTAAAGGCCTTAACACAGCATTTCAACGGTGGCGCAAGGGGCCCCGGTGGTCACGCATGGTAAGATAGTAATTCAAAATCAATGCTAGACCTACTTGGCTTAATCCGCTGAAGTATCGTCCTCATGGATGAACTCGACCAACTTGTCACTGCGAAGCAAGATGTCGTGTACAACTTTTTCAACTGGCCAACCCTGGTCGGCAGTAAACTCATTGTCATCGCAGTCGCGAATACTATGGATCTTCCAGAAAGAGTGATGACTGGACGTGTACGGAGCCGTTTGGGTATGTTAAGCTTTTTTCGACGTTGGAAGAGATGATTCGATTTAGTCGGTCAGGCATGATTCGAATCAACTTCCAGCCATACAACACACAGCAGCTAGAACAAATTGTCAGGTCGCGATTGGTTAGTGCCAAGGAGGGATTAGACAAAGCAAATGAGAAGGACGTTATTGCTCCGGATGGCATCAAGTTTGCCGCTATGAAAGTCAGCAGTATCACGGGAGACGCTAGACGCGTGTTGGATATATGCAGGTCTGTATCCCTTACCACGTTCTGAACATTGGACTAAGATGTACGGACTAGGCGGACGGTTGAGCTGGTTGCTCCTGGCCGTAAGGCTGCGCGCACGGGAGATGTGAGAGAAGTAATTCAGGCGATGCAGAACAGTCCAACGGCTGCCTATCTACGCGACTGTAGCTTCCATGAGCGGTTAATGCTTGCGTCCATGATCAAGTGTATGAAGCGGGAAGGCGTGGATGAGATCAAGTGGAGCGAGGTTTGTGCTCCCAGCTTCCATCTAACATTCTACTACTACTATTATTATTACTAGGTTCAAAATCAGCACCGAATCTACATGAACGTGCTTCCCTCAGGTACGGATTCTTCTCGGAAACCTACTATAAACGAGTTGGGCATGGTGCTGGATTCGCTCGTTGCAACTCGTGCGATGTTGATCGAAGAGACATCCGGGAAGCCAGATGGGGAAAGAAAGGTCCTGTTAAACCTCGAACAATCGGAAGTGGAGCGGGTTTTGAGTGAGATGGGAGGGACGGCATGGAAGAATGTTTTGAGCACATAGAGTTTATGTATTTCATCTGTAGCATTTTAACAGTAAATGCGTGATCAGCCACAGGGACACAGAGACTTACCATTACAGGTTTTTACCCGATTCAGTATATATGACGACGGTACCCGCCTATAAAACTGTGTCTGCCTCGCAGTAGACAAGCTTCCTGACCATGCCGAGCGTCACTACGAACACCGAGAAAACTCGCATCCTCATCGTCGGAGCTGGCGCGGCGGGTCTCTCGGCCGCTTACGCGTTCTCGCAGCACCCAGACCGCTATGACGTCCGCGTCTACGAGCGTTCATCTTATGCTGGGGGGATGGCAACTTCCTCTCCCATTGACAGGAGCGCGTACGGGGCTGACTATATCAACGATGGAGTCCAGGGCGCAAGTCCCGTGTTCCACAACACTTTTGCCATCTTTGATAAGCTAGGCTTCTCTGCGGCGGATGTCGACATGCAAGTCAGCTTCGGGCGAGATGAGGGAAATGAGTTTTGGACCAACGTGTTTCCGAGCCGAGTCATTGACAAGTATGTTTAATATCCTTGCGTGTAGTTGCAGTGCTCATATCTGGCAGGTTCAGTAGCGATATCAAGAAATTCGATACGGCGCTCAAGGTTATCAAAACTTTCGAACCGGTTTTCGCCATGATCCCCGTGAGCACCATGTTGAAGATGTTCCGCTTCTCAAAGGTAAGATCTGTTCAGCATCGACCATCGGTTTTTATTTTCTTTCTTGTAGGAATTTGGCGATACCATTGTATATCCCCTTGTGGCGTTGTTCTTTGGAACGGGTAATCAGACTCCGTTTATCTCTTCGGCAATATTGGAGCGAGTCTTCATGGATCCTAATATGCGTTTGGTGCGTGTTTCGAGGCGTATCGCGGAGTCGATTTATCACTTCGTTACAGTTTGAGTATTCTCCGGACACATTCCTTGCCTCCATTCCGAAGATGAAGGCATTTCCGTGCCTATCCGTATTATACGACAAATGGAAGTCATTCGTCGAGGAACAAGGACAAGGCTCCGTTAAAGTTGTTCTCGAACGTGAAGTGATGCGCATCAAGCGTCATTCCCGCTCGGCGGGAGCTATAGAAGTTTGGAGTCGCCCAACCAAGGGTACGAACAATGAACAAGAAGTAGAAAGTCCGGGAGAAGAGGAACTTGAAACATTTGATGAAATTGTTCTATGTTGCGATGCGGATGCAGCTTTGACAATCCTCGGTGAAGATGCTGGCTGGTTGGAAAGGCGCGTCTTGGGAAACGTCAAGGTCGGTAGTCCAACTCGTTATGGCATATCTGCTGAATGATCCCCAGTACCTTTGGGACGTCACCGTGACGCATAACGATTTGGAATATATGGAAAAGGTTTCTTAGTTGCTCATTCGGAGGATGATATTGACGATCAAGACAACAGTATTACAGAGTCAGATACGATCCTATACTGCGCTCCGAGAAGAACCAAGACGATCCTGAACGCAAGAAACAATTTGAGTTTGCGCAAAAGAATTTCGCACCCCTCTACTTCATTCGAAGCTATCCCCAGGACAAGAGCAAGGTGGAGATGAGTTTTGACCTCACGTGTTATCAGCCTCAAGTGCGTTTTACGTTTAAGGCGGTTACGCTTGCTGCTGACGATGCTGCACCAGTTTGACGGAGTCTCTCCATTAGGCCCGAGTGCAACCTACGACGTTAACAACAAAGACGAAGGAGAGATTCCTCTTGAACGACATGTATTTCAAACCATTTTTCTGAATAAGGACCCCGAAAGCTCGCAATATTGGTCCAAGGACGAAATTGAAGGGGAAAAGGTCAGAGCCGTTCTTCCTGTGCATATATTAGCGCTGAGATAAACGTCGACAGATTATCATGCAGAAATGGTGGAAGCAACAAAGTCACCGTTGGCAACATTACGCCGGAACAGTCCCATGGATGGGTCTCATCAATGGAAAAGTGAGACCCGAACAATTGCATAAATTACTTATTGAGTGAATTATAGAGTCATACATATTTTGCTGGCGCGTGGACCGTTCTCAGTAAGGACATGTCATTGATATTGGGTTGGTCGCTGATACCTGCATAGATATGCATGAGATTGCCGTCGCCTCAGGTTTCGCAGCGGCGTACAGGCTCGGTGCTGCGTGAGTAGCGCGGCTTTGCGCAGTATGATTTTGTAACGCATTGTGGCATAGATTTCCCTTTGCTGATAATGCCGATTGTAAACGGTTATTCGCCCTGTGTCTCGCTGCAAACCATATGTCAAGATTGGTGAGTATGAATGATACCAAATTCTGATGCACGTTCGATTTTCATCATCAATAGCGCAAAGAGGATAGGACGGGACTTTTTGCATGAGCATTTAATGATGAATGACGCGAAATGAAACGTTTAGATTTGTTCAGTGATGTTCAAAACAATCAATCCTATTGTAACTTTTTTGCTCAGGCGTGGGTCTCCCTGAGGGCGATTCGGCACAATGGGCCGTTTAATAAGTTCTGCTGTGCCAACCTGCGGGAAGAGTCGGATAACAGGGTAACATTGATGATATCGAGCATGACGTTCTACGTTTAATTTCTCTCTAAAGGCCAGGTCGCCTGTCGGACCGAAATCATCCCAAAGTAGTTGCCCGTTCGGCAGTCCCTCGGTCGAGCATGTCGTTTGTGAACAAAGGCCACCGTTGCGGCCGTGAGAGCAAGACGTAACAGCGTTTGATCTTTTCTTCACTCTCTGCTTATCCCTTCTCAGCAAGAAATGTCGTTCCGATATAATGCCAACCCTGAGTCGCATAATAATATTTCACAAGATTAAGGTTATATAGCAGTTTTGATCGTGCGACGAATGGAAATGGTGTGCGGTTTCATGTTCTATTGGTGGGTGAGTTGCTGCATTGCATTGATAAGAGATCGGAGATGTGTGCACGCGACGTGTGCGCGTGTGTATGGGTAAGTGAGAGAGAGAGAGAGAGAGAGAGACGGATCTTTTTGTTGTCAGTTGGAATGACGTGCCGCGGGATGTTGCTTATGAATATGACCGCGTGTGTAAGAGCCGGATCGATAAAGACGGAAGGGCCGCCAACACTTGGATTGTGGTTGATCTAGTTCTCAGGAACCCGTTGAGCAATGAAAAGTGATTGATATGAACGAATGTCCGCCATTGGTATGGGTCCCAGCGGAGATTGCGCTGTGGCGATGGTGTGTGGGTATTGATAATATTATATGAGAAGTCTGAAAAAGGAAGTGAACGAGCAGTCAGGTTGATGCCGAGGACGAGACGGGGGATGCAGTGAGTCGAGTTGGACTGGAGTGGGCTGCTCCGTTGGTCGCTGTTTATGCTAGACAGCGGGTTCTTCTGTCTTGTACGATCGTGGAGATATTAGGCACATAGTTGTTCCGCACCAGTCCAAGTTCGGGACAGCAGTGCGAGCGATGATATACCATACTTATGCGGCATCATAGAGCATGTAAGACACATGAGGATAAAACGCCACTGATCGGATTGAAGATACGATTGACCGTGCGTTCGTTGTGTGCATACGGGCATAAGGGATAACAATTGAATCTTATCTCTCTCTTGCTGACGCATCACACGGAGCAGCCGATTGAATGGATCAAATATTCCTGTGCGAGACCTGTCGAGTTCTCCGCCAGTCGGTGATACGTGACAACACATACCAATGTAAAATCAAAAAAAAAAAAAAAAAAAAAAAAAAAAAAGCGGTCATAATCACCGACGGCTCACTCACAATCATATGGATGGTCGGTCATCGTCGGCGTGCAGGGGAGTGAAAACCGCGCAGAATGGGTGAAGTTTTGATTCAGTTTTGATACCATTGCTCCTCGGAGCACCTGGATTCTCCTGTTAGTCAAGGTGTCGGTAAAAGAATGAATAAAGTGCTTGCAACATATAAAGCACGTTTTTGTCAATCTCTCAATCGTTTATAGCAAGTCCGGCGTGCGCTCTCGGCAAAAATCGAACAGGACAGGGCTGCGAGGGCTGTGTTTGAGTGCATGACATGAGAATGAGCGCAATAGATTGGTGTCGTTTCCCGATAAGGAATTTGTATCCACTTTGGGTTTGAGGGGTGTTACAGTCATGGCCTGGCCAGGACTCATTGGCATCTCTCCAACACGGCATCTGCGCAGCACGGTGGAACTTGCTCCCCGTGAGAGAAAGAGCTTACTATTAGACCATGGTTTTACGTTATTCAACGAGGAACCAATGCAGGTCGTATTTGCAACGCCTGGAATGAACAAGGTCCAGGTTTAGAAGCATTCGCCGGGTCATTCAAGTTGCGTGCAACCTTTCTCGAATATGTTGTGCGGTCCCGTCCCCTGTTACATTTCTAGAAACGTTCACTTCTGCTTGTGCGCATGGTCTTTCTGCTCTTTGATTCCTGGCAATCATTCCGGCAATCATCGGCGAGGTGGAAACGCAACTGCACAAAATGGATGGGCATTTGGTTCGGTTTGACAGTTATCGAGGCTTCCTCCGAGGAGAGAGGGAAAGTGCCTAGGCTGTCCAGTCGATATTGAGATCAATAGTAAGGGGTACTAGTTTCCATTAGCTCCGTTATGGCAAGTCCAAGGACGAGCTAAACGTGAATAGGACAGCTGTGCAGAAACTCACCAAGAGCGTTAGATTACCCATTCTAGGATTGCGGAGATGTTAACATGTTGGATTCATTTATGAGAGTCTAATAGGGCATCCTTGTCGGACCGCGGCCGATTGGGGCGGAAGGATATAGGAATGCACAGATGCGTGTTGCCATCGTATGTGCGTCACTAGCCGGCTCGACCTAGTCCCCTAAAGAAGACCTGACAGCAGATGACAATCAATCTGTTAATGTAAGGCTCAACCTCTAAACAAACCTCAACAACACCGGTCAAAATTGATGTCAATTGTTGGGTTGGTTTTTCAAAATGACGAATTGTATGGGCCAATTACTATGCGGCTCCTTCAGAAGTGGCACGGGGCGAAGCGCCCATGTGGCTAGCTAGCTAGACACCAACCCATGCTTGAGAAATCGCCGACAACTTTCTGTACTCACTCATATGGGTATTTTCACACGTACGTCGTTAACGCGATCAGACAACGCCAGAGAGTGCAGGAAGAGCAAAGCCAAGACTATGGGATAAGGATCTGCAAAAAATGGGCGCAGCGCCGGGAGTAGTATGAGCGGTGCGGAATGAGTGAGGAGATTAGTGGAGAACGTAATGGAACGGCTCCAGCTGGCGAACGAGGCACGTCCACGAGGTGAGATGGCAATGCTGCTTTATTATTGCGCTCGCAAGGTACTATGCTCGCGTTTTTTACCCGCAGGTCTGGACGAGAAGCCTGAGGGGCTCCAACCCTGCGAACAGCGTACATTGGTCGCAGAGCACTCATATCGGCCTTATGAGTGCCCAAGTGCACTCTCATTGTGACTCATCGAACATTCAGTATGGGGGAAAATTTATTATTATAATACTGCTCGCGATTTGTACATAGCGCGTCTAGGATAGAATTGTAATTAAAACTTGTGGTGCAGCAACAGGCGGCCCTGTAAAATGGCACGGAACAAGCAAAAAAAACGATGTCGATCAAGAAAGTGTTGGGAGTGGCATAGAACAAGCGAAAATACGGTGATGATGAAGAAAGCATCGATGGAACGGGCGAAAAAAACGATGTCGATCAAGAAAGTGTTGGGAGTGTCATAGAACGAGTGAAAATGTAGTGATTATGAAGAAAGCATAGAGACAGGCATGGAACAAGTGAAAAAACGATGTCGATCAAGAAAGCGTCAGTGGCACGGAATGAGAAAAAACAGTCGTTGTATCACGTGACAAGCTTATATCATCTTCTGATAAGATAAGAGATAAGAACGAATCATAACATGCAATTTGTCCAGCACCACTGTTGTTGAAGAATTGGAGGAGGATCCTGTTGATTTCTTGATGGAACTGGATTAGCTGTGTGTTGTGCATTATTCTATTGTAAGCCGAAAAAGCCCCGGCGCACATTTTCCTGATGCATTTGATAGCTGACCGAACAGGTCCGTTCGGACCCCCGCGACAAATCCAATCTCACCCATGCGGTGAGAATTATATCGATATCGGACAAATATCCAACCCTATCTCCGGTAAACAAGGATAAGAACGCTAGCTCTCCGAAAGGCTACACAAGCCAGCCGACAACCTCAGGGAGCAGCACGAAGACAACCTCAGAAAGGTCATTCGCTTCTGTGGCGTCGGGAAACGCAGAAGAATGGAAGATCGCCCAAAAGAATAAGAAGACCTGCACGGCCTTGGGCACGGACAAGACGACCAACTACCGTCCCACGCGTGCTTGCTATTCCAACACTCCCCCTCAAGCCGAGAGGAGTCCGAGATGTGCAGCGAAGTGTCTGGCCTTCGCGTAGGGTAGTACTTTGGTGAGCGCGTCAGCGAGCATTTTGTCAGTGGGACAATATATATTGAATCTTGATGGATCCTTGCTCGACTTCCCAGCGGATGAGTGCGTGGTACTGGTGGTCCTTGGCGGCATTTGTTGCGGCAACATATTCAGATTCGGTTGTTGACAGGGAGACAATTTACTGTCATTTAGCGGACCAAGAGACTGCGCTGCTGTTAATAAGAAAGGCGTATCTGAAGATAGCTCATCTATCTTCTCGTGAGGAAGAGGTGCCACAGAGAAACGACGTGTGGTCACATGAGCCCAAAACGAGGAGTTGATAAGAAAATTTGCCGGCACACCTTCTTGGTCATTGGCAGGGTTCTTGCCGGTATGATGTCGTTGGCAGAACAGAGTCTGTGTTGAGAGCGAGAGTAGTATGTAACCCTGTGCCTGTTGTTTCTCAGTCTATGCAACGGACGGGTTTGAACACATGTCCTTGCACGTGCAAGAGCGTACCGCAACCCCTCGGCGAATACGTCCACCCAGTGCTGTGTCTCTGTCAGTGCATTTCTGCCCACTCCTCTAGCTGTGCTTCCTTCTATCCAGTCACATTTCACATCATCACACGTTTCAGTTCCCACTACAATGGCTGTGGAATATGTATTAAGCACATTCGGACCCACTTATGACCCTTGTCCGCCTCTCCCCAGCCTCAGACAGCAAGGTTCCATATTCGTCTATCATTCTGGCTACAACCTTGACGTAGAATTCTTCCGCATCCCTTGTTATCCACACTCGCCCCTCGGGGAACTCGGCCCCATTTCCGGAGCCCATCTTGGCGTCATTCTCGATGCATGCGAGATAATCGCGAATAACAAACCCGGATTCTTGGGCACAAGTAAAGATAGAACTTCGGGAATTCCACCAAACAATAGGGACCTCATACTCTCGTCAGGCGATTACTATTATCACCTGATAGATGCATCAATGTTTGTCGCTCGTTTAGCATCCTCTTTTTTACTCTCGCTTGACTTTAATAAGCCCGGACTACCAGATTGTCACTGAGTTCGACGCATGGACACCCCCTTCCCAACTACCTCGGCATTGGCAGGGTATGAGGAGGGAAGATTCCAGCGGCAATATTACTGTACTATCAGATACTGCGTCGACTGTTATCAGTCAAATGGTGAAAGCCGCCGACGTTTACTGTGCTATGACGGGCACTTCTTCGCGTTTGAATGCATGCCATCTTGTTCCGAAGGCGAGTGTTCACTGGGTATGGGAGGCATCTTATCTCCGAGAATCCCATCATCTCATGTCTTGCAGTTTATGCATCATCGCGCCTACCGTTGCTTTCAAGGGCGTGATCCAAACATCAATGACTCCAATAATTTAATTACTCTGCGGGCAGATCTCAACGACCTTGGCATTGACCAAGGCCACTTTGTCTTCGTACCTATTCGAGACAAACTTACTGTCTACTTCATAACCAAATACCTCCCAGACCTGGCACATGAATTTCATTGTCGCTGCATTTGTCTTCCTGCCCGCATCCCTCCTGAATGCCTTTATTACCGCTTTGCCTGGTCGGTATTCCAATCGATCTTGAAGTACCTGCTCCCTGCGTTCCCGCCAGGGGTCATTCGCGTTCCAGTCCCTGATGGCATCTTAGAGCATCAGAAACAGAAAGCTGGGCGCAAAGGAACAATCAAAGGGAAGCGTACTGCATCCGTTAGCGACAATCATAGTCAGCCGTCCAGACCGGAGGACGTGGAGATGGAGGACAGTGTCGACAAAGCGTCCTTGCTTTCGCAATCCGACGATGATCTTGAACATCTACCGGACTTAAGTGCCTTGTACAATCCTGAAATTATTTCCGAGCTTGCCGCTGAAGATGCACGGATTAAAAAACAAGTCGGTCCTACATTGGGTATAGTGTTTCCTTTCTCCTCGGTGCATGGTACTTATCCTTGACAGACGAGTCTAATCTTCATCTCCTGTCAGATCGCGACATGCGAAATGACTGGTACCCTGGTTTTTCTGATATTCTCTGCCTGAAACACAGATACCTTCTTGACAACCCACAAGTTAGGGCTAGGAGTGAGGCGGCAACTGGACGATTCAATGATGGGTATGAGAGTGATACTTGGGGATGGGCAGATGGGGAGGGTGAAAGCGAAGAGGAGGAAGAGTCGAACAGGATAGTCTCTGGAGAAGTCAGACTTGTGGATACCTTTGCCTCGATGTAAACCTTTGTATGGTTTCAATTGCTATTGTAGCCAATTGACAGATTGACACTTAAACTCAGGAACTTGGCTGAAGGCTATTATGGATGATCTAGGGGTCCCAAAGTTCAGTTCCGAACTTCGGTTCGAACCGGAACCAGCAGAACCGAACTGACGGTTCAGGTTCAGTTCTGGTTCTGGTTCTGGCAATGGGTGTTGGTTCTGGTTCTGGTTCAGGCAGCTACCAGGATTCAAGAACTGGTTCTGAACCAGAACTGAACTTCCCGAACCAATTGTGTGTTTACCCACTTGTGTTTGCCAGGCTTACTTCATTGCCATCATCTCAGACAATCCTTGTGGCATTACATCATTGGGTATATTGACAGACAACTTGATCATCATAACAGTCACATGATTTACTGATTGTTCCCACAGTTCAGGAAGTGAGAATTATGACATTAATTTGTTGTAGCAATTGCCAGTGGTTCAGTTGCTTGCTGCTCACTTATCTGCAGCCTGCCTGGCTTGCCACCTGCAAATCAACTGCTTTCTGCAGTATATATGCTTTTATAAAGCCTCCTGTGAGTGTGGCACTGCTGTATAGTAATGGGGATGCAATTTAAGCTTGTTTGTTTGCTCTAATTTCCAAAAATGGAAATTTCCCCATGGTTCTTTGGTTTGAACCCAAACTGAACCTGAACTGAACTGACAGAACCAGTTCAAGTAGGTTCAGGTTCAGTTCAGGTTCAGTTCAGGCAAGTACTAGTCAGTTCAGGTTCAGGTTCAGCCAAAAATGACCCTGAACTGAACTTCAGGAGCCCTAGGATGATCCCTTCAAGTATCACTCCTAGCTCTGGCTGCTCTGGCTCTGGCAACACCAGCTTTGATCACTCATGCTCTTAGCTCCTGCTGTTGCTGCTCTCACCACTCTCATGGATGCCCCACTTTTGACAGATGGTTTGTGTTCTCCCCTGTTGCTTTGTTCACATACCCTTCACCACTCCCAGACAAGCCTACTTCCTCATTGCCATCCCCCTTCACCCTGCTCACATCTTCCACTACTCACTGTTGAAGTAGCACAATAATGGGTGCAGTGGAATAGTAGAGCTAAGCAAGTGAAACACTTACTTGTGTAGCTGTAGGTCACTCAGGAGCTGTGGCTCAACTGGTTGATAGCAGAGAAGAGAATGTAGATTGACAGAGAAACTACATGGTTTATATATGTCTATCTACAGTGTCTTGTGTCAGCATTATTACTGTCGAAGTAGCACAATGACAAGCACAGCAGAATAGTAGAGCTAAGTAAGATAACTTTACTTGTGGTAGCTGTAGGTCACTCAGGAGCTAGGGCTCAACTGGTTGATAGCAGAGAAGAGAATGTAGATTGATGGAGAAACTACAGGGTTTATATACATCTATCTACTGTGTCTGTGTCAGCATTATTATGATGCACTGACTGAGCATTTGTATAGCATGACTGAGCAAATGTATTGAGCATAGCAATGTGCAGTCATTGCTGTGTGGAAAGCTGTGTGAAGCACAGCTTTGCACAGTCGCCATGTGAATACATGAGGTGGCTTTATTGTTCAGAGTTCTGTCCCATCGAACTCCATAACATCTGTCTAGATATAAATACAATGAACTTATATAATCATAGATTATTAGATAATGCTGATAAGATATGATAATGATTGAGATCAGATAGATCCGAGATGTTTTCCCACAATATGAATGACATTTGTCAACATTCATTTCAACACTCCCCCTCATTGAGGATCTCAATGCCAATTTCATTTCTTAACTCTTTGAACTTTTGCCAAGTCAAATTCTTTGTTAAGATATCAGCTAATTGTTCATTTGTGGGAACATATTGTTAAAACTCCAATAGGAACTCCGTTTGAAATAGTTATCTTATCTTATCTACAATAAGATAATATAATCTAATCAGATTAATGATAAGATTATCTATATCTAATCAGATTAATGATAAGATCATTATATAATATAAAAGAACTATTAATTAAGTGTTTCATATTTAACTAATTATAATATTCGGATCATTGATGACTCATGTTGTTCATGGGAAGCAATATGACTCATACAGAGCCGAAATGACTCATAATGAGTCATATAGAAGGAAGTGACATCATATGGAATATGATGGAATATTTATATATAGAACATGACTGCGGATGAGTCATGTGGAATGATATGATGTCATATAGAACATCATAGAAGGAATAATAATAGAATAAGGCACATAATGATGTATTATAGTGCTGGTTAGGGTTCCGTATATAGTAATGTAACTATTAATAGTACTGTACACTGTACTTAGGTTAGGGTTACAGAAATGCATATAAGGAGGTCATTTCGACGATGATCCTTCAGTTCAATCAACACCCCAGTTGACAACAACTACAAACACCAATCTCAAGCCACACTAAATGTAAGTTGTTGAAACACTTACTTAGCTGTGCACTGCGCTGCTGTCCAACGTTTCAACACATATGATATGTTAATATCTTTGTTCTCAACACGTTCTCTAACATAATGATAACAAATATCAATATGTTTTGTTCTATGTTCTTGAGCTGGATTCTTTGCTAAGAATATTGATCCTCTATTGTCTACATGAAGATCAACAGCTCCAATGTCATATCCCAGTTCTTTGAATAGGGATTTGATCCACATTATTTGATGTGAGCAATCTGAAAGACTCATCTCACAGTTTCAAATCGTGCAACTGGTGAGAATGTATCATCATAATCTACTCCAGGTATTTGTGAAAATCCTTTAGCGACTAGTCAAGCACATTTTCAGCCATCACTTTTGACCACATAAACCCATCTACACTTTACAGGTTTATGGTTTTTTGGACATGGTACTAATTCCCATACATCATGATCTTCAAGGGCCTGTACTTCTTCTTTCATTGCATTTTGCCATAATTCCCATTCTTTGGGATTAGAAGCTTTTAATTTATAAGCATCTTTATATGTCCATTGATCTACACTTTTCAAGTAGTTTGGACTTATGGCTTTGCATAGAAGGTAGTTAATAAATCTGTTACCTCCTTCTTTGAGTAGTTTTTCTAAGAAGTATATGAGATCATCACTAGGTGATTTAGACTGTAAATCTCTATTAACTTCTTCTTCACTTGATTCATTAAATGGATCAGTTATGATTGTCTATTCAAGTCTGGAATAGATTCACCACCAGAAACTGGTCTTGTTTCTCATGTAGGTGATCATTCAGATTCTGAGGCAGATGGTGTTTTATACTGTTCTGACTCTGTTTCTGATTCTGATATTTCTTCCATTTCTTTATCCATTTCTATCTGTTGTAATGGATTTTGTAAAGCTTTTCGTGAAGAAGTTGGACTAAGGGTAGGTTTGGTTTTCCCTTTGCCTTTACCAAAGACTCTTTTGCTCCACTCTCTAGTACTTTGTATGTCTTTTTCTATTTCAAGAGGAGCTTTCTGACCATATGCATTGTCAGGCATGAGTCTAGGTTTCTTTAGGCATGAAGTCCTTCTGAGATATGTGTCATATTTTTCATCTTGTTTGTCCTTTCCTTTTTCAGGACATTTATCTCCAAGTCATCTCATGGAGATGTCTGGTCATTCAGGAGGTGTTATTGATCAATTGACATTAGGTTCTATATCCTGATTTCTGTCAGGATTTGTATAAGAATCCTCTAGGCCTTGATTATCCTTATCATGAAACAATCTGCTGTAATCGTTATCTGTTGTATCATGATATTCTGGATATCTTTTCTTCTTATGGGGAGTATCATCAACTATCACTATCATAGTTGTGATGACCATGATCCATGTGGGAATTGGAATCAGATACATGTCCATTATTTTTCTCCCTTGTTTCTATACCTGGTGGACTATTAAATAGTCTATTTTCTAAGCCTTCTGTTTTTGCTCTAGGAAATTTGGTTTCATCAAATAATGATTGAACTCCAACAAATATAGAGTTATCATTTTTCATGAATTGATAGGCTTTAGAGCCATCTTCATATCCTATGAAGGTCATGGCCTCTGCTTTTGGAGTAAGCTTATTTTGTCTAATTTCTTTAGGTACAAAAACCCAAGCTAGACAACCAAATGTTTTAAAGTAGTGAACATCAGGTTTCTTGTTGTACAAATTCTCATATGGTGTCATCCATTTTGTTCTTCTTAATGGTGTGCATGTCATGGACCACTCCTTTTCAACCTTTTCTTTGTTTTGTTTCTAAGACATTTATATTCATTTTCTTTGTTTTCATCTAAGGCTGCAGCCAAACATCAAAGATAAGATAATGATCATCTAATCAGCACAAAGATTAGATTACGGATGCGTGGCCTTGCTTATGCTTTTCCTTTGACTCACTCAGATCAATGATCCGCCTTATGCAATCATTCCAGAACATTCTATGCTATTTATATCATAGGGTTACCCAGAGTACTCCACAGCCTTTAGGGTTGTAGGGTTTAGTGCACAGACCTTGTCCATAGGTATATATACTGTGCAATACATGCCCAGAGACTCCATTCGAGTTCTCTTGGGTTTTCCCCCTGTCAACTCTAGTCTCCCTCCCTCTCTAAGTTCTCTAGTGGGGCCCTAAGTCATCACGACAAGGGTAGTCCTGATATCTTTGAAGTTTTGGAACATTTCTGATTTAGTTTGTAGGAATGCCATAAAGGCATATGATGAATAGTCATCAATAATCATTAAACACCATTTTTTATGGTGATAAGATTCTTGTGGGAATTCTAATAAGTCAGCATGTAACAACTCTAATGGTTGTTTTGCACATGTTTGTGATGTAGGATAAGATTTATTATGGATCTTTCCTTGTGCACATCCAGAACAAATAGGATTATCAGATGGTATTTTGATTTTATCATCAAAACCTTCTGTATGTTGGCTCATATTTTTAATTACATTTTTATTTGCATGTGCCATCCTATTATGCCATGTAGTGAAATCTACAAGATTCACCAATTTGTTTAATTTTTGTTTTATTGTTACTTTAGCCCAGTGTATCGGCTCAAAGCAATTTTTGGGTTTAGCAACTATAACATCATTTCCTTTGAACAAAAACACTGTATGATCACTGTTTGATGTCTCAATGTAACCACCAATTTTTAATTGTCCCGATGAAATAAGTTTGTGAGAAGCCTTTGGCATGTAACAAACTTCCAATTTAGTGATATGTTTAAGTCCTTTTAAGTTTTCAAACTCAAGAACTATAGTCCCTTGTCCAAGTATCATTGCAGCTGATTTTGAATCAGCTGTTTTTATTTCCTCTGGTTCAGGATATGGATTATACTCTACAAAGTCAGATTTGTTGTTTGTAATGTGCACAGATGCACCTGAGTCTATTATCCAATAATCCTCACATATTTTTTCACTTTTAAAAGATGATGCAGATTTATTTAAACTAATAGCTATTATGCTATTTTTACATCTGCTGTCTACAGACTTACCAATACTATGATTGGGACTTTTCTGATGGTTACATTGGTCTTTCTCCATCATCATAGTCATATTCATAGTATCCATTGTAATATCCATTGACTTCATTGTCGTCACTGATTTATAATCAGTATTTGGATAA
This sequence comes from Amanita exitialis, assembly GCA_023014455.1. Taxonomy (NCBI): domain Eukaryota; kingdom Fungi; phylum Basidiomycota; class Agaricomycetes; order Agaricales; family Amanitaceae; genus Amanita; species Amanita exitialis. The sequence goes on from JAEBUR010000020.1 coordinate 101,768, forward strand.
TTTTTAGTGAAATTTACATTTGTTCTGTCATCCCAATAACCTGTTTCTACATGTTCCTCATGTATTTCTTCTTGTAGCTCTACTTGAGCTTTCTTGTCATCAATACGAGCTTCTGGAATATCCATTGGATTATTTTTCCAGGTAACAAAGTCTTCTTTTATAAGATCTTTTCCTTTTCCTTTAAGATCTTTGATCCTGTTCATTATTTTTAATGTTTCAGGATCAACTTTGTTTGGGCTGATTCTATCAGTGAGTGAAGAAGACATCTGTGGAACATCCACATCCATAGTATGGCTTTCTATTATAGCCATATTAGCAAATCTCTTAAGATCCACTCTTTCTTTATTTGAGAGTTTCTCAGGAGTTTTTGCAGCTTTAGCCAAAAGATTTATTTTCTTTTGTCTATTGTTATGATTTTTCTTGTTTCACTCCCAATTTGGTCCTGTTCTGTTGCCAGGGGGTACATAGGCTGGTCTATTACTAGGACCTGCCTATTCATTAGGCTGGGTAAATTTCCCTTTAGGCAAATTAACTCTGGGTTTGAACCCAGACTTAAAAGATTTTTTGCCTTTATAGGGCTTGCTCCCCCTTGCTACAAAATTTGCAGACTGCTCTTCCTTGTCACCTTTGTGATGTTGGTACTCATTTTCAATCTCTGGTAGGAGATCTTTAAGTTTTGTTGTTCCTACTACCATTTTAATTAGAAGGATGTAGGTTTTGAATGAGTCCCAGGAAGCTGGCATTTTGTCAATGACTTCCATTAATTGGAAATCATTGTCAAAGGTTTTGCCATTTGCAGCCATTTCAGCCCAGAGTTCCATTAACTCTTGAACTGATTCTGCAGGATTTTTATTTTTGGGAAATTCCCAAATTTTTGTCTTTTTATAGACATTAAATATTGCTACAGCTCCAGCTTTGGAAAATGCCTCAGTTAGGCCATCCCAAGTTTCTTTTGATGTGTTTTGGATATGATGACCCAAAGACTTAGGCAGATTTAGGGTTATTATTCCCCTTGCCTTTCCATCATTTTCAAGAAACTCTTGATGTAATTTCCATATCTGGTTAAGTGCCTGGACTCGACCAGCTGTGACAGTTGTGCTAACCATTTTGTCTTGGTAGCTGGGTAGCCAAGGGTTGTGTGTAATAGTGCCCTCAACATACTGCCATACACTTTTTGATTGGAGTGTAGCTTTAACCAACCTGGACCATGTGGCCCAGTTGCTTCTACCTTGTAAGGTAGGAATGGTGACATCACCACTTTTGTTTGCTCCTACTGTAAGATTACAGTTTAAGCCTTTGGCCAATTTATCAATATCAGCCCAGCCATAACTATAACCTTGTACAGGTTTGATGTGAAAGCTTGATTTGCTTTCCCTGTGAATTTTGAAGCCAATCTCTTTTCGGAGTTTATGGCTCAATTTTGACAAATCCTTAACTGTAGGATATGTCAGCCACACATATTTGGATAGTGCTCTATCTTTGATTGCTACCAAATAGCAGAGTCCGGGTTTTTTCCAGACTGGATGCTCTTGTGTGTGTTTAAGATTTCTCTTTGCCATTCTCACAGGAATGATTTCACCATGCTCAATTGGGGTACCAACTTGAGCTTGTAGGTATGTATCATTTTCATTGTCTGTTAATTCCCAATGGGAATTGTCAGAGCCATATAAGAGGTCTTGGAAATCAGTGTGTCCAGACTCTTTAACTCGTCATGTTTAGGTATGCAAGTTCTAGGCTCTTTGGTGCAAGTGGTGAAATTAATCTTATCGGCTTCTTTTTTATCTAGCTGATTTTGTTTCTGACATAGCTTTTTGGCTCTTTTCTTTTCCTGAGCCAGCTTTGTTTTGTCAGAATCTAGCCAAGACTCTGCATTTATTGCATGTGTCTTTGCTCCCTTTAATTATAATTTGAGATGTCCTATCTCACATGCCATTTCTCTTTGGTTTTCGAAATAAGTATTATTCTCATTTCATCTAGCCTGCTGAGATTGACCTAGATGATCTAATGCTGCATCTAGATCATCATGTAATTGATTGTTATTATCAATTAATGTATTGGAATTTTGTATAACTCCTTTCACTGTTTGTGAAATCTCAGCTATGTTTTGTTTATGGCTAGCAACCATGATTTTGGCATCTTCTACCAGTTCATTTGCTTGGTAGAGGTCATGTAATTTTTTATTTTGGAGAAGGGAATCACTCCTTCTCTGTTTAATTACATGAATTTTATTGGGTAATGTACCCAATTTCATAAATGCAGTGGCTATTTCTTGCCACTCATTTATTTCCCCTCATGACCATTTGTCACCTTCCTTCTGCGTCTTTTGTCCTTTCTGGTCTCCCCCAGAGGATTGTACCAGAAGCAGGTCAATCTCCCACTTCAATGCTTTGGCAACAATCCTTGCTCCAAATGTTTTGAGCCACTGTTCATGGCATCTGTCTTGTTCTTTGACAGACAAGGAATAGGCCTGATTAGGATCATTCCTTTTTTGGAGGCTAAGGGGACCATACACATTCTTCATGCCATTTTTAGCAACAGCAGCATAGTTAGGCCCTGAGGAGGGCCCAGGAACAGGGATTGGCATCCTGTTTTCCTCGTTGCCTAATTGAGGGAAAGGGGTTGATGGCTGATAAGTGCCATCATTAAGGTTGGCAATTAGTTGCCTCACACCTTCCATCAGCAACTTGGGATATGCATCCCTGACTTTGTTCCAATCATTGATTGGAACTGCATTGGGCTTTCTGTAAAGTGCCTGGACTTTTTCATCATGGTGGACTGTTGATAAGTCTACTTCCAGCCCAATGGAGTTTTTAGGCTAATGGAAGGAACGTGGCAGGTTCTTGAAAATTCCTGTCTTCCCGATGAAAGTCCGGTCTGTATGGCGAAAGTCTGGGGTGAAGGACAAAAGTCCAGCACAAATGAGGGAAGTCTGGTGCAAATGAGGGAAGTCTGGTGCGTAGAATGAAAGTCTGGTGCATCCAAAGAAAGTCCAGGTGGAAAGGCGAAAGTCTGGGCATGTGGTAGAAAGTCCGTTGGCTTAACAATGGAAGATGGCAGAGCAGCGACTAGGCACTAGGCGAAGTCAGGGGATGTGACAGATAGGGAAATGAGTGTTATTACTGATAAAGAGAAGAGACAGAGATACAGAGATCAAGATGGAAACAGAGACTGAGTCTATGTGGGCAATACTATGCTGCTTCTACCAATGTCCAAAACCCTTTATATACATCCCCTTTTCTCTACTGTATGAGTGGACTTTGGATGAGACGACGCGTTTTGATGGGTGTGATGAACTTGTGCTGGAAACAGAAAGCTGAAACAATGTGGATGGCAGGATAATGCTTTGATGTCCCTGTGGAGGGCATGCGATTGGGTAATGACCAGAAAGTACTAGTGCAGTGGGGAATATGTGAACTGAATCTTGTCCTTGTGCCATTATGCAACTAGTGTGCAACTGAATACTGATAGCCAGCATTTTAGGGTTGTCCACTAGGGGCAAAGTTGGTGACGAGCATCAAAAGTGGTTCTCTATAGCTCTCTGCTTTGACATTCCCTTGTATATTCATCACCTTGTTCCGCAGATAGACTGGTGCATCCATGTGTGCTAAATGCGCAGGCATATTGCTTGTGTAAAGTGGTGCGACATTGCTTCTCGTACAATGTGGTTGGCATGATGTGGTCCTGGTGACTTGCTGGAATGCCAACACTGTGCACTTGGCTAAACTCATGAATACTGTTGCTAAGTCCAGGGTTCCACTGTTTCATTACACTGTCCAAGTTCCCATGTTGGTGTTGGAGTCCACTGGAGTTCCTGTCTACGTGTCCGCTGTACCAGAGATCACTATTCTTACTGGAGTTCCATTGGATTAATAAGTGCAGAGGTCAGGGCATGTCATTAACCCACGGTACAGCCAAGAGACCATCAGCATGGTGCTAAGACCAGCATTTGGTACTCATTGTGCTATTACCCATGGAGCATGCTCATCACTGTGTGTCTGTGTTCCCTGGCTATCTTCCTTTTGTATTCTTGGGTGCACCAATGAATGTGCTCCTCAAGTATAGCCTTCTGTTTGGCCTCCTCCACTTTGGCCCAGTGCTGGGTGATCATCTCTTGATCTTGCTGATGAAGATCATCAGCAAGCTTAGAGTCAATCGAGGCCAATGGCCCAGAACTGGTAACTCATGCCTTGCCAGCACATTTTTTGTATGAAACAGGGATGAACATCCCTGCACCATCAAGGGGAGGAGTGATCCTCTCCTGTTTTACCTGAACAGGGGAAGATTGTGGGCCACACCCCTAACACTGATCATTTCACACACCCAATGACCATTTCAACAGATAACAATGGATTTCATCACCAATCTACTGATCTCTGATGGTTATGATTCTATTCTTGTTGTGGTCAACCAAGGACTTACAAAAGGGGTAATTCTATCACCTTGTCACAAAACAATCACTGCTGAACAAACAGTGACACTCTATATCAAAGAAGTATTCAAAGCCTTTGGATTACCTGATATCATGATTGTTATGATGATTGAGTCATCTGTCAATCTACCTGATGATGTAATTCCATGAGGATCATCCAAGACAATAGCAATGAAGTGAGCTTGGTGAAGATGAGTGGGTAAACAGCACTGAGCTTCAGGTTTGAGAAGAGGGTTATAGGTGAGAGCACATGAACTACAACTTGAGATCTCACCACAACTGGTTAAGGTTGCCAGAAATTAACTTGTGCTTACTAACAAGCTTTGCAGTGAGTTATAAGGTTTATACAAGCTAAGTCAAACTTAAGGTTCAACCTATGACAAACTCTGCTATTTATGTTAAACCTACTGTCTGGAAAAGGTAAAGAATGTCATAGGTATGATGTAATGATAGTGGACATCATAATGTGTCATGAGTGAGGTCATACCAACATCAGTATGACAGAACAAAGGTAGGCATCTGGCATAGGTAAGAATAGAGTCACAGCAAACATTGTGTGACATTGCATAAGCATATGAAAAAATAGAAGAGATTGCATAAGCACCAAAAGAGGCAGGTGCTGACATAAGAAAAATGAAAAGTATGCATAATTGTAACAATGATCTCAGATTGAGGACCACAGTTTGCAGCAAAAGTCTTCAAGGAGATAACAACTGTGCTAAATATAAAACATCAAATGAGCACCACCTTTCATCCACAGACTGATGGACAATCAGAACATCTAAATCAGGAACTAGAGATCTATCTCCAGATATTCTGTGCTTATGATGTAGCCAACTGGAGCAGAGTCTTACCCATTGCTGAGTTTGCACACAATCAATGCACTCATCAAGAGCTGAAACAATTGCCTTTTCACCTCATGTATGGAACAGACCCTGTGGCACTACCAGAAGTAGTTAGCAGAACTGATGCACCTGCAGCAGATGCACATTTAAAGCAACTCCACAAAGCAAGAGAAGAAGCACTTGCAGCACACAAGTTAGCATGTCTAAAAATGATGAAACACACTATCCATCACTCTAAACCCTTTAAGGAAGGAGACAAAGTATGGTTAGAGTTGAAGAACCTTCACATACCATATGAAACATGTAAACTGGCACCTAAAAGGGAAGGACCATTCCAAATTGAGAGAGTCCTAGGACCAGTAACATACTGACTAAAATTACCAACCCAATGGCACATTCACCCAGTATTCAATGCAGCACTCCTTACACCATACAAGGAAACCAATATACATGGACCAAATGACATGAGACCACTCCCAGACCTAATAGAAGGCCAAGAAGAGTATGAAGTTGAAGCAATAATAGCCCATTGCAAAAAAGGCAACTCATACCAATACCTCATCAAATGGAAGGGATATGATATGTCATACAACACTTGGGAACCCAAACACAATTTGACTAATGTGGAAGAAGTCCTAGACTGATATAAAAACAGGAGAAAACTCAACTGAAGACTAGCAATCCTCACATCACTATCTAACCACAGTCTATGTCTTCCAAGTCTACCTCCCCTGCTCCTCCTCATGTCTACTCTGCATACTTTTCAGTTGATAAATCAGGACGACCCACTGACCCTTGCCTCATTGAGTGCACCCCTGAACACCCCATGCTTGTATACCCTCACAATGACACACCCTCCAACTTCAACCCTAATGACATCATGCCTGAGCCACATCACACACTGACCAATGACCCTCAGGGTCCCCTTACATCACAAACCATTGAAGCCACAGCCTCCCAGAGCCATTCCACCCCCTCCCAAGGAGAAATACCAACAGGACCTCCAGGACTACACCATAGTCATGTGGTATCTATGAGTAATCAGGGATATCTTCCATCAGACACTCCAATGGATACCAAAACAACCACCAGAAACTGTACTACAGATAGCACCCAAATTACCCCCAGTAGCAGAGCACATATGTTATATTCAGAGAAGGCTGGAGAACCAAGAATGATTCCAACTCATGGAACTACAGGATATTCAGGAGCATTTAACACTGGTACTACCTATCCACAAATACTTAATCAGGTTAGGAGAACCATCACTTTTGCCCAGATCAAACTGGATAAGCAATCCCTGTTTATCTTGCACAAGTCTGGAGAGTACTTTCCAGTCAACCACACTCCCTCACCATCAGACAGATTGCAATAGAACATGCTAATTTTGACTGCACCAATCTCATTGAGACATTTATCAATGTTACTAATCTAGCATGGGAATTAACCAACTCCATTCAGTTGAACCTAGATCAACTTGCCCTTCATCTTCTTCACCAACTCCTAATTGCTGACATCGAACAATACATTATTGATGCCATCAAACTAGTACATGATGGACAGCTGTGCATCTATGTGCAGAAGAATGATGTCAGGAACCTGATCAAGATCAACTCCTGGTTCAACCCTATTTACATTGTCCCTAACTGCTATGAGATCCTCAACACAGCAGATGAAATTCATGATAAGATCAAAGGAATACTCACCCATGCTGAGAAAGCTATCAAATCCGCCAACAAGATGCACATTTATGTCAACAACATGTTCCCCCCTTGACCTTCTAGCATGCCTCACACTGTTCTAAATGGAGAAGAAGTACAAGTCATCATTCACACCCTTGCCAAATTAGACTCAGCCACACCCCTGATGATGACAACACCCCTTGTCACAAGGCAACCCAAAGGATCAGTCTCAGCAACCAAGCAGACTGCCCTGAAAGGAAAGTCTATACCAATTTCAGCACTGATGAACCCTCAGCCATCAGTACAACCCTCTATGATGATACCTTCAAGCCCACCTGTCACGTTCTCAACAGTTAACCCTGTGACACTGCCTAAACAGAAAGGCAAAGGTAAAGCCACCACACCTACTACACCCCAGGTGCCTTGAAAGCAGCCTCAATGCCCTCAATGCCTTATCTGTAACTCCCAAGGACACATCACATCACAACATGACCCTAATCATCATCTTGTGTTACCAAAATTGGTTCCTAGATGCACTGAGAATGCAGGGTCCACCCCTGGCACATCACCATGCCCATCAAACCATTCCCAATGCCCTCCTTTGATGTGTCCTCACCCCCTTCATCACACTCCCCAAGGATTCCAACAAGGAACCCACCCTGGAACCATCACCTTCAACAATGAAGAAGAGCATCATGCCTGGTTAGCTGGACAACATTGCCCTGATGATGAAGATGACGAATTCCACCTCAGAAAACCCAATTGGTGGACTGAAACCAAGCACAACAATGTTGAGTGAGTGCTCATTGTACTTTTGTTTTATTAGTGTAGAATATTACTTGTGGACAAGTAATCTAGTGAAGAGCTAGTGTTACAATTATGCATACTTTTCATTTTCTTATGACAGCACCTGCCTCTTTTGGTGCTTATGCAATCTCTTCTATTTCTATATGCCTATGCAATGTCATGCAATGCCTGCTGTGACTCTATTTTCATCTATGCCACACCCCTACCTTCATTCCATCATACTGATGTCACTATGACCTCACACATGACGCATTATGATGTCTATACATACTACATCATACCTATGACATTCCTTACCTTTTACAGACAGCAAGTTTATGTATAAATAGTAGAGTTTGTTGTAGGTTGAACCTTAAGTTCAACTTAGCTTGTATAAACTTTATAACTCACTGCAAAGCTTGTTAGTAAGTGCAAGTTAATCTCTGGCAACCTTAACAGGTTGTGGTGAGATCTCAAGTCATAGTTCACATTGATATACCTACTCCCTGTCTAATGGAGATGTTAGATGCAATTTGGGAGTGGTTTGTGGCAGGTCCTGAAGATTCCTGTCCAACCCAATAAACTCCAGAGGTGTTTGCAACAAGTCCAGGCATGCTAGGCAAAGTCCAAGTCCTCTGGCTCAAAGTCTGGGACTGTGAAGTAAACTCCAGGGTGTGTTTAACAAAGTCTGGAGCTGTGCAGGAAAGTCCAGAGCTGTGCAGGAAAGTCTGGAGCTGTGTGGGAAAGTCCAGAGTTGCAAAGGAAAGTCTGGGGCATGTTAAACAAAGTCCGGAGTTGTGTGTGAAAGTCCAGAGTTGTGAAGGAAAGGCCAGAGCATCTTAAACAAAGTCTGGAGTTGCACAGGAAAGTCCAGAGTTGTGAAGGAAAGGCCAGAGCATCTTAAACAAAGTCTGGAGTTGTGTGGGAAAGTCCAGAGTTGTGAAGGAAAGGCTGGAGTTGTGAAGGAAAGGCCAGGGCATGTTAAACAAAGTCCAGAGTTGCTGGTCCAATGTTGGCAAAAGAGAGGGAATTTGATCATGTCAAGGAGAATGTATTAAAGAGAGTGATAGAACATGGTGAAAAACAAACTGCACTATAATGGTAACTGTGGGTAATGGTCTCCTACTTCTACTAAGTCCAAAACTCCTTTTTATACCTTCCAGCTACTCAAGTGGCCTCTTGGACAACTTTCAACATGGTCAGCAACCCTTTCCATATATGGAAACTTGAACTGAAAGGCAACCCTGCCTCAGCTAGTTGTCAATCAACTAGTCCATGTACCATTAGTGATGAAAGCACTTTGAATTGCCACCTGTGTCCTTGTTCCATAGCTGGTTGGTACAATTCCTCAGCATTCTACCATAGTTCCCAAATGGCCATCACCTGGAGTTTGTATTGGTAAGCATTCTGCTCTGGAGTCCTGAAGATGTGCACCTGTGTCTTGGATTTTTGCTGGTTGCTCCGGAATATCTCAGAAATGCATCAGAGTTGCATTGGAATACCCTGGAAATGCTCAGAAGTGCTTGGTGATATCCCTACTCCCCGTCTAATGGAGATGTTAGATGCAAGTGGGAGTGGTTTGTGGCAGGTCCTGAAGATTCCCATCCAACCCAATAAACTCCAGAGGTGGCTGCAATAAGTCCGGGTGCACTAACTGAAGTCTGAGTGTGTGAGGGAACTCTGGGGCGCATTTAACAAAGTCCGGAGCTGTGCAGGAAAGTCCAGAGCGGTGCAGGAAAGTCCAGAGCAGTTTAAACAAAGTCTGGAGTTGTGCGGGAAAGTCCAGAGTTGTGAAGGAAAGTCCAGAGTTGCGAAGGAAAGTCCAGAGTTGTGAAGGAAAGTCCAGAGTTGCGAAGGAAAGTCCAGAGTTGTGAAGGAAAGTCCAGAGTGGTTTAAACAAAGTCTGGAGCAGTGCAGGAAAGTCCAGAGGTGTGCAGGAAAGTCCAGAGCATGTTAAACAAAGTCCAGAGCAGGTTAAACAAGTCCGGAGTTGCACAGGAAAGTCCAGAGTTGCAAAGGAAAGGCTGGAGCATGTTAAACAAAGTCTGGAGTTGTGTGGGAAAGTCCAGAGTTGCTGGTCCAATGTCGGCAAATGAGAGGGAATTCAATTGCATTGAAGGGAATGTATTAAAGAGAGTGATACAATGGGACTGAACTGTAATGATAACTTGTGGGTAATGGTCTCTCACTTCTACTAAGTCCAAAACTCCTTTTTATACCCTCCTGCTACTCGAGTGGTGTCTTGGATGACTTTCAACATGGTTGGTGATCCTTTCTGTATATGGCAACTTGAACTGAAAGGCTACCCTGCCTTGGCTAGTTGTCGATCAACTTGTTATGATCTCACAAACTCAGTTTCTTTTTCTCTTCATTTTCCATATTTTTACTTATTTGTCTGGGGCCTCTACGGGGAGTTACTACTTAAGGAAGGCCGTTACCACCCCTATGTTAGGACACCCAAGGGTTAGTCAGCGAGCAGCTGCAAGAGCCTTGGGGTTAGGGTTGACCGATAGGATGGCCAGGGGTTAGATTGGTCTGGATGGGGGACCAGGGTAACATGAGGCATAGAGCAGTCCAGATCTGTTGCTGCACACCACAGCCTTAGGGCTTAGGGTTTGCTGCACACAGACCAGGGACTGGGTATATAAGTAGTAGCTGTTGTAGTAGTGAGTCCCTAAGACTCTGGATAGTTTCCCTACCTGGGACAACAATCTAGTTGTGTTTGGTTTCATCTCTGTTCTCGTTCTCCTCGTTGATGAGGCTTGAGGTTGTGTTTGGGTAGCTCCTAACATAATCCAGAGTCTTTACAACCTTGCCCTTCGTCATTCACCACAGCACTGAGTACGTCTTACTCATTACAGCTCATGGCGATGAAGCAAGTTTCATTTTCGACATCGATAATCATCTGACTTCATGCATGTAACAACACGTGGCCACAAACAGCCTCGAGGGGCTAGGTGACATCGACTATGACAGCAGATAGACTCAACAATCGTAATTGTTGACTACAGGGTAATTCATCCCCTCTGGCTACAAAACAGGAATTGGACGAGAACAGTCTGAGTGTTGTTGAAAGTGCAGGCAGGTACTGGCGAGCTAGCTGTACCAATACTTGCGGAAAAACCCAAGGAACAGGTGAAACAACCAGTTCATTGCGAGTGTATCAAGGGGCCGAAAGTCCCGTTTCAGATCACATCGATCTGTAGGGTGAATTCCCAGGCACTTTAGCTTTGGATTGGCATTTGGAGGAATTAAATTGAACATTCGAGTTGGGGTGCATTATTGACCCAATTGAACAAACCTTGTGCGATGGAAAGCACGAGCAGACAAGCATATAGGCAACAAACCTGTGCAACTGCGCAGGGAACTAGGTGACTGCCGAATGAATGGAGCGATTGCTGTTGGAGATAGAATGGAACCAGTTGAAGACAATTATATCACACCATCACACGATGATCGCAATGCAGTGCAAATTTACATACATACATCTTACCACACGCCCATGTGACACTGGTGGAGATCGGATCGATCTTCGACGCAGAATGGGCATCCAACATTACAATTATCACACGCATGCCAACGATCACTGGCGATGGTTATATCAGGAAGTTTGACAACCATGTCAGACTTTGGAGGCACCACTGCTGGCACAAGGAACAGCAGCAACACAGAGATGTTCAGAGGCTCCTAGATGATATGGAGCGACGACAAATTCAGGAACAGGAGGCAGCATGGGCTGAACTACTGGAATTACGACATATGCGCCAAGCAGCTACTTGGGTGCAGCAAGTGCTGAATCGCGCGGAAAAGGATTGGAAGGTCCTGGAAAACCTTCTGGAAGTTGTCTACAAAGGCAACAAAAATGATCGGATGTATCAGGTGTTGGTGGCATCGAAATATAATCAATGGCTCATGTGGTGCTACAAAACGAAGGACACTATCCGCCAATATGAGAATTACTGTGAAGACAAGCAGTTGGACAGCCACATTACAGCCGTCACAGAGTTATATGCCAACAAAGGCATGGTCATCGAACCAGTGGATTGGAACGTGCTAATGCATGTGCAAAATGGCAATGGGAGCCAGGAAGAACAAACCCAAATTGAGAAAGCCTTTACCTGGGTACAGGTACCACACCCAATGATGGCCAGATACTGTTATCTCCGATTAATCAAACTGGAGTTATGGTCAAAATACACATGGCCTGCATATCCAACAGTCCAGGATCTCTGGGACTTCGATGAGCAGTTGCGCGATAATAGTGCACGAGTTAATCTCAGATTGCCCAAGGATGGTACATGTGTATGGCACGTCGAAAACAAAGGACATGTCCACAGGTGGAAACAGATCCGCCTAATGATGAGAAAAGGCTATGGACATCACCGCATTGGTGCTAGAGTATTCTGAGCTACAGTGGATATGATCGCACATATCACACAGGCACTATTGGGGTACCAAACTTTCCAAGAAGAGACCTACCAATCCATGGGAGACACTGAGGGAACTCCAACCCAACAAGCACACCGGGAGGACCAGATCTACCAACAAGGACAATGCTGAGTAGAAGCCTCTACAGCAATTGCGCAGTCCATCTCCGATGTCATCAATGAGTACCGCTGGGCTAACCCAATAGTCCAAACCCCCATGACAAAATTAGAACTCCCTGATCACTATGAGGGAGATCCACAAATGGTTGATGCATGGGTGTGCCAGATGGAGACATACTTCACACTGTCACGAGAAACAACCTTGGATCGAAAAATCTCGATCTGTCTCTACCGCATTTGGAAAGGAAAAGACAACCGAGCTGGAGACTGGACTGGTGTAAAACTCCGAGCAGTACAGGATGCTCAGCGAGAGTATGAGGAAAAACAAGCCGAAGAGGCATGGTCCAAAGACATCTCCTGGAAGGATCTAAACGAAGGTCAACTGGATGAGGACATGAACTGGCTCAGAGAGCCTTTGACCAAGAAGTTCCCATTTAAAACATGGCAGGACTTCAAAGACCAAATGCACGAATTCTTCATGTCCATGGAGACCAAGCAGAAAGTAATCAATTCCCTTATCACACTCAAACAAGGGAATTCACTGATTGAAGACTACTGTATTCAGTTCAATGCCTTGTCACCTTTAGTCGAATGGAATGATGTGGCCTTAACAGCGCAGTTTTTGGCGCATATCAATCCGGCACTCGGTCGAGATCTAATCCGACATGGAAATCTGGAAGAAGATGCATCCTTGATGAAAATTCAGGAATGTGCAATACAACTAGCACATGCATATCGCCAGGCACAAGAAGCTTATGGATCCGAGCGATGAATGGACAGCTATAAGGAAAAAGTCCCAAAAGATACTAAACCAACTCAGTATCAGTTTAGTGCACCACCGGTGGCTTCAACCTCGACCCGAGACCTGAATGCGATGGACATTGACAAGTCCAGGAAACCATATGGCAGTTGTTATAACTGCAGAAGACCGGGACATTTCTCACGACAATGTCCAGAACCATGAAAGCCTTCAGGGAAAGGCAAAGGAAGACAAACACGAGAGATGTGAGTAGAAGACATCACAGAGGATCAATGGAAGGAGTACGGAAAAGAGAAGGGTTTTGGTGAAAGCCAGTAGACGAGCACTCAGCTCTACTGGCCTGTAACGATATCAAGGATAATGGACTTGTACATAGTGATTCTGGAATCCAAGTACCTGAATTATTATACAAATGTTCAAACCAAGTCCACCATCTGAGAAACATTACCATGAGTGCGACCAACCCAAGACTCAAAGTCTGGACCCCAGAATGGGTAGTGAGGAGAATTTGGCAACGGATGAAAAAACTGCCTTGGAATGTTTGCGCTTCTGGGTGCACAATGCACGAGAACAAGAGATCACCAAAGATCCCACAAAAGAGTTGAATGCGATGACTGAACAAGAGGTGCTATGGAATCTAGCGCATCTTAGACAAACAATGGTCAAAACATTTGGATGGAATGAGATGGATGTGAAGGGAGTTATCACATCTATGAACACTGGAGCTACCATCAATGTAGCGGCACTAGTGGATAGCGGATGCACACAATCTTGTGTGAATGACGAGTTTGTGGAAAAATATAAACTCAACAGCGGAAACTAATACGGCCAGTACTGGTGTATAATGCAGACAGATCCCGGAACTCAATGGGGAATCTTGAGTACATGACACAATTCAAGTTACAAATTGGGGATCACGAAGAAATCATTGAGTGTGGAGTGGCACACCTAGGCAAAACGAACCTGTTCTTAGGGCATGACTGGCTACAACATCACAATCCATCAATCGATTGGAAAAAGAAGGAATTAAAGTTCAATCGATGCCCAGGAACGTGCTGGACACAATTGGATGTGGCTGAACCCGAAGATGAGGTAGATAGCATGGAACCTCTGGAAGAGGGAGAAAAATTATTGGCTATTCACATTGGAGAACCCGAATTCAAGTTGCGATCAGTAGCAACTGACATTGCAGCAAAGGTAAGTGAAATGGCCAAGAAACGGACATTAGAGGAGATAGTGCCAGCACACTATCTAGGACATAAGAAGGTCTTCACCAAGGAAACCTTCGACAAGTTGCCACTGAGGCAGCCTTGGGACCATGCAATTGAGTTGATCCCAGGATCGAACCCAGTAGACTGCAAGATTTACCCTCTGAACCAGAATGAACAGGAGCAGTTGGACGAATTCCTGAAAGAGAACTTGGATACTGGATGTATCCAACCCAGCAAATCCCCAATGGCATCTCCATTCTTCTTTGTTAAAAAAAAGGATGGAAAGTTGAGACCAGTTCAGGACTATCGGTGCTTGAACAAAATGACAATTAAGAACCAATACCCACTCCTGCTTATCAGAGAGTTAGTGGACCAACTTTCACAGGCAAAAGTCTTTTCCAAAATGGACATCTGATGGGGATATAATAATGTCCGACTCAAGGAGGGGGATGAGTGGAAAGCAGCTTTCAGGACCAATCAAGGACTCTTCAAACCATTGGTCATGTTCTTTGGATTAACCAATTCACCGGCAACCTTCCAAACCATGATGAACGATATATTCAGAGTGGAGATCGCCAAAGGATGGGTTGTCATCTACATGGATGACATACTGGTGTTTTTGAAAACCATGGAAGAACACAAGGGTCATGTTAATTGGATCCTTGCCAAATTGGAAACTCATAAGCTGTCCCTGAAGCCCGAAAAATGCTGGTTTGATAAGGAAGAGATCAATTTCCTGGGACTAGTAATTAGTCATGATTCCATCAGTATGGAACCAGGAAAAGTCAAGGCAATAATGGAATGGCCGGAACCCCAAAATAAGCAAGAACTGCAGCAGTTCTTAGGGTTCATTAATTTCTATCAGCGTTTTGTGGAAGGATTTGCCAAAATCACCAAACCCCTAACCAAGTTAACTGGCAAGGAGGAGTGGAACTGGATGCAGATGCAATCCAAGGCGTTTCAGGGACTGAAAGACCTTGTGGGGAGGGAGGTTGTTCTCAAAATCCCAGACGATGATGGCCAATTTCAAATCGAAGTGGATGCATCAGATTTTGCGATCGGTGGAATCCTGTCACAACAAGGGAAAGACAAAGTTTGGAAGCCAGTAGCATTTATTTCCAGATCGCTTAATGATGCTGAAAGAAACTACGAGATATATGACAAGGAAATGCTGGCAGTCATGCATGCATTTTATGAGTGGTCACATTATCTCAAGGGTGCCAAGCAGACAGTGGAGGTATTAATGGATCATCAGAACCTGACATACTTCCAGAAGGCACAAAACTTGAACAGGTGTCAAAAAGGTCAGTAGACCAAAGACACAACCAGAAAGAAAAGCAAAGATAAAAGGAGAAACTCTGTTGCACTGTCTACGACAATGACAATCAAGAGCCTGGGGCTCAACACACTCCTACACTACCTATATACCCCCAGCCTCACCTACTCCTCCTGGATCCCTCATGTCTGTCCTCATGTCCAACACCTGTCATGTCACGTGACCAGCTTATGTCATCTTGTGATAAGATTTCCGATAACCCGATAAGAGATCGCGTCTTGATGAGATAAGAGATAAGATAAGATAAGATCTTTTAGATAAGATCGAATCGTAACAACAGGCAACAAGCACGATGGGTCACGGATCTCCAGGACTACAACTTCATAATTAAACACTGATCAGGAAAATCCAATTCCAAGGCAGACATCCTCTCTAGGAGAGCAGGACATGAGTGAGGAACCAATGACAATGAAGGAGTCATCCTGCTAAAAGATGAACTGTTCGTGCAAATTTATGATGATGACAGAGCCATGGAAGATATTATCAAGGATATCTCAAAAGCTGCAACACGATACCAGGACACGCAGGTCAAAAAGGGACTAGCTGAGGGAAACCAGGACTTTCAATGCAAGGATGGTATCATCACATGGAAAGGATGCGTTTATGTACCTGCAATCACAGAACTCAGGGAGAATGTTATCGAAATTCATCACTCTTGGGGACATCCGGGAGTAGCCAAGATGCTCGAACTGATCACATGGGATTTCTGGTGGCCGAACATGAAAAAGGACATTGAGCTATACATCCCAGGATGTGAGACATGTCAGCACACCAAGCCAGACAGACAGGCCAGAGCAGCGCCGCTTATTCCCAATGAGGTACCAGACACACCATGGGAAGTTGTCTCAGTCAACCTGATGGGACCACTACCGGAGTCCAAGGGAAACGATATGATCATGCTTGTAGTGGATCGTTTCACAAAGAAGTCTTATTTCTTACCAACAACATTGTCTATTACATCGCAAGGAGTCGCAGTCCTGTTCAGGGATAACATCTTCCGGGAACATGGATTACCCAAGAAGGTTATCAGTGATTGAGGACCACAGTTCACATCCAAATTCATGGATGACTTGTATGGAATGCTCGGGATCCAACCAAACCAGTCAACGGCATACCACCCACAGACAGATGGACAAACGGAACGAGTTAATCAGGAAGTCAAGGAGTTCCTGACTATGTTTGTCAACCACCAGCAGGACAACTGGAGCAATTGGCTGGCAGTAGCACAATTTTGCCATAACGATCAAACTCACTCAGCAACAGGGTTCTCACCCTTCTTCATGAACTATGGACATCACCCAAATAAGGGACTCAACCCCACACACCAGCCAAAGGTGGTGGCTGTTGAGGAATTGGCAAAACAAGTGGAAGACATCCATGAAAAGGCCAAGGCAGCACTAGAAAAAGCTGCATCTATGATGAAGAAATGGTGAAACTTAAATAAGCAACCAGCACAAGAATACCAACCCGGCAACAAAGTTTACCTAAGTACAGAACATTTACCTACAATCTGTGCTACCAAGAAACTGGATGGGAAGTTTGTCGGCCCTTTGGAAGTCCTGGAAAAAGTCAGCGAATCAGCATATAAGCTGAACATCCCTATGTCCTGGAAGGTCTATAATGTCTTCAATGAAGTACTCCTAAAACCATATAAGGAACTGGTTTTTCCTCGTCAAAAGGAAAAAGCTGCGAACCAAAAGGAAGCACAGATGACAGAGGAGTCACAGGATGATGAGTACAAAGTTGAAGAAGTCATGGATAGTTGTGTCAGCGGACGAGGCAGCGGTTGCCTTGAATACTTGGTGAAATGGAGGAACTACCCCATGGAAGAATCGACTTGGGAGCCAGTGGAAAACCTGTCCAATGCACAGGATGAGATAAAGAAATTCCACAAGCATAATCCTGGGGCACCACGGAAAGCTAGGGGCATGATCTATCACCCTTACAAAAATTTCATGCAGATGGCGGTGCCAAAACACTTGTTTGGCTGGGAAGATGGTCACTTTGAGTGAGATTACCTGGAATGGTTGGAACGGAACTGGTCATGGTGGAAAGGAAACCACAAGGAGGCTAATGCTGAAGACAATGATACAGATGGGGCATTCTCAAGAGATCTTGAGCATGGTGGGCTGGTTGTACCCACACTTGATTCCCCACAGAAAGTTTTGAACACTGGTGTAAAAGAAGTCTTTCCCATAGCATCAACTTCTTGGGATGCGAAGTCTTAATGGGAGGGATATGTTACGATCTCACGGACTCAGTTTCTTTTTCTCTTCATTTTCCATATTTTTACTTATTTGTCTGGGGCCTCTACAGGGAGTTACTACTTAAGGAAGGCCGTTACCACCCCTATGTTAGGACACCCAAGGGTTAGTCAGCAAGTGGCTGCAAGAGCCTTGGGGTTAGGGTTGACCGATAGGATGGCCAGGGGCTAGATCGGTCTGGATGGGGGACCAGGGTAACATGAGGCATAGAGCAGTCCAGATCTGTTGCTGCGCACCACAGCCTTAGGGCTTAGGGTTTGCTGCGCACAGACCAGGGACTGGGTATATAAGTAGTAGCTGTTGTAGTAGCGAGTCCCTAAGACTCTGGATAGTTTCCCTACCCAGGACAACAATCTAGTTGTGTTTGGTTTCGTCTCCATTCTCGTTCTCCTTGTTGATGAGGCTTGAGGTTGTGTTTGGGTAGCTCCTAACACAACTAGTGCATGTGCCATTAGTGATTGAATTGCCACCTGTGTCCTTGTTCCATAGCTGGTTGGTACAATTCCTCAGCATTCTACCATAGTTCCCAAATGGTTGTCAACTGGAGTTTGCATCGGTAAGCATTCCACTCCAGAATATCTCAGAAATGCATCGGAGTTTTGCTGTTTTGCTTGGAAATGCATCAGTAATGCTCGGAAAATGCTCGGAATACATTGGAAATGTCCAGAAATGCTTGGCAATGCACGGAAAATGCTCGGAATACATTGGAGATGCCTGGAAATGCTTCGGAGTTTTGCTGTCTGTTCTGGAATACCTCAGAAATGTCTCAGAGATGTCAGATTACACTGCTAGCTGCAGAGCATGCTCATCATCGGCAATGCATCGGAGTATCACTGTTTGCTCTGGAATGCATTGGTAATGCTTGGAAATGTCCAGAATATGGTGGGAATGCTCAGAAATGCTCGGAAAATGCTTGGAAATGCATCAGAATACATTGGAAATGTCCAGAAAGGCTTTGGAGCTTCACTGTCTGGTCCAGAATACATTGTAAATGTCTCAGAGTTGTTGGATTACACTGCTAGCTGTGGAGCATGCTCATCAACATGCTCTCACCTATAAACCTCTTCTCAAACCTGAGTCTCACCTTATAGGCTCAGCACTGTTCAGGCTTACTTAATTGCCATCATCCTGGATGATCCTCATGGCATTATGTCATCAGGTAGATTGACAGCTGACTCAATCATCATAACAGCCATACCTGCCTATGAGTCACCTTACCCAAGCTCAGATCTTTTCCAGTAAATGCATCATTCCAAAATGAAGTAAAGGCTGCAGTGGATGCATGGAAGTGATACATCCCATTCATTACTGCAGAAGTGAACCCTCAATCAACCCATAAATTTGTTCCAATCTTTATATAATTAGCTGAGTTGAGGTACACCCTATCATATTCATCTGGTTCACTGGAAGGTGCACATTCATGATCAGCATAATAAATTGTATCACAAAACTTGCAATACCCTGACAATACTGGAACATTTTGATATGTAACAACCTGCACAGTCCCCAGACCTCAATCCAATTGAACAATTGTGGACACATGTCAGAGGAGGCTAGCAGAGTATGAGAGATCCCCATCAGGCATGCTTGAGTTGTGGGAGAGGGTGGAGGTTGAGTGGGATAAGATTGAGGCAAAGGTGTCTTTGTTATGATCTGATGGACTCAGTTTCTTTTTCTCTTCATTTTCCATATTTTTACTTATTTGTCTGGGGCCTCTACAGGGAGATACTACTTAAGGCAGGATGTTACCACCCCTATGTTAGGACACCCAAGGGTTAGTCAGTGAGTGGCTGTAAGGGACCTTGGGGTTAGGGTTGACCAATAGGATGGCCAGGGGCTAGATCAGTCTGGATAGGGGACCGGGGTAACATGAGGTCTGGAGTGGTCCAGATCTGTTGCTGTGCACCACAGCCTTAGGGCTTAGGGTTGCTGTGCACAGACCAGGGACTGGGTATATAAGTAGTAGCTCTTGTAGTAGCGAGTCCCTAAGACTCTGGATAGTTTCCCTACCCAGGACAATCTAGTTGTTGTTTGGCTTCATCTCTCTTCTCTCTTCTCCTCATTGATGAGGCTTGAGGTTGTGTTTGGGTAGCTCCTAACAGTGTTAGGATTTGATTGAGAGTATGCCTAGGAGGCTACACAAAGTACTAGAATATACCAATATCTTATCAAAATATGCCAGCCAAATGGTATCACCTATTTTAGGAATTTATATCTCAGCCAAAACATGACCAAATATGTTCAATATTGTCAAATTAAAGCTCAGAAGTAGAGCTATCATACCCTTATTTTTATTTATTTGTTCCTATTTTACCTGTTTTGAGGGTCACCCATGAATTTCGAGGCAAATTGTGGTCCCCAATCACTGATGACTTTTCATGGGAGCCCATGTTCTCCAAAGATGTTGTCTCTAAAAAGGATTGCAACTCCTTGCAATGTTATGGATGACATTGTCATACAATGAACTTATATAATCATAGATTATTAGATAATACTGATAAGATATGATCACAATCTATCTGAGATGCTTTCCCATGATGCGGATGTGATCGTTTCGACACCAACTGATCCGTTTCTTGATCATGTTCATGTTAAACCGACTATTTCTCCTCGCTTTTGCAGTCCTTGGAGGCGCATTGGCCCTCCTGCCACGCGGCGTTAGATTGACACAAAATGTAGTTCGTCTTCGAGTTCCAACTGCTTACGAAGATGTGCGCTGCCTCGTTCGTTATTAGTGTCATTCGATAATAACCCAAGGACAGTATTTGACAAGTCTTGAGGTTGCACACAAGTACTGCAGACAGATAGGCACGGGAGATCAGGCCTGTGTGGATGAGAAGTACGCGGAGAGGAGAAATATAGTCAATCAGATGTGGCAGAAGAAGGTACAAATGGCGAGGAAACGAAAGGCGGCAAAGGCGAGGACTGGTAGTAGCTAGTCTACATGTACAGCCCAGCAATCATGTCTGTCGACCTCTTGAGCGCCGCAGAGCCTCAGCCTCTCCATTCGCGTGGTACAGCACTGGCCAGAGAGTCCCACACGAGTATCTCGTCGGACCTACTGTGAGCCCGCCTTTAAAGAGTGGCACACTGGCGTCCTCGCTTATTAACCCCCACCCTCTGGCTGATTTGCTGTCTCCAAGAAAAAATCAAAAAGGTTGGCAAAAGGTCGTGTAGTACACGCACAGGTCCCCGATCTGTTATTCTCGAGTTACTTGCCCCCACACTCCGACCACCAAACGTACAATTAATACATGTACATTGGCAGGTCAAAAATGCTCAAGAGAAAAAGGATCCCTAGTGAGTCCACATTGTTCGGTATCCATGGCACGCAGAGGCAAGAAAGTTGTGGAAACGCTGTTGGAAAATGTAAAACCTGAATCCAAATACCGTTCCATATATTGTTGTCATAAGGTTTTAAAAGTACGATCACCGTTTTCACAGAGGAACCGATTGATAGTGCTCCAGTACATCACGTAGTCCGGGATAGATAGGATCGAGCTCAGGCGGTAGGTGTATCGAATGGGTCGTGTACCATATGTGAGACAGTATGACATGTAGGTGGCAGCAGGGCAGGTGCCAAGTCCACCCACCATGAGCATACTGTTAATACACCAGAACCAGGCTCCAGCTTCCTTATGTGTTGCATCTGTCAATTCGCCGTCTTCAAGTCTTGAAGTCGGGTTTCACGGGCACTTTTATTGATAGATGTTTCAAACCGGTGGGTTGATGCGCGCATCGCACTGGACTGGATCAAACAAACTATAAAAGATGACGCACCGATCTTGTCCTTCCTTTCGCAAGTGCTGGTCACTTTTGCGCACGGTGTTGCAAGCTGGTCTCTGCGAAACACATATTCCCTTCCCCCCCCCTCCCCCCCGGCGGTCGACATGTTCTTCTCTACTTGCTCCATTCTCTTCTCCCTCTTCGTCGCTTCTGCCGGCATTGGAATCGGAGGACCAGCCGCCAAACTTGTAAGACCAGCCGCCAAACTTGTAGTAGGACCAGCCGCCAAACCCGTAGTAGGACCCGGCAGTCTGAATGCACACGCCAGAATTACAGGACATAGTCGTCTATTCCCAGCTAATCCTCCTAGTCCTCCTCATCCGCCTGGTCAGCCTCTCTCTCTCCTCGGACTGCCAAAACCTTTACCGATTAATATAAAATTTACCTTTGATTCACAACAGGCTGGAAAACGATTGATTATACAAGTGATGCAGGATTCAAGCAAGTACGCCCTCCCCCTCGTTCGTTCCCGATAAGCAAATGATTCATATATAAATGAACCACGCACACACAGTTGGTTGGCTTTCATACAGCTGCACACAGCTTATGTGCAGTCGATTATGGTAAACGTGGCCGGGAGCTTGATCAATGCGCGAAAGATCAAGTTGAAATTATGAAACAACAGGCGGAAGTGGCGGCGAATGCAGCAAAAGATCGGGAAGAACAAAAGGGAAGTGAGGAAAATAAGGAAGGTGCGGCAAGTGAGGAGAATAAGGAAGATGCGGCAAGTGAGGAAAATAAGGAAGATGGAAATGCGGGAAATGAGGAAAATACGGGGAAACAGAGAAAAAAGACAAAGGGGAGAAGAAGGAGAAGGCCGCCGAGACAGAAGAAGATACAAAAGGGTTGGTAGTGTCCGTAATAAGTAATTGACCTCTTAGCTTCCCTTCTTCTTCTTCACTATGCGCGCCTCTAAACCCCTCTTCAACCTCCCCTGACCTCGCGTGCACGCAAAGTTTGCGGGCGGAGCGAGAGTGCCGCAGCCAATGCTAGTACGGTGCGCCGAGAAAGAATAGAGTTGCTCATGTGAAGGGGCCGGTGCTGAGAGAGAAAAAGGGGCAAATCGTAGTTAGTTAGGGAATCAATTATCAATCAATCAATCAAACAGTTCACATGCCAAATAAGATGTAGAATGGTCTCGCAAATTTTTTTCTATTACATAGACGTAAAAGCCTCATGGGAGGAGGAAAGGGCGGCTTAGCTAGTCAACATCTCTCTGATTGATTTCACGATATCGCCGTGTCCATCGTCCGTCTCCGAGTCTCCTTCAGAAACCCGACGAGTTCGGTGCCTCCCGTCCCTCTCAGCGGCGCCGTCTCTCTCCCCATTGTCTTTTCCCTCGCCCTCCTCGCCGGCCCCAGAATATACAGCGCAGCAATCACCATATGCGCGTCCCTGAACCGCTTGAGCGCACCCACCGCCTCATTATACGCCCCCTTCAACTCTCCTCCCTCTCGACGCTGCGCACACGCAGCGACAAACGCACGCACCGGCCGCGGGTACGCCGCCAAATGGTCGATAAACAGCCGGTGCTGGTACGGCATGTACGTCTTCATCCTGGTCATAAACGACCTCCGCCCGTCCTCCGCCGCACGCGACTCGTGGTCCACGCCCAAAAACACGTCAAGGACGTGTACGATCGAGCTCTGCCCCGCGCTCGGGCCCGACAGCTCATCAAGCTGCACACCTGCCCCTCCCTCCCCCGCGCCCTCAAACACCCACCGCCGCCCGCGCCTGTCCACGTCCTGCCCGTTAAACCACGGGCGGACGTCGCCAAAGTAGCGGTCCGGATCACACCCCCTTCGCACGTCCTCCAGCAGCCCACGCATCTCGTCCACTATCTGGGCGAGGACGGCGAGGGCCTGCGCGATGCGCCGGACGGCGAGAGAGTCCCCGACGAACATCTCGTCCAGGATCCCGCGCATGAGGTCGAGCGCCTGTGCGCCGCGCAGCTCGATGCGCGCAGAGCAGAGGTAGAAGGACTCTTCGTCCGGGGTGGACGTGAACGTCGTCTGGGACCGGATCAGGGCGGGGTCAGGGGCCGCCGTCGTCGTCGTCGTCGTCGTCGTCGTTGAGGCCGCCACCGTCAGAGCTAGAGCAGAGGCGGGGTCGACGCGCCAGTTGTAGAGCACGGTGTCAGAGTAGGTGAGCAACGGCGGGATTTTGAGCGCCGCCGAGACGCGGAGAAGCGGGATGGAGAGGGAGCGGGGTATATGCGGGGGTTCGTCTGGCGGAAGGGAGTGCACGTAAAAGTGTTGGAGGTAGGTGAGCACCAGGTGCGCGCGTCTTAGGAGCGGTTTTGATTCGGAGCCTGGCTCGGGGTCGAGCTCGAGCTCGAGCTGGGCGGGCATGGGCAAGGCGGGCATGGCGACGACGGAGAGGCGCCATGCGCGGCTCGTCGCGCGTTCGTCGTCCGTCAGCCCAGGCTTGTCACCTAGCTGGACCCGGGCGCGGATCGCTGCGTCGAGCGTGGCCTCCCATATCTCCCATGCGGGCGGGAGGCGCGTCGGGGGAGGGGAGGGCGCCATGAAACCTGTAAAGGGGTCTACTTCGAAGACGTGCAAGAGCGCGTCGAGCGTGGACATTCTTCCTGTTCTCTAGGACGACAGGAGGAGATATAAAACATGTTGAGTTACGCGGCGAGCGGGTCTTACCCGCCCACCACCCCCTTTTTCTTACGTACGATATTTTTGTATGTAATAAGCTTTAACATTTAGCCTGGAGCGGCGCTGTAATCAACTGATATGGATATGAGGGTTCGATGCCGGTGCTGGTCGGTTGGAGGGATCACGCGAGGCATGAGGAAATATGTGTATATATGATTCATGCCTACACTAGAACGCCAACACAGGAGACATCGGGTCTTATCCGCGGATAATTCATCGGAGAAAGCATCTACTAATCATACAATATTTCTACAACATCTACTAAAAAAGAGTACATATAATCTTTTGATAAAAATACCCAAACGAACAGAGAAAAACAGCGTCGGACAAAAAAAAAAAAAAAGGGGAGCCCTAGCTCTTAGCCATATACGATCCTGTAAACCCATCACGGGTCAATATCAAAAAAACTCAATTCGGATCAACGAACACTCACCCAAACTCGGTCGTCGAAATCGGCTTGAAATCCGTGCGTCCCTCGGCCACGAACCGCCTCAACACTTCCTCCCAATCCGCTCGCTCGTCCCACGTGATTTTCGCGGGCGGGTCGACCTCGACAGGCACGACCTGGCTGATGCCCGCACACTGGATGACGACGAGCAGCGTGCCAATGCCGCCTGTACGCCTGCTCCGTTCCTCGCGCCGCGCAATGTCGGCGAGGACGAGCGGGTCGTGGACGTAAGACCGGGGCACGAGGTGGGTGGATGCGATACGGAACAGGCGGTGTGCGTCTATCTCTCCAGACGCAGACGACGACGACGAGGAGGAGGAGAGACACGCGAGCTCGATGAGCAGCGCTTTTTGCCTGATGTTGGCGGGGACGCGTTTGAGCTGGAGTGCTTGGAACCCGGCCCACCCGATGAGGTCAGAGTGGGCAGAGGTGAATTTGCGGAGGTGTTTTGCGAGGTTTTCAGGTGCGGGCTGCCGACGACGAGGAGGAGGAGATGAGGGACTTGGTGTGCTGGCAGATGGCCTTGTGGGATGGCCAGTGTACTTTTTGGCATTCTTGGGAACAATACTGCGTCGTCATCTGTCCAGTCCCATCAGTGCACGCCCAAAAAAAAAAAACAAAAAAACCACCAAAACTCACGCATCCGCCACAGAGTCTGAAGCGTGCACCGGGCGTCTCGACGGCGCCACACTGGTCGCATACGCGGAAACCCCGGTTTGGGTGTTGTTGTTGCTGGTGGTGGTGGTGGTGTTTATAAGACGAAGGGCCAGGCGCGTAGTAGTTCGCGGCGGCAGGGAGAGAGTAGCTGACAGCTGTAGCCATTGGCGTTGTATGAGTTGGCCTTCCCTCCCCCACGCCGCCGCATTTTTATAACCGTCCGCCACGCATGCTGCTGGGACCCATGTATATGGCTTAATTCTCGCTTTTTGTCGAGGGAGGGGGAAACAATAGAGGTCAGAACAATAAGCGCACGGGGTGGGAAACGTGGCTATTTGGGTAAATGACAAGCTGATAAAGTTAAATGGCTCGGCTTAGATTAGATTACAGTGCAATGATTAGATTAGACTGCTATTAATTGTTAACACGGCACTGATTAGATTACAATGCACTGATTAGACTAGATTGCTAACACTTTCATTGTGATTAGATTAATTGCTAACTCTGCACTGATTAGATTAGACTGCTAACATTACACCGCACGCCATGGACCTCGGCCCAAATCACTTCCTCACCCTCCCAACCCCAACAACCGCCACTCTCGCCGCACACGACTTTGACGTCGACACCCGCACGGGCTTCATGCCCCCACACCCGCCCCTCCCCCGTCTCCCTCCCCAATGGCAGCCTTGGGAGGCCCTCCTCGACGCCGCCCAGTCCGCCCCTCTCCAACTCGGCTCCATACCCGGCCTATCCCCCGCAGAAAAACAGGTCTCCAAAACCTGGCGAAGACGCCTGGCAGAAATGCCGCTCCTCCCAACCAAGCCGATGCAAGGCGACGAAGTCCTGCTGAGAAGGGCCCATCTCGTCCTGGCCTGGCTGTTGCATTTCTACGTGCATTCCACTCCGCCACCGGTCCTCCAGCAAGAGGAGGCAGAGACGACGGTCATCCCCCGCGCGCTGAGCGTCCCCCTTCTCCGGGTATGCACCATCCTCGAGCTCCCGCCCGTGCTCACCTACGCCGACACCGTCCTCTACAACTGGGGCATCCAACCCGCGCAAGAACACGAATCCGGATCCGCCTCTCTCATCCAAATCCCAACACCCACCACGCCCCTCCATTCCCGCACCCTCTTCACCGCTTCCCGCACCGAACAGGAATTCTACCTCCTCTCTGCGCGCATAGAGCTCATCGGCGTGCGCGCCCTCGAGCTCATGCGTCTCACCCTAGACGAACTTTTCGTCGGCGACGATATTGCCTTTGTCCGCATCACGCGGTTCCTCGGCGAGCTCCAGGTCGTGGTGCACGCCATGACCGCCGAGTTGCGGGCTATCAGAGCGAGAGGATGCGAGCCGGACGAGTTCTATAGACAAGTCAGGCCGTGGTTGAGGGGGCTGGACGCTGACAAGGGAAGGAGGTGGGTGTTTGAGGGGTCCGATGACGATGACGACGACGACGACGACGACGAAATGTCGCGACCTGTTGAATTGTCTGGCCCAAGTGCGGGCCAGAGCACGATCATCCACGCCCTCGACATCTTTCTCGGTATCGACAAGTGGTCGCACGCCGTCCTTCCCCTTGTTTCCACTTCACCCACCCCGACGGCGATGGCGGAGAGAGAGAGGGGAGAGACGGCGACGCAGGCGTCGTTCCTGACCCGGATGCGGCAATACATGCCTCGACACCACCGGCGTTTCCTGAGCCACCTCGCCTCGAGCCCGTGGTCCCTCCGCGTGCAGGTGGTCGCCCTCGCCGAGGCGGGGACGAACAGGGATATGGTGGAGGCGTATAATGCGGCGGTACGGGCCCTCAAGGAGTTTAGAGATGCGCATTTGGCGGTAGTCGCGCTGTATATTGTGGGCCCTGCGAGGCGGGCGCAGCGGGAGGCGAGGGGAGAGAGCCTGCGAGGAACGGGCGGAACTGACGTTGTCCGGTTTTTAAAGCAGGTCAGGGACGATACAGCCAAATCTAATGTCGGTTGTGTAGACTAGTAGCTTTTTTTACTACTTACTACTTTCCTTACTTGCTTTACTCCTTAACGAATGGCGACAACGAGCTCCACTGCTACTGCCACGATGACCAGCACGACTGTGGCTGCTGCTGCTGCTGCACCTCCGCTCATAGCAGGCCCCAACGCAGGACAGGCAGAGGTAGAGGCAGAGGCCCCATCGGCGGGCACGCTCTTGCTCCGCGCCACCACTTCGCACCGGCCACGGGTCGCATGGGACCAAGCCGTGGTCGATAACGAAGGCTGCGGTCGGAAATCGTCCAAAGGTAATACTTCTCCCCTTTTCCTTTTTGGTAAACCGGGGTTGCTGACGCGAAGAGGGTTTAGTGTGTTGTATATACCACAGATCGAGAGGCTTTGACGAGTCGTCGTCGTCCTCTTCCTCTTCCTCCTCCTCCGATGATAACTCGTCGGATGACTCGGACGAGGAGAGTAATAAAGAGGGGGGTGGAGGCCATAACCACGATCACGACCACCACGACCACCACGACCACGACCACGACCACCACGATCATGCGCACCACCACCACCACAACCGTAAACGCAAGCACAAAGCGGGGAATGGGAAGAATGCGTACGAGCGCATGCCTCGACACAAAGCACGGCCAACGTAGACGAAACCCCCAACCACAGACTGTCTTTCTCTCTCTCTCTCTCTCTCTCTCTCTCTATTATTAGTAAATAATCCGATAACACACAAGAGTGAGATTAGGGGGGGGGGGGGGGGTGTTGGTGGGATGTAAAAGTACGAGAGTGTGTATAGTGGAATCGAATGACTGAACGTTATGTTGCTCTTGGCATGATTTTTTTTAAGGGGACAGGTGCATTTTGCTCAATGAATTGGCAATGGCTAATGCCGCGAGCTAAGTGAATGCAAAAGGACAAAAACTAAATGTGCGTTGACAAGTTCTTGTAAATGCACCCACCCCCCCCACCCCCCCCTTAAAAGTGAATCTGATTTGCAAAAAATCAAAAAAAAAAAAAAAAGGGGGCGTCATAACTGCAAACCGTTCGATTTGCAATTTAGCATGCGATATCATCATCATCATCATCATCATCATCATGACCGCAATGAGGCAAAGTCTCCTTGCGTGATTAGACTGTTTTTTTTTTTTTTTTTGTTTTTTTTTTTTTTTGTTTTTTCGTCATTTGACAAGGACCCGAAACTATTTTCACAAAGTCCATACCAACAATTGGCCGCAGTTCCAAATCGAAATGATAAAGTGGATTCAAGCCTTGCGTGATTAGACTTTTTCTTTTGATTTTTTGACTTTTTTGACTTTGAAAGCCTCGGCCATCAACATTTGCATCAGAGGAGAGACTTTCTCGATAACACAGCAATCAGTATCAAAGGAGGAGGGGGTAGATACTCATCAACGTCAAGGCATAGTTTGATTTTTGATACAAGGATCGCGATCATCTCATATTTCACAAGTTTGTTGCCGACACAAACTTGACATGCACCATCAACGATGGCCGCAGTTACGTTCCAGTTCCAAATCGAAATGATAAAGTGGATTCAATATTCAACCCTTGCGTGATTAGACTTTTTCTTTTGATTTTTTGATTTTTTGACTTTGAAAGCCTCGGCCATCAACATTTGCATCAGAGGAGAGACTTCCTCGACAACACAGCAATCAGTATCAAAGGAGGAGGGGGTAGATACTCATCAACGTCAAGGCATAGTTTGATTTTGATTCTGTCTCTTCTTTTTTTTTTGGGGGGGGGCCATTGACAAGGATCGCGACCATGTCATATTTCACAACTCTTGTTGCCGACAACACTGGTGTTCACAAATTATAATCTACCTAAAGCAATGCCAGCTACCGAACCGTTTGCCTCGTACCATCGCTTCATAGCGTAGACGAAGCACAGCAACAATAGATGCACCACCACCACCCCCTGTGCTATCTTCGTCCACATCTCAACGAGGCATCTTGACAGAGCGCGCTACAAAGCTAATCGGACACCCTGGGCGAATCTACGGCTTTGCGCAATGTCCGCCTCGCCTTAACGGCGACGCAGTTGGGGTATTCCCTCGCTTAATGGAGGCATCGGTACGCTCTTGGCGAAAAGAGAACCGTTGCTTTAATGAATCAGCGCTCTTTTCGCAAAATGGAGAACTAGAACAGTGCTCACAACGTAAATAATAAAAAAAGCGGCATCTTTAGCTGATGGGCACAACATTGGATGCCTATCAGGGCAAACAGCCGACAACGCTTAACGCTCATCTCCATTGTCGTACCAACAACCCCCGTCTCCTGTCCTACTCGTCTGTTACTCTTTTCTGATTGGCGACGAGCCAAGAACGCGAGCTCTTTGGCCTCAAGCCGTCAACATCGGACCTCACGTACGACCGTGCGTCCGGTGGCTCCTAACTCCGTCGCCGATCAATCCAGTCAAGTCACGTTTAATTTTGCCCATGATCCCATGCTGTGCTATTTTGCCTCGGAGAAGCCCAAACGGTGACGTGAGCGGGCGCGCCGCATGTCCACCCCAATTGATCATTGGCGCTCTCGCGTGTGTGGAGACATGGACTTGCGAGACCTTGCACACCACCTTGAGCTGGTTTGACAAGGCCACGCGGGCGCCCGACTCCAACAACAATGTTCTAACAAAATCAAACAGGGTACTCGCCTGCTCTTTATCATGCCGTCATTCCCCGTCCGTTTCTGCTGACACTTGATCCGACGCACCTCGCCATCTCGCATATTTGCGAAACACAGAACCACAGGTTTGTCTCTCTTTTTTTTGCCCCGCTTTCTGACTACACCCAGTTCTTTTACGGGATACAACCGACCCCACAAGACGCCCATCCTCGCTTTGTCCCGCTTAGTGCACGGGCCAAAGCTAAAACTAGGCTGATATGTTTCGCCGCAGCCGATCGAATGGAATTCCCGTTCCCTCTACGTGATCCTTCCAAACTTGGGCAGAATTTCTCTCTGAAAGCGTGCCGTTTACTTACGTTGGACGCGTCATCTCCAACCATAACTTGTCTCTTTTTTTCTCTTGGATTTAGGAGTGAATTGCGAAACCGCACATTACCGTGGAGTTGATTGCGATGAGCACGGCATTGTGGCCAATAGCGACGTTGTCCAATAGCGCCCAGAATTTGAGCAAGTCATACGTTATTTGCTCTAATTCATGGCTAGAACGAATGTGTTTGTGCTATCTCCGATTTCCCAGGCTGTTGCCTAATATGCCTGTGATATCGGTATGATAAACGGTCGCTGATACTATCGCATATCGGATGGAGACTGGTGTCCCATGCTAGTGTGCGCATATTGCAGCAACGGGACTTCTTAATCGTCTGCACTGCAGCTGTGCTCGCTCTCACCTTATTTCCCCGGATCTTCGGTTGACTGTTGCAGACATCTTTCCCAACCTCACTTGTCCCTGCCCGCTGGAGACTAGCAGGTGTTGTACATGACACAGACCGATTGACAGTAAGGTTCCTCGCTTTTCTCTCAGGAGAAAGATGCGGGCTGGTCCAACCGGTTCGTCAGACGCGGCGCCGAGGCTTCGCCATGTTTCCTCCAGGGAAACCAGAAATCTAGAAGTCGCATGCGACATGTTGCCTCGTGTGATTCCCCCATTTCCATTAAACATAATATTTTCTGCCCCTTGATTGACAAACTAAACCGTATCGTTCGAGCGCATCCGTGGATTTCTGATTCTCCTGTCAGCCTTCTTTTATTTAGGGTAGGAAACGCTCACGTCCGGCAGTTCGGCGCTTTTGTAGTATCTCCAGTCCCACGAGGTTCCGTGCCGTATTCCGAACAGAAGGACGGCCAAGATCGTCAATGACGCTGCAATTAATTATGAGCGAGCACGCGTTCGCCGTGTTGACATTTTAGTCAATATGGTCATTTGTTATTTCGGTTGTGGTAACATACACCTATCCGTGACACAAGTCCGTGGCGAATGAAACTAAAATTAGAACAAAGTTTGCTGTACATTGATAAGACCCTTCTGGATAGTGAAGAAAGACATAGCGGTGAATGGGCTTGCACCCAATTTCGATCTATACAGACTGACAGGTTTCTCATGGATAATATGTTGCTAAGCTCATCACCATATCGGGCCTTGACAGTGTGAAACTTCGGTGTCTTGCATTCTTTGTCGTGTTCTTGAGAAATAACAGGCCTTGCTGAGTTGTCATCGTTCTATCGGTCCGTGACAAAGTGGATACCTCGTCTGGGAAACTGCACTTAATGTTGTTCCATTGACAGCTTCCCCGTCCTGCGACGCACATGGCAGGAGTGCACTCACCAACGGTACGGGGTATAGTCTGTTTCCGCTTTCTACCAAGTTCGTGTATGCTTATCGCGGACAGAGTCCACAAGGAGCTACGGCTGCGACAGATAAGCAGAACCCGTCAGACAATGCTTATTTCAATACAATTGAATACCTGATGTAGCTTTCTAGTGCTTCACTTTGGGAGGATGACATCGATAATTATACATGTTCATCATCCGCCTCGGAAGGCTTGATTAGAGTTTAGTTTTGGCAAAGTTGTCGGATATGTTTTCCTTGCTGTTGATCGATTGAACATGCCCGATGAGGACTAGAGGATTTGCAATCTTTGCACCATTTCCGGAAGTGTCTTCAATGTTTTGGCTGCTGCTGCAGCCAGGCTTGTTCCAAGGTTCGATTCCAGACGTAGAATTCAGTTCGGTTTACAGCTGCCCGTGATACCATACCTGATGGCGAGTATTGCGCATACATGTGGAATTTGGAGAGACGTATATCATACTTCATTTGTTACTTATCGGGAAGATCGCCTTCATCCGGAGATAATGATTCTTCTCGACGATATAGCAGGTCAATATCTTGACATGAGCATATGGCGCCCGCATACGCCAGTGCCGGTGCGATGGCTGGTCCTTGGATTATCATCAATTTTACTTCCTTCAATGGACTAATGCAAAGACGGTTATCAACTCGAAATAGCCTCTGCATCCGTCGGAGTATAGTTACTCGGAAACACGAAGTTTGCGTTGACGATCACATGTAGTTTAGACGGACAGAGTAGAATCGGATTTGGACTGATAGTCATTTAGAGTTAGTTGCGTTTATTTCAGACTCCGCCGCAGGTGGTATCGTCGACTCTCCCACGATCATCAATGTCACGGTCGCAGCCAATCGCCGGTCAGGAATCCATGACCTCGTTTGCTAGTCCGAGAAAACGGAACCGATTCTTGCGCGTTGCTCCTGTCCCCGTAGAAGCAAATGTCAATGAGCAAAAAGGCCCAGAATTGAACATACCTCGCAAACGTTCATTATATTCTTGGCCTCGAAAATTGATCTTATTTTTTCTCATCATATTGTGGCTTGCAATTGGCTATCTTGTGACGCAAAGAATGAATGCATCTGGAATGTTTTCGTCAGAGCCAGTTTCTCGGGATAGCGATACTGTGGCAACAGATAGACGTGCTCGCGAGGCACCTCAAGTCTTCACGGTTGACCGTTCCATCCTCGAAAGGCTGGAATATCTGCACAGAGCCTCTGGCGACCTTGATGAACTCGACGTTGCAACCTGGAACGGCCGATGGCCTCCACTGGTCACACATGTGCCGGAGCCGGGATTTTTTAATAAGAAACCCACCTCTTACGCAGACATTGTCAACTTATGCGGCCCACAGTCGACGTCTGGGAATGTATGCCGGTTTCTTCTCCCATATCGTGTTGCAGAGCAAGAATCTAAAGCACGCCTACATTTCTCTCAATTAGTCTTCCTGGCGCAGGCACTCAACCGCACATTGATCTTGCCCAACGTAGGGAAAAGTCGCATGGGAATTTGCTTAGGCTGGGATTTTGACACGTACTATGATCTGTCTAGCCTTACGAATCAGGGGATTCGATTTGCAAGACTCGATATCCTGAAAGCTTGGATAGATCTCCAAGCCTCTCGCCGACGCCATGTCTCTGGACAATTTTTGAACCTTGCGGAAAAATCGGAAAGCGTCTTCGAACCAGACCAGCGCCCGAACGCAGGTTTCGAACTGCAAGCGTTTAATTTTGATGACATTGACACCGGTTGCTTCCGGTCTCGATTACAGAATTTAAACATGACAGAATATGGCGCAGTCTCGCTGACTGTGATTTTTTCAAAAAAGGTACCTCCGACGAATATTGGTGATAAACTAGTCAACACAATACAAGACGTCAGCAAACCACAATTACTTGTGTCCGACACCGATGAGGGCGCAGCTACGCTGAAGGACCCCGATATTCTCGTTCTCAACTGGGATCTGCGTCATTCTGTCTTTCCTCTAGTTTCTTTTGAGCTTCGGTATTCTCCGCGACTAATTGACTTGGCGTGCGATCTATCTCCCCCAGGGCCGTATCTCTCTGTTCATTGGCGAGTGGAGACCATAGCGCCACAGAATCTCCCCCAATGTGCATATGCACTCATAGATACCTTAACCAACATGCTACACGATCCCAGTCTCGCTGGAGACATCAAGTTCATCTGGTTGGCGAGCGATATGCCATTCACACCAATACCAAGAACGGCTAAATCGGGAACACTGAAAGAGTTGACATCTTTACATCAAGAAGCGGCTGAAATTGTGCGCTCAGCGTTCGAGACTGGCGGCACTTTAGCGGATTGGAGCCTTCAAACACTGGAGAATAAGTTGAACGCCCGCTATTCACACGATGACTACCATTTAGATTGGCTCGGTGATTCTGGGGTTCGTGGCATAATTGACAAGATTATCGCAGCCCAAGCGACTTTGTTCGTCAGCGGCTCAAGGCGATGTAGTCGTGTCAGGTGAGGGTCCATTTGATAAGAAACTTTCGCCGTAACAGCTCGCCTAGTTCATACACGAGGCAGATTGTCGAGATGCGGAAAGTATCCAGAAAGTCTTATGGTGCCTTGCAACGGAACTTGATTGATTTATTTGGATGATAGTCTGATTAGACAGTTGGTCGTGTATGCTTTTGCGCATTGTACTCATAGTCTGGATATGCCTGCGAACAATGCGATCATACAGATTCGAGAAAGACATGCAGGGATAGACAAGTGCTTCCAAAAACTTTTACGCTCTAGGACCACCCCGACCAACACCTGCATACTGTGGACGGTAGTTTGCGGGAGCATCCTCCTTCTTACGGTAGTCGTCCCGGTCACCACGAGGAGCACGGTAAGCACCCTCACCGCCTTGGCGGACCTGAGCGGGACGAGGTGGGCGAGGTGTTTTCTTGTGGGTCGCAGGCACAATCTCAGCAGGAAGATGTAGCCTAACGGCAAGATGAGTGAGCCGTAACGAATGCGATCAACTCTTCCAACGAACCATTCACGGAGGTATTCAACGCCCTCAGGCGTCAAGACGTAGTAGTAGTGCTGCCACGAAAACTGTGTCTTAACGAAGCCCTTCGAGTTCAAGCTTTGGAGAGCCTTGATGACTTGAAGGTTGGGAACGTCCAATTCTTCGTGTTTCGGCGCATTGAAATCTTTTTTCGCGACGAGAACGCCCTCTACACAATAAGACTATATAATTGGGCCAAATCGGATGCATTTTCGTACCTTTGAAGAGGTTCTCATAGATGGTGCGCTTGTTCTGTTTTGGGATAATCATGCTGGGCAAAACGATTTGTTGAGACGTAAGCTAGGAATGGGTAGGTCTGCTCTAAGTCAAAGATTCGGCAAAGTGAGCACCATGACATACTACGAAGCCGCTATCGCACAACTTCCGACTGTGGGAAGCAATGTTTTTCAGTGTACCGTCATCCAGATAATACAAACACCATCCAACCAGATGCCACGGGCTGCTACAGCGACAACGTGCCCCATGGCGCATGGATGGTGAGGATAGAAATTCAGCATACTTACGAGGGCGGATTTTGGGATGGTCCTTGAGATACGCTGATGCTGGCTCGTCGACTCTGTCCAATCGTAATATTTGACGTTGTTTATTTTCAGCTTCCGCAACAAACATACAAAAAGTTATCACTAAAGGGATGTGACGTGCCTCGTCACTGGTTGACACGATTCTCACCCTCGAATGTTCAAAGATCCAATTGACTGGTACACATGTTGCCCTTCGAATATGTCAGTTTTCCCATATTATCACATCTCCGGCTGATAATGGTTTACGCATGGGGAGTGCTAAAATAAACATCACATCGAACATAATTGTGGTAGATTTCCTCGGAGGTCAGAAGAGTATCTTGTTTGTTCGCGTTGATCGGAAACAGGAAGGCTGCCAGAGGCTCAAAGGGTTTGTCAGAGTTGATCTGTCATCGCCTAAGAGCCGACGACTATGGCTCACATTGTGGAATTCGAGAAACACAGCACCTATCGTTATTATTGTGTTAATTTCAAATTGATTGTGTTTTAGGGGGAAGACCCACTCGTTGGATCATATGGGTCGCCTGCACCTCGAGATCCAGACCCACCATGAATTTTCTTGCGAGCACCCTCCGGATCGGAGAAGTTGGACGAGTAAAACATAACGCCGAGCTCTAAAGTCAAACAGAGTTTTAGATACAGCCATGAAGCGTCGGTAGAGGCTCAACGATTCGTTTGAAAGCGCAGTTTGATTCCTGATAATTCCGATGCCAGCTCAACCACGGGGCGCTCGTTTCCAGGATGCAGTACACTTGTGATCAGATCAGTGTCCAAATGAAACGCATTCAGCGAGTAAACACTAGGAGGAAAGGACTCTGCCCCCTCAAAAAAATAAAAGTCATCTAAAGGTAAATACCAATTAGCAAAGATAGATCCTATCGCTTATCCACATACCATAGCCTTTGACAGGAAAGCTTTCGCCAATCTTCTTTCCTGCATGAAGATGGACACTATGTTCCGCGGTTATGAGAAACTTTCCAGTTGGTATCTTATCTTTGTCCAGTTCTGCCACCTTGTCAGACTGTCCTCATGGTGATAAGCATCAAGCAACCTCAGGCTGTATGGGTCAAGAAGCAACGTACTCTAATGGTCAGATTATGATTCTTGACAGATAGACTGCTATGATCCAGACTGGCATTGAGGTTGAAACCCCAGTGCTAATGTACAACCATCAACGTCGGCGGGGATTCGTATCAATACGTTTTAACTTTCCTGTGTTAAGTTCACAGGTGTTACGACCTTCCTGCCATTTTCGTCCAGCTTGGCTCGATAGATGAGCACAACGCTGCCAATCTTGACATCTTGCGACCTTAGATCCGCCTCGTCCCCACCAGGAGGAAGGAGTGCTACGAGCACTTCCACAACTAGTTTGCCAGGAAATCCTTGATCGGCGTCTGCTGATACAAGCCTGAATATGGAATACGTGTCATGCATCAACTTGGAAATCTCCGAAAGTTCAGCTTGTGTGAAAAGTCTCGTGTCAGTATTTACGTCCAAACGTGTCCACTCCGCAGCGTCAAATCCCTTTGGGCCGCCATGGAGACATACTCTATGACTTTCTAGATCCGAATTTTGATCACAAGGGAAGGGAGAAATAAGATATCAGACAGACCGTTTGGCTGTGGTGTGAGATTGCTCTTGATAGAGTGCCTCTCGATGGTGTGGTCACCAATGGGAATTCTGTTGGTGTAACGTCCAATGATTGAATTTGTGTATTTCTGAGATTCATGATCCTGAGGGGCTTCAGGTCCGACAACGATATCGTGTGCCTGTGATAGCCAGATTATCACCCTCACGGGCGCGGCCAACCAATGTCCACCTTAGTCAAGCTTACCTTCCCATCAGCCAAAACGATGAACCTGTGGATGGTCAAGCCATGTGGCAAGATCTGGAATAATCGGGGTTTGCCAGGCCTTAGGCCCCAGATACAGTGGTCGATCTCACCTCTAGGGTCACAAGGGAAGATTGGCCGTTCTCCCCACGTAGGGTCAGTATAGTAGGCTGATATTCAGACATCATCGCTACGTCAAACTTGTGATGCGCTCTTCCGGCCCGCCCTCCTGATCGATTTGACATATGCCCTAATACCGGACTTTCCGCAAATGTTCCGTACAGACGCCGCAATTATACAGCTCTGAACATCCCTGGACACGTCAAACAACATTGCAAAGCGTACAAGTTCCAGTCTCATTAAAAAAACGTTTTATTCGCAAGAAGCACGTCAACACGATGATCTGTACGCATTGAAACTTCAAGAAACGCCTCTTCCTCCACAAAAAAGATGGCTTGTGCGGGCAATGGACGGATGGTCATGAAGGATTCAATCATTCTGAGTGGCGACATGGTCGGATCTACGGTGTTTCACGCGGATGTGACAAGGAAGATACAGTTGAAGCATACTTCCGGGACAAGCGGCTAACGCGCGTAATCATTAACAATTAACATATGTTAGGTGTTAACGAAGCTCTGAAACACGTACGACAAAGGTGCCTTGTTTATGGGGAATTTTGCACCTGTCACTTCGTGAGAGCAAATCTGAACGAACATACGGTCTCGGTCGGCGACGCTTGCAAGAGTTGACAAGTCGAAACGTGGCGACACCCCAAAGTACGATAGCTGGAATTGAATGGTAAAAGGCGGGCCAGAGCACGGGTCTGCTTGTCGAACAGCGATGTTTGTCGAGAGGCGAGCAAAGATGATGCCGAAATTGGTTGACGTCTGTGACAAGTGTTTCACATCAGGGGGAAGGCCGAATGTTGATCAAACATAAATTAATGTTGGAAAACATAACTTACATGCAGAAAAGCGCCGAAAGCAAAACGACGCCGATCAACGAAATGGAAGCACGGGCATCAGTCGCAATAAACCCGGATCTTATCTCCTTTGCGCCCACCATGATTTTTTCCACCCATACAATACACAAACGGCGCGCTACCCAAACTCCTTGGAATAGATCAGGAAAATCAATTCCACGCTATGCGTATTTTTCCCCCTGGACTTGAACGGGCCGCCGCGTATTTGCTGGTGTTTGTTACGAAGATCATACCGCCGTTGTCGCCGAGACCAAGTTCATCTGTCCGTTACGCCCTCACCCGTCTTACTCGACTCCTCTACCTGTAGCAGCCTTGACATCGCACCTCGCCAACCCATGCAAGAGTCCTTCTAGCTTACTTTGCTCTGTCGGATAGCCGGGAGCGATTTGACCCCGTAGCAGTCATGTACGGAAAGCTTGTTGGCGGTAAGTCGGCGAGGCACTAATCTTTTGGGGAATCAAAAAAAAAACGAGGTTGTCGTTAGATGGAACGACAAGCTTTACGGGAGTCGCCCATATATGCACGTGAAAGTTTAGGCTCTTTCGTTGAGCCGGCATATGATGGACACGTATCGCTGTCCCTCTTCCCCCGACGCAGACTGATCTTCCATGTCCAATGGGCTCATTGGTCTAAACAGCATCATGACGTTGCATCCGTGTTTGTACATCTGTATCGGCAACAACTTTCTTGATAGTGACCAAAATATCCATTTGTCGGAAAGTACGCCATTTAGGGACATCTCCGTAGGAATCGGCTAAGAATTGAGGACATCGCCAAGCCCTTTAACGCATTTGTCCATGGATCGCGTCGAAGAGTGTCTGTATTGGGAAGAAGAATAAACCGTAGAAGTGTTGAAGGCAATTCGCCAAGTACGGATGAGCCAGCAACAATTCAATCGTCGAGGGGGGGGATTACTAACGGCACCGGGCTGGGACAATCGTGTGCAAGTTATCAACTGGATGAGAACGAGCATGTCAAACCTATCAGGATGCTACCAATGGTGGCACTGAGCCGCGGAGAAATGTTTCTGTATTTCATTGCTGGCAAATATGCGACTATGCGCTAACGAACGACACCTGAATTTTTGGTTTCGAGACCGACTATGAGCTCTAGTTCGCACGGCAGCGACGGCTAACCTGAGTTTGGCAAAGATCCAGGCGGCAATGCGATGCGACTGTATGCAAGGGCGGACGCAGAGTACACATTGACATGTTTATTTTCGTTGCCATTTGAATTCATCGGACAGAATTTTTTAAGAATTCAAGTTCCAAATTCAACCATTTGGGAACTAACGTGTACTGATTTTACAGGCAAAGAATTACAGCTAAGGAGTAGCTTATACAATCTAATGCGATCTCCACGAAGTCCATAACTTAAACAGATATGTCCTGTACGGCTCAACGCACATATTTAATTAGTATACATTGTGTAGAAAACTCTAGGTTGACAGATTAAAAAATAAACTGCGGATGCGACATTAGTCAGTGGAAACAGAGTACGATGCGCGCGGGGACACTCACAAGACTCTCGCTCGCAGCGGGCGCCATGAACCTGTCGTTTTGTTTTACGTCTGGTTGTGCACTTGTGTTATCCCAAGCGAGACCCATGAAGGCATCAACTTCGGCATTTAGAGTGCCGAACATGGCGAATTGGTTGGACATGTCGTTAGTCATATTGGCATGGGAGTACAGCTGGGCCGTCTCTTGGGGCCCTATTGTATACATTGGTTGCTGATTATGCGTGTTGGTGAACATGTGCTGGAAAGAGCTGTCATTCTGGAACGTCATATTCGTGTTTGCATATTGGGGGAATGTCTGGTTGAGCGTGGTGTCAAAGGTTGGGAAGGAAGGCTCCATCATCTGAGATTTGAACAACAACGATTGCTGAGCTGTGTCGAAGTTCTGCTGAGAAGGTATTGAAAGTCCATGGTTGTATGAGTTGTCCATAGACGAGGCTGGTGATGAAGGCCATCCAGGGAAAGACTCAAAGAGGTTTGATTGGTAAGGGGATGCATTGGCCGATGTGGATATCGACATCGAGGGCGTGATGGGCGATGGAGTAGTGCTACATGATGACGATGACGACGATGGAACGGATGAAAGTGAAGAGGAGATGGATGACTTCCTGTGGACGAGCTGAGAAGGACTTTCTGGTGTCTTTCTCCTTGCACGGCCTCTCGAGTGGTCGGAGTTGAACCGGGTAATGCTATTGTAACTAGCGAAGAGTCATTAGAAGCCGACGCACGCAGCAGTCGCGGGAATACTGACCGGTTCTTAGCTGACAGTCCGGTGCGCCGTGGGAAGTAAGTCTTGACTATCTTTGTCCAGACCTTTCCGTGCTCGGCCACAGCTTTCAAAAGCATTTCATCCTAATGACAGTTAAGCGTGAATATCGGACAGCGACCGATTCCGGACTTACAGCTTCGGGTGTCCACATAGTTCGGTCAATGGATGGATTCAAAGTGTCCGTCCAACGTTTCGCACATTCTGTATGAGAGAGATTAGATTGGATTCATGAGAGACTGTTGACGACATACGGTCACTGTTGCGTGTCTGGACAATGGAAGCAACTTGAGACCATCTGGGTGCATGTCAGGAACCGCGGGCGTCGATCTTTTCCATGGATTACCCACCTTGTGCCAAACATTTTAATACCCCTCACGAGTCTCTCGTCTTCCTCGGGTGACCATCCGCCTTTAACAACGTCGGAGGCCATCTTTGCGAACCAGCGTTTTCTGCAATCCTTGTTGGTTCTGTTGGGGACATGCTTTGCAATAGCATGCCACTTGGACGGATTGGGATTGTGAGGGTCCTCTATAATGAGCGTCAACGATTCATGCGCTGGCGGCCCCTGACGGCGGGCGCACCTCTCTCGACGGCCTCACGGAGCAGCTGGTCTTCTTTGGCAGTCCAGGATCGACGCTCTCTGCATGGTGTAGGAGGCATTTTGGAAGTAGTAGTTGTGAGAAGTGCAGGGTTTTTGCCAGGGAAGAGCGTTGAATATAAGCATTTCCAGTGGACGCTTGTGGCTATATTTACTCCGCCTCGAAAGGGGATGAAGCAACTTCACACTGACGATCCAAATCGCTGGCTCTATTTTCGCAACGTAGACAGATTAGAAGACAGAGATCTGTGCTTACACGAAACAATACCCATTAGGTAATATATACCTGTGCTTTATGGGGTTGCAGGTTGACATCCGAGTAGCCAGTCAGAGGTGTCGCTTAGACGTCTAATTACGAGTCCGTCTGATGCGTAGACGGTTATCCCAAGTCATGTTTGCCTCCCAGTGCTGTTGGCTGTGTCGAGTCGGAGGCTTTCGTGGGCCCACCATGTCATATATGGGCGCGCTAGCCCATAGAGGCAATGCGGCCATGCTGACATGCATCTGAACGGACAGCAGGCAGACGAGCCTCCGAGGACTGGGCCGGTTGATGGTTCAATTGGCGGCCTGGCCCGGTTTGGACGAGGTCCTGCCATATTTGGTCGTCAACTTTCGTCCTCGACTTCCTCGGACCTAAATATAGCCTAGACAGCAAGCGTCCCGCTGAGCAGCGGAGGCCCAGCGAACACGATAGCGCTTCTAGTTGACGGCAGGAGATCTCGCTCGTCCCACATTATCTTCGCGGTCTCACTCGAACCGAACAGGGCCATTCAATGTCACTCTTCGTACGACGATGGTTAACAGACATTGATCCCATACCCAGCCTGCCAATGTCACCCATGATTGATGCCTTCGCCTGCGATGTCGCCCTCTAGGCACGGAAGTGAGTTGCCTCCCGACTGCAACATCCGATACTCTCTATCTAAAGTAGTATAATCCATTATGTAAACGTCACCTCAACGTATTGCCGTGGCTGTCCTCCGCCTTGCTCTCAAACCTGTTTCAACCAGTGCCAATGATGAAATGCATATTTGCATACCGGTGTGAAGATGGGGGTATACGGCTTTCCAATATCCAGGGCAGCTGGACCATCCCGCGTTCCCCTGCTAATGGGAGGCTGCAAGCGTTGCAGTTCATTCATATCCGAAAACGTAAGCAGCTCTGCATCAGACTGCGTGAGAACTTTCCAAAACACGGGCCATATATTCAAGGGAATACTTTCCTTGTTGTGCTCATTGCTCCTGAGAGTCTATGACGAGGGCTTTGTATTCGTACTTCATGATACGCTCGCCATGGGAATAGAACAGTTTTTTTTCTCTGGTCGTCATGTGCAGGATATGCCAGATGCCTCTGACAAAGCCCGTCCTCTCTCTCACGTCCAGCCACTGGTTTGTCTCGCGATGGGCAAACCTGTGTGGGATAGTGCGTCATTGATATTCAATGACAAGGCCAAGTGCGTTGACTGGCCCTGTCTTATTTCTCGAGAGCGCCGATCCGTCATATGCGACACAGCATGATGTCGGCCCACCACACGGCAAGCTTCAACCATTGAACCACACTGAGCCATTCACATGAATCCTTGCCAAGCTGATAACACTATACCCAATGGGTATTGGAAGAAAAACGATGCATTCTGGCCGCTTACGGGCAATCCTCTACACAGTTCAACATTTGGGTTTGTTTTCCCGTTATTGCTCCGGACAGCCATCGCGAGTTGACATTGACGTCAGCGCCAAGATGCAAATTTATCAACCGGGTAATTTGAGGACGAGGTAGCTTACAGATGCCTACCGTGAAACGATAACGACCGTATATCAGATAAAGGAGATAATGCCCCTTTCGAGATGCGCTGTGATCGCGAAGCTCACCGACGTAACGAGATCACCGAGCTTTGGCTTTCGTTTGAATCACATCGTATTTCGCGCCTCCAATTTGATGGTCGCTTCGTGCAAAAACTTGTGAGTGCGAAGGCATAAGCTGTGCATGATAGCCAGGAATCGTACAAAGTGTCTGGTAAGCCAAGAATGGGTTTTTTTGGCGATACGCGGGGGAGATATTGAAATATATTCTAGGAAATAGACTTCTGTTGACGGACGTGCTGAAAAAGGAAAGGCTCGATTTTCAGGTGTACTAATAGAAACTGTACATCCGCACATCGGAACTCCACAATTAGCGACTTCCATGTGACTATAGTGTGATTATTGGAAAAACGTGGTATGACTGTCAGTTCTCGTTGCTGAAATAGAAGCAATGAGCGTCTAGCTGGTCGTTGCACATATGCTCATGAGCTCGACAAGATGAATAATGTGATATATATCACTACGTCGCTATCACCGAGCGAGCTTGCCTCCGACAGGTATTCAATATGTCATCAGAACAAAGGGCGTCCGCGGCCAAGACGCCAAAAAGGACGCTCTAGAGCGGCCAGACACGGACAAGTCAACTTTCGCTACATTACGACGCAGTTAGCCTTTGTCGAAAAAAAGCAATTCAATGGCGCCCTTGAGGGAGAAGCGTCACCTGTGGTCGGT
This sequence comes from Amanita exitialis, assembly GCA_023014455.1. Classification (NCBI taxonomy): domain Eukaryota; kingdom Fungi; phylum Basidiomycota; class Agaricomycetes; order Agaricales; family Amanitaceae; genus Amanita; species Amanita exitialis. The sequence continues at coordinate 145,279 of JAEBUR010000020.1, forward strand.
CAAGTACCAGGGTAGCTCTGCCGCCCGCCTTGCGCCTCTACAGCCAATTTGCGTCCCTCGCCGGCGGCTAAGTAACAAGCTATTCACTGCTTAAGCTTCTGCTGTCAGGGACGCTACCTCGAGTTCTGCTTCTGGTTGCTACCGCACAAAAAATATCCGACTTCAAAGTCAACAGTCGCGAGCGCCAGCTCATGTGTTCAAAACAATTAAATACCGCATTTGATATTAGATAATATGGACGAAGAAACTTTTGTGTTGCGGAACCGTGGTACCAGCCGTTATCCGAGACGTTCTGTTGATGATCAAGTCTCGTCTAAAGTTGGGCGAGGCGGCGTTTGCCACATCCCCCCCTGACTTCTAGTACGGATTGTGACTTTTGTAGAATGGAGAGGATGGGGCTGCGCACCCAAGTGCTGCTGGCACTGCGAGGGTCCCAAATGTCACAGCGTCCGAAGCGAAAGGTTGAAAGACGTCAACATTTCGATCATGATTGACTGGCGCATAAATAGAGTTTCTCACGTGTCTCACATTTTGGCAAAGGCGGAGTCCCAACCCTTCCTTGACCTGATCCTCCCCATAGAACACCGGCAAGCGTTTCGATACCGCAACACTGCGCTGCACACTAACCCATGTCTTGGTAGAAGACATTCTTGTAAAAGATGGCTGAAATTCACGATCAGTTTGACACGATTTTGATCCTGGACTTCGGTTCACAAGTGTGTTGAGAACATCGCCAATTCATACCGATCAACACCACTCACATAACATCTATTCGTTTGTTTCCTCTGGGAACAGTACAGCCATCTTATTACGAGAAGGTGCCGCGAGCATCATGTTTACGCAGAGCTCATGCCGTGCACGGCGAAGATCGCGGACGTCAAATTCAAACCAAAAGGTACAATCGTTAAGCGAAGTACACCGCGTACTGTAATAACATTGACTGTGTATGCGGCTGCATTGCAGGTGTCATACTCTCTGGATCCCCATATTCTGTGTACGACAAGGACGCGCCTCACGTTGACCCCGCGGTATTTGATTTGGGCGTCCCCATTCTTGGCATATGTTACGGACTTCAGGTATTTTCAACTTGATTTCTTTTGACGCCAAATCTGCATGTAATGGTGATGATGTGGCGTTCAGGAAATCTCATGGTGTCTAGGCGGTGAAGTCTCCAAATGCGACCGCCGCGAATACGGCCATGCGAATATCCAATTGACTAGAATCGGTGGCGAGAATGCTGCCGCAGATGCCCTTTTCGAGACTTTGGGTGATGAAATGCAGGTTGGCCGGGTGAACTCTGTGTTGTAACGTTATCGGCGTTAATCATCTCCGTTGTCTGCAGGTGTGGATGTCACACGGAGATCAATTATCAAGACTCCCGAAAGACTTTCATGTTATTGGGAAAACCGACAGCGCGCCATATGCGGCTATCGCCCATGACACTAAACCGTTCTATGGTATTCAATTCCACCCCGAAGTGACTCATTCTCCCAAAGGTCGAGAGGTGATTGGGCGATTTATCATCAATATTTGTGGATGTAAGAAGAATTGGACTATGGTATGTTGTCTGCGGATATGGCCACGCCCGCGTCGTTGATAGAACTCGACCACAGCAAGAGTTCATTGGTAAGGAGATTGCTAGAATCCGTGAGATCTGTGGCCCCAAAGGCCGCGTTATTGGCGCTGTTAGCGGCGGGGTGGATAGCACCGTTGCGGCGAAATTGATGCACGAGGCTATCGGTGATCGGTAAGCGTGAGTGCCAGCAGATTGACCGCCGAGATTCAAAGAAATTGTCCGTCAGTTTCCACGCCATCATGGTTGACAATGGCGTTTTGCGACTGAACGAGGCTCAGCAAGTTCACAATATGTTGAACAAGGACCTTGGCGTGAATCTCACAGTGGTAGATGCGTCCGACCTGTTCCTGTCGCGATTAGAGGGTGTCGATGACCCGGAAAAGAAACGAAAGATAATAGGGAATACGTTCATCAACGTATTTGAAGCGGAGGCTGCCAAGATTGAGGGTGCTGTTGAAGAAGAGGAGAAAGATAAACCGAATGCCGAGTCGAAGGGCCGGGTTGAGTGGTTGTTACAGGGAACATTATATCCCGACGTGATTGAGAGTATCAGTTTCAAAGGTCCTAGCGCAACGATCAAGACACATCACAACGTTGGTGGTCTCCTCAAAGACATGAAGTTGAAGCTCATTGAGCCGCTGAGAGAATTATTTAAAGGTGGCGTCTATTCAACAAACTGATGTCATTAATCGATGTAACTGCTATCTCCAGACGAAGTCCGCATACTCGGTCGTCTTTTATCGATACCTGAGCATCTTGTTCAACGTCACCCTTTCCCTGGGCCTGGTCTTGCTATCCGTATCCTGGGACCTGTGACTCGCGATCAAGTAAACCTGCTTCAACAGGTCGATAACATTTATATAGATGAGATAAGGAAAGTGGGCTTGTACAATCACATAGCTCAGGCTTTTGCCGTGTTATTGCCAGTAAGAGCGGTGGGAGTGATGGGTGACCAGAGGACGTACGAACAGGTCAGTTTGGAGTGGTTCCGAACCGTTGCAACACGTGGAATTTTAAACCTTGGTTGGATCAGGTCGTCGCTCTCCGTGCGGTGCAAACGGAAGATTTTATGACAGCAGATTGGTAACTGCGCCAATCCTACGTTGGTTCCCTGATTGAAAAAAATTGATATGCCTAGGTACGTCTTTCCACCGGCGGTGTTAAGGCGTATTTCGTCTCGTATAACGAATGAAGTCGCTGGAATCAATCGAGTCACATACGACATTTCATCTAAGCCACCAGCAGTGCGTTTTGATCATTCTTTGTTGACGAGGTAGCCATCTCTTACCCTGACCTCATAGACGGTTGAATGGCTTTGAACGAAACTGCGGCGATTGCTGTTAGGGTAGACTGTAATTGGTTAAATTGTTCTCCGTTGACTCGTCGTGTCGTAGAGATTGCCAATTCCTCTAAGTGCACAGCCATGACATTTGAGTTGGCGTAGTGGTTAGGCTGTGCAACCTAGTGGTCGAGTCATCGATAATCGCTTCGATGTACAAAAAGGGCACTGTGTGCGCGTGATCTGGGGTGGTGTGATGGGAAAAGGGCGATGGCTATGTTCCCGCAGCGGGTGCGAATAAGTACACATTAAATCCAGTAGGTGATATTCGGGACTTTTGTCAACGGACCGTTGTATAGTTCGTGTAGAGTGTGCCATTACTCTGTCGCAACTTGCTTGACATTTGCATGCGGGGGGCACCTTCGAAATTCACCAAGGACACCGTCTTTGTCCGTGACGTCTCGGGTTGGTGCGATCGCGGCCGTCAACACGATGTGATCAAATGGCTGAAACGCCATGATCGAGCGTCCACTGCGTATGTGTATGTATACCTATTCAAGTCAAAAGACCGTCGTAAATTGAGGTACACTGATGCGATGCCGTGATGAGGACGAAGGGCAAGGATCGGCGTTGGGTTCTCCGGAAGGTGTAGTATACGACCTTGTACACAGCACTTATTTCGCCCCTGGGGGGCTTTATTGGCAGGGGTGGTCACAAACAGCCAAAAATTGGGAAGTAGTTTGAAACGTTGTAAGAATCTGGACCATCCCATACAAGGCAAATCACGATGTGTTCTGTCTGTCGTTTAGCATGGGGCACTGCCATTGTCGTTATGGGATTGGACTGCATCGTAGCAGGACAGAAGTTTAATATCCAGAGTTGATTAATTGCTTTTGGATCAGATGACGACCAGCCCGTCGAGGTCGCATATTGTGTGTACATGTGGGTCGAACAAGACTCGGGGCGGGCACACGGTGCCCATTGAAGTTCGACATGTCCAAATAGGGCAATTTCCCTTTGTTGCATACGACACTGTCACACCATTCACCACCACTTGACGCTGCCGTCGTTTTTTTACCAAAATCCTGCTTTCATCATGGGTGGGTTATCGTCGTCCATCGACTATATGCGCTTACATTTGACCTTTGTGCGCCCAGGCATTCCCAAGGTATAGCCTTTTCCGTTGCTTCGACCCGTGGTCATATGAGTTTGACAAACATCTGGCTCCAGTTCTTCCGTTACATCTCGTGCGTTCACATCTTACCGAGTAAAAGCATACGGCTGAATGTTGTGCAAGTGAGAGATACCCTCTGACCTCGCAACTAATTCAGGAGAACAAAATTCCCGAATTCGGTTCGTTTCATGTTGCTCGATCATGACTAGTTCCTTGACACTCCGCAGACAACCTTTACTTGGATTTCAATGGCATTATTCACAATTGTACCGTGTCCGGTGTTTGAAATCCGTCGTGTACTGACTGTTTTTTTTTTTTTTTTTTTTTTTTTGGTAGGCTCACACCCGAATGACGACGATGTCCATTTTCGGCTATCTGAAGAGCAAATTTTCACCTCCATTTTTGCCTATGTAGATCACCTTTTTGGCAAAATCAAGCCAAAGAAACTTTTCTTTATGGCGGTGGATGGTGTGGCGCCACGCGCCAAGATGAATCAACAACGCAGCCGCAGGTTCAGGACGGCGAGGGAGGTAAAGGAAGCACGAGAAAAGGCGGAGAGGAAGGGAGAGAAGCTGCCTGAAGAAAAGGCTTTCGACAGTAATTGTATAACGCCAGGTGCGCCCAGCCTTGGCTCCTGCAACTTGTGTGTTTGAATAATCATCCTCTTTTCTCCAGGAACACCATTCATGACGCGCCTCTCAGAACAATTGCGCTACTTTATAAATAAGAAAATCACAGAAGACTCCAACTGGAGGACCATCCAAGTCGTGTTATCAGGCCACGAGGTGCCCGGAGAAGGAGAGCACAAAATAATGGAATACATCCGTCTAGCACGTGCCCAACCAGATTATAACCCAAACGTCCGACACTGCTTATATGGACTCGACGCCGATTTGGTTATGCTGGGTCTTCTCAGTCATGACCCCCATTTCTGTCTACTACGTGAAGAAGTCAAGTTTGGCCCTTCATCTCGAAAAAAGGGAAACACCAGGTTTGTGGCATTGCACTATCTTATATATCCTACTGGTCCGGTGCTGATCCCGAATGAGATAGTTTGGAGTCTATCAACTTTTATCTATTGCACCTGTCGCTCTTGCGAGAATATCTTGACCTCGAATTCCGCGACATTGAATCTGCACTACCATTCGATTATAATCTCGAGCGTATAATCGATGATTTCATATTACTTGCTGTATTTGTAGGAAATGACTTTCTCCCTAATCTTCCCGACCTGCATATACATGAAAACGGACTAGAGCGGTTGTTTGAGGTGTACAAGAAGGTTTTGCCCACTCTAGGTATGTTTTTCTTCACTGCAAACCGTGCTCCGAGTTAACGGCATCGGCAGATGGTTATCTGAATGAGAGTGGTACAATAGACACGAAGAGGTTGCAGTCAATTTTGGACGAAATGGCTGTCTGGGAAAGAGATATCTTTGAAAAGGAGTACGCCGATATGAACTGGTACAAGGGCAAGCAAGCGAAGCATGTCAAGGAGATGGAAGTGGCACGGAAACGGGCTAAGCTAGGTACGCTCATCAACCAAAAAAAAAAAAAAAAATTAGTGTGGTCCGTTCGTGCAACTCACTTTTTTGTACACAGTGCTCACCAAGCCGCAGCGGGACATTGTTGACAAGGTCAAGGCGTTTGTCCTGGCCAATCGCAAGGATTCTACCGATTTCCCAATTCTGACGATGCCGAATGATTTCTCGGCACGAGAGCGAGCGTTCATTGGCAGATTAGCGGATGACTTGCACTTGGATGTGACATGGGATGAATATGACGAGGACGATGTGAATGTGGTAACTTGGAAACTACCCGTAGCCCCGGGACAGCAGTCGTCACAGGCGAACGGTGGCGAAGTGATTCGAGAGGAAGATGCGGACGAGGACGAGGGTGAATGGGAGGATGAAGAGGATGAAGAAAGTCGAGTGGCGACCGATCGCGTGTTACAAAAGTATGAGAAAGCGCAGGTGATGGATGAGGACCCAGATGGTGGTTTCGATATGCGGTACGAGGAATTGATGCAGGAGAAGATGGATGAGTGGAAGCGAACTTATTACAAGGTTTGGTCGCAATGTTGCTGTCGTGGCATCCGTCTCACTTCTGTTGAAGGGAAAATTGGAGATCAGTTTCGACGACCCTCAACAGATGGGCGATCTCGTCTATCGTTATGTGGAAGGTCTACAGTGGGTCATGTATTATTACTATAGCGGTGTGGCGTCTTGGAGTTGGTTTTATAACTATCATTATCCTCCGCGCATATCAGGTGGGTTCGCTCACTCTACGATGACATTAGACTGATAATTGTATGAGACCTTCGTGGTGTTCACCAAATGACTTTTGGATTCGACCTTGGGACGCCTTTCAAGCCGTTCCAACAGCTCATGGGCGTCTTACCCGTCGCTAGCAAGGAACATATTCCCTCTGCCTATCAAGTAAGACATCACTATCTTGGCTCGGATAGTTGTTAACGCCATCACAGGATCTCATGTATGATCCCACTTCACTTATTCTGGACTTCTATCCGCTCGAGTTTGAACAAGACCTCAACGGCAAGAAACAGGATTGGGAGGCGATAGTCAAAATTCCATTCATTGATGAAGCGAGACTTCTCAAAGCCATGTCTGGTGAGCCTCTGCCTACTCTCCACTTGATTCATACCTATTAGCCGATAGGACGAGATCATTGCCTGACTGACGAAGAGAAACGTAGAAATACGTTTGGCATGAGCACCAAGTTTTCTTATAATCCCGGTGAACCTACTGAATATCCCTCGTCGCTTCCCGGTTTCTTCCCCCCTCTATATCGGTGTCGGTGCTTGATGGAGACTTTTGATCTACCTACGTTGGATGGTCTGCACCTGATACCTGGTTTGTGCGATGGTGTCTTCCTCGGTGCCGATGCATTAGCAGGCTTTCCCTCTCTCCAAACTCTACCACATAATCCTACTCTAGCACACCACGGAGTCAATGTCCATGGCTCAGAAAGTCGTAACAAGAGCATGGTCGTTCATATCGAGAATCCGCATGAAGGCCGTAAGCCACAAGAAATTGCTGACGAAATGGTTGGGGAACGCACCTTTATGGGCTGGCCATTCCTACAGGAGGGTCGGGTTGAAGCCGTTTCTGACTCTTTGTTCAAGTACGAGAAGGCGGCAATCGTGGCTGGTGGATCAAAGATGGTTCTGTCGATGCCGCATTCACCACAGGGTATTAATCAATGGAAGGCGAAGGCAGAGCGGATTGAGCAGATGTATTCGAAACGGTTTGGTGTCATAACTGGCGAGATAGAGGTATTGCTCCATGTCCGACCTCTCAAAGGTGACATAGTTTTTTTTTAAATTTTTAAAAATCGCTATACTTTCTTACGAATCTGAATCCAGGCTTGAAGCGACTTGAGACAGGCGCAATGGTAAAGGATTATGAGGGACAGGACAAAGAGATTGAGCAGGCAGTTCAAATGTGTCTATCGAAGGTTGCTTCTGAAGACCCTCGATTCATGGAAAAAGAGGCCCCGCCCTTGGCAGAGGAATTCCCGGAGGGAACGAAGCTCTTCTTCCTCGGCGAACATGCATATGGCGTAGCCGCTCAAGTGTCTTCGACGAATGAGACTAGTCTGTCTGTTATGCTTGCCGTACGTTGCCAACTTGCGAATCCACGCTTGAGCCTAACCATTCCCTGCATTCAGATATACCCTTCTGACAAGCACGAGATTGAGAAGTTCAAGGCCATCGTCGATAACAGGGCGGCAGGACAATACTGGCCGTCATTTAGGACAGCAGAGTTACTCGGGATCTCCGGACGAGCGTTGTCAAAGATCATGTCTAGCTTCATGGTCATCGGCGATGGTCAAAAGACCAATCTAGGCTTGAATCTCAAATTTGAAGCGAAGGCTCTAAAGGTCGTCAACTATTCCAAAAAAGACGGTCGTCATTGGGAGTTTAGTCAGAAAGCCATTGAGCTTGCAAGCGAGTACAAGGTGCCGTATGAGTGCTATGGAAATTGGGAAATTTTGTCTCTGACTTGTTGGGCAGCGGAAATTTCCTGAGGTTTTCAACTGTTTGGATAGCAATGGTGACGGTATGATACTAGGCCCCATGTCCTCACGGAATGATACTGACCGCGTTTCTTTAGCGATGGCCAGGACGGCAGACATATTCAGTGATGGTGACCCGCACAGGCGCATGAAAGAGGTTCAAAGTTGGTTGAAGAGCAAGGGTGTTAAGGACTTTGAACCAGTTTCCCTTTTCTGCGATCAGCTATCCAAGGTGCGGGAATTTGTATTGCCAGAAGGAGACTCTCTATTGACGCGCGTGAACAGGAAACCGTCACTGAAATTGAGAAAATGGCTAATGATTTCAATACCAGTAGGACATCAGCTGGGATTAAAAAGGCCATTGTCAAGGGTATTCCGCGGCAGGCAGTGTTAAAGCCAGTGCATGCCATCTATCGACTTCAAAATCAACACTTTTCCCTGGGAGATCGCGTGATCATGGTCCAAGATTCGGGAGGTGTTCCTTTGTCTGTGAAAGGTGTGGTTATCGGCCTGAACGCTAAATCTCTGGACGTTGTTTGGGATGTACCTTTCATGTCTGGGTTGACATTGGGTGACAGGTGCGTCTCTTGTGTCCTATCTTGGTTCCCGGCTCATGGATTTGACAGATGTTCTGAATATCGAGGATCAACTATCCCATTCAATTCGTGCCTGAACCTGACAAATCGCCAGTTTGTCGTATCGACAAGTCTCAAGGCAGCGTCGTCGTCAGCAGCGCCGTTCAAGTCTCGCTTCGGGCCGTACCCAGAAGCAAGGGCACCACATGGACAGCGACCAGCGGCGGGGTTCAAAACGAGTGTTGCAGTGACGTGAGCAATCTGTGGTTCCCTAATTGTACTGGTACTCATGATGTCGAGCTAAGCCAACAAGCGCCAGTACAAATTATGACAAATCCAAATAGGGCAACACGGGGAACTTTTGCCAACGATCGTTCGACTTTCCATCAAGCACGAGCCTCCGAGCATGCATCGTCCTCGGTAACGGCCAAATCAGAAGCTTCTTCATCCGAACACCCGGACAACATGCATCATGCTTCTAATACAACGTATGGAGGACATGTTGGACGCGGGCAAGTTCATCGTGGCTTCAGCCGAGGCACATTTCCGCCTCGAGGCGGCCGCGGTTTTGTGCCTTCTCACAATTACACGCGGCCAGATCGTGGTCGGGGGAGTATGAGAGGTGGTTATCGTGGTAGGGGACGTGGGTCGATAATAGCGCCAATGTGAGAGAAGCCAGCATCTAGTAGCCCCCGCGCACTGGCGCCGCCTTACCGTCTTGCGGCTCAAAAGTGTTTTTATCGTATCTTTCGTAATATTCTGCTGTCAGTGTATCTGGCCATTTTTGTTAGACCAAGAACTACCAATATGTAGGTACTGACAGCTGCACTTTGAAGTTAAAAGGACAATTGGACAAGACCTATTTATGGACGTGATGTGATCATATGCGCCGTCGAGATGAATGTCAAGCATGTGATGCCGCCATGATTTATTAAACATTCGAACATATGCTCGTGCCATGCTCCCGAGCCTTACAGCATCTCTCCCCCATCTACATACCTGACCCGCCAGAGGTTTCGCTAATTCCTGTGACTGGGCCCGGGCAAAACCATCAGGGACGACAATGGATCCTCAACAACACCCCAACAACCCGGCCGATACCAATGAGGAACGTGAACCGCGACAACCTGAACAACACGATTCCGGCACCCCAAGTGAACGTGCACACTCTGCACAGATGTCACAAGCTGCGTTGTTGCAAGCCCCACCTATACAAGAGGAAACCCAAGCTCCGCCTCCGCCTCCGCCAAAGCCAGTACGGGCGTTGTCAGACCCCTTCCAGTCCGGAACACATAGCCCCGTGCCCTTTCCCAGTCAAGCAGCGACTAATATACATGTTAGGCATACAGAAAGGCCGGAAATCGAGGTTGTATCGAATAGAGGGGATATGCCACCCGATGCACGTGTTAGTCGGCATGGGACGTTGCGGCCACCGGGAGGCGAGCGCGTATATGCCAGGCAAAGGATGAATGACCCTGCGCGCAGATCAACGATAGATTGGGTGGTTCCAATCGAAGAGCGGGTGAGAATCCCATGCATGAAAATCCTTTGGCTGTTGGTGTCGGTGATTGATCCCCACTCGGTAGTCGATGTATCGCCGCACTGTTGAGGAACGTCTACAGCCTACACTGGAAAACGCTAAAACCCAACGAAATAAATACAAGCGAAGGGCCGGAATCGCAAAATGGTCCATCAACATCACCGTTGGCCTGCAGGTGTTTTTGGCCTCGTTGACGACGGGACTGTCCGCTTTACGTCTGCATCAGGTCCAGGTGCGTTGCGTGAGTTGGACAAGTGAGAGTTTTTTTTGACTGATTGTCCGAATCCAGTTTGGGATTGCCACGACTATATTGGGTGAGCTTATTCGTTCACGCGCGCATATTTATTCTGGGCGATCTCTAATCCGCGTGCAAGGTATCCTATCTACATTGGCAGGAACGTTTCTGGCACGGGTACGAGCCGGGCAGGAGCCAGAGGAATCGTTGATCCGCGCCCATGACCTCGACGCGTTTATACGCGATTGTGAAGCGTTTTATCTTGACAATGGCCATGAAACAGGAGAAAGATACAATTCTCAAGTCGATGATTTTCGACGTCGGCTTGATGAACTACTACATGGTTCGCCATCAGAGTACGTTCTACGTTCCATTTGTCCATCCTCAGTTCCGTTTACTGAGTCTATACATTCACTTTCAATAGGACCAGCTCTGGATTGGACACACATAAGAGGACAGCCCCCCGTTAGCGTTCATATTTCGTACCTTGTAGGACTCGTTAGGGTTTAGATTGAGTATATACCCGGATTGTTATATTCTATACGGACTGCACTTAGTCATACATCTACTACATAATACTTTTTACTTACTGTCCTTTTACTGACTCGGGAAGCGCCGAAGCAATAGATCGTAACCTTCAGCGCCCTGTCATCAGTCGCGTTGCCTACAATTGTACTGCTACCCTACAACTTGCTAGTTGGCAGTGCGTGGACCACTGCTAGCCGCCTGCCTATGTATTACTTGGGTCCATTACCCATTTTATCAGGACCTCGTGACGGTCCTGGTGATGTGGAGAAAATGAGACGGTGTGGCGCCTTGAACATGGGACTAAAATTGAATGGGTTAGTGTTACCTAACCTTTTTCACACAAACGCTTGTTTTTGTCGTCGGCCGCTGCGACGCGACCTCATCTGATAAGTAGGTCGGACAAGTTCGGACACGGGGTTTCACGGACGGGCAGTTGCCGTAGATATTCTGTTTCCAGTCTCGGACTAGGGTTCATAGGGCAAAATCAAGCGTTCTCTGCGAGATTCTTATTCCAATCATGCGCAAAAAAAAAACAAAAAAAAACAAAAAAAAAAAAAAACAGTGCTGCCGATCATTTAGTCTAATACTCGCTCTTCTTGCAGCTGGCCAAGCCTCATCCACAGCGCCATAGTTGGTAATGAGACGAACCTGACGACCCGGTCAAAAATGGTTATATCTTCCAACTTGGACATATCATGGTCATTTTGGAAGTACGTTATTATACCCCCTCATTGGAATTGACGCCGGGGGCGTGTTAAAAGCCCGCTAATGAACACCATCAGCGCCGCACTGGCACACTCGACCGAGTAATCGGTCAAACTCTCAACAGGATTGGGAATAGTGCTCTGTGGAGCGGAAAATTTAGCGTTTTGGATCGTGGCTCTGTTATCCATCGGCCTTTGACGCCATTTTCAACACGGCCCGTGGGGGCGCCCACATGTCTTCAGCACGAGACAAGATTACTGGCTTACGTCCGGCCCGCTTTGACTCATGCCGCGATCATGTAATTTGTTACAAGACGGGAAGCCGGGCCGAGGCTGTCACTATGGCGAGTTAGATATTGATGATGATGAATCTTGAGTGCTTAGATAATTGGCAATGGTTCGATGACCATTCGTTGATGCGATGATGCGACCAGCACGGATCTGATGGCAACCGCCCTTCTAATGTTTGGGCGCCGTCCTTGGCGGTGCACGAACACGCAATAGCGTCGGCATGTCGGCCTGATGCTTACGAATACACTACATCCGAGTCAGAAAGGAATCACGGAAAGCTATTCACCTATTCATTCTTGCTTTGAACTTCCACGGATTTACACAAGCCAGTCCATCCTCTGAGACAATGTCATCAAACGAAGATGACGATATAGATATCGGTTCCAATGCCCTCACCCAAGGATCCAAGAAACGGCGGATACAACGGGCTTGTGACATATGCAGGAGAAAGAAGAGTGCGTTTTATATCAGGCGTTGCGTTGCGTTCCATGACTAATGTTTGTGCTTTGTCGGCCCCTCGTAAAGTTCGATGTGAGTCAGCCCTGCCGCTAGCCAAATCTGCTTATGTCGATACCTTTGCATCGTTAGGCGATGGCGGCCAGATGTCTGACAATCGTTGTTCTAATTGCGTCACATATAACTTACCATGTACTTACGTCGAAGCCGCAAAGGTATATCCGAATATGGTTCATCCCCAGTTAGTTACTAAACCTCGGACAGAAAAGGGGTCCTCCGAAGGGGTTTGTTTCTCGTCGTTCCTTTGTCCTGTTTTGATCAACAGTAAGAGCTGCTATAGATATGTTGAATCTTTGGAAATTCGAGTTGCGAAACTCGAAAAGCTGTTACAGAGAGTTAGTGTTTACAGCCCGCCCCACTACTACCGTGACAGCCTTATCGGTTCGTTAGATCTGTCCAGACAAGGAATTGTTGAAGGAAATAAATTCTTCGCTGGATTCACTGGAGTTTCAGAGCCCAACATCGGCCGAATCTCATATCGTTCCAAACGGATATCTTGGTCCCTGCCCGCGGGACATAGCCACTTCTGCGATCCGTAACGTAAATGGTGTACCCAAGGAAGAACCAGAAGATGACGACATGAAGCTCATTCTGGCTGATAACCTCAGACGGTTGTCCATAGACCCCCAGGAATATCGGTTTTTCGGAAAGAGCAGTGGTGCCATGTTAATACAAACTGCAATGGAACTTAAAGAAGAATATACCAGCCAGGAAAACAACGTCGAATGGTTGAAAACATCTCTCAGAACCAAACGACCAGCGTACTGGGCTATTAAACCGGTGAGCGTATGAATGTCACTGGTCAAGCGCCAGATGATAATTAACGTTAACAGTGGGAGCAATCTACCGCCATCTCTCGACTACCGAACGCCTATTCCTTTCCCCCTGATGATCTCGTTACATCTCTTATTGACCTATATTTCAAACACGTCAATTTAGTCTTCCCCTTGCTCCACCGACCGACTTTTGAGCGCTGTGTTGCGGAAGGCTTGCACCACACTAATATCATATTCGGGGCTGTACTACTGCTCGTATGCGCTGTTGGCTCTCGGCATTCGGACGATCCTCGTGTGTTGATAGATGGGGATCAGGGTCATCATAGCAGTGGCTGGAAGTGGTTTGAGCAGGTTCAATTAGTCAGGCGAAGTCTTCTCGAACCTCCTGGCTTGTATGACTTGCAATTGCATTGTGTGAGTTTGTCAACTATCATCCTCGAATTGTCCAGCTGATCTTGGTCTTTTAGCTCACAGTTCAATATCTGCAAGGCACTTCCGCGCCTCATGCAAGCTGGACCATGGTTGGGATCGGCATACGTCTCGCGCAGGATGTAGGAGTTCACAGAAGAAAAAAAGTCCATATGACGGAATGGACGATTGAAGATGAACTCCGGAAGAGAGCGTTCTGGTATGTCAGTATAGCATATCCAATACTAGCGTAAAGTAAGATATTTTTAGGGTGCTCGTCTGCATGGACAGAGGTCTAAGTTGTGCTCTCGGAAGACCATGTGCAATTCAAGACGAAGAGTGAGCAATAGATTATGTATTCGTGCGGAATGCTCACTTTTTTTCCCGCAGCTTTGACGTTGATTATCCACTTGAAGTCGACGATGAGTACTTGGATCACCCAGATCCCAACCAGCGGTTCAAACAGCCACCTGGCAAGCCATCTCTTATTACAGCATTCAATCTGTTCATCAAGCTCAACCAACTTCTCGCTTTCACTCTGAGAACTATCGTGAGTTGTAGTGCCTATTATTCAAGATTTTTTTGCTGATGTTTTTGCGCAAGTACTCGATCAATAAATCAAAGGTTCTACTCGGGTTTGTCGGGGAACAGTGGGAGCAACATATAGTTACGGAGCTGGATTCGGCGTTGAATAGATGGGTTGATTGTGTGCCCGACTTCTGTAGGTTGGTTTTTTGCGATTGTGGAATAGCTCGCTTACCGTCATCAGTACGCTGGGACCCTAAGCGCGAGGACCCGCAGTTTTTTCAGCAATCGGTTTTGCTATACACAACGTATTATCATCTCCAGATTTTAGTACATCGGCCGTTCATACCCTCCTCTCGAAAACCATCGTCTTTGGCCTTCCCTTCCCTCGCGATATGCACTAACGCAGCACGATCCTGTAGTCACATCGTTGACTTGACGAGACAACGGGGCTTTACATGTGTTCCTTGGATCCTCGTTCGTTTCTCGCTCTTTTCTCACGTTCCATCCTTGATGACGTTTTAGATGGCGACATTCACGGCTGGGATTGTCTTGCTCTTGAATATCTGGGGCGGGAAGCGATCGGGTTTATCAACTGATACACAAAAGGAGATGTCCGAAGTCCACAAGTGTATGTCAATGCTGCGATCGTGTGAAGAGCGGTAAGTGTCAGTAGCAGTCGACGGACATCAGCATTGAATTTGGTGTAAGTTATTATACGTCAGGTCGGTTGTGGTAAGACGACACTATTCTCTTCTCGTATGTGTCGTAATTTAACGTCTCTAGGGACATCCTGTATGAGTTGGCCTCAGTCGGAGAACTTCCCTTGCCTCAACTAAGTCCTCCCGGCTCTAACAAACGAGAGCGAGATGAAGATACTCCATCACTGGAAAGTAGTCCTTCTCCGGCAGCTTCAGGTACAGATGTGCACGACGGGCCACGCCCTATTATTGGATCTAGGCGAGTTTCTCGAGTGACGTCTCAAGTTGAGGGTGGCGAAGCATCACAGCAACGACAGTATCATCTGCCCATGTACAGTGACGAACTTGGACGGCTGCCTCTGTATGGTCAAATGAAGTTTGTGGCGAACGAGCAACCGTCTGCTGGCCCCCAGCATCAAATAGGAAGTCAGCAAATGATGGGAAACCAACCCGGCTCCTGGTCAACTTCCCCCACGGTCCAGATTCCTCAGCAACAGCTTTCGCAGATGCAGTTCAGCCAAACGATGGGGATTGGCGATGCCCCTGGCCTTGCGTATAGCCAAATGGTCTCGCCAATGATGGATATAGCTCAGCGCCCACGTAACCTAGCTGGATCGATGCACAATCAAGCCTTGCTGTCTGCCATCGTTGGAATGAATCCGCCGCTAAATGATAACGCAAGTTTTGTAGGTGGAGGAGAGGTGCAGGCTCTCGATAACTTTGGTTTCCCGATCAATAGCGACGCGATGGCGGTGTGGTCGAACGCTCCGGCAGGATTCGAGTAAGTTTGAAATCGAGCTTCTTGCGATGAACTTGACAAACCATGACACCAGGTTGGATGATTGGGGCACATATTTAAATAGCTTCTCGGAGCTGACGCATGGCATGCCCTCCAGTGGAATCCATTAGGGAACTTGCATTTTTTTTTTAATTTTTCCAATTTCTGCTCCATTCTCATATCATCTTGATTTCGGAACTTATTTGATTTTACTATATAGCTGATATACACGATTTTTGATACGACATGTACTTATTTATATATGGTTATCAAAGGCCGAGTTACTCCACTCAAAAATTGAACATTTTTTCCGCAGAATTAACTGGTTGTACACCACATATCCCACTCTCCTGCCAAGAAGCTCGCTTTTTGACTGTTCGATACGCGACCAATGTTAAGTAGGGCCAGAACCTGTGTCTTCGATTCCGAACTAAATCAAAGACAGCCAATAACTGGTAATTCGATTCTGGTTCGTAAAACTGCAAATGATTTTCTGCTTGATCATAGTATTTCGGACTCGAGGGGTTAACATTGCTTTGAGTATCCCTGGCTTCTGTCGAGGCCGTTTAACCCATCCCCGCCGTCTGTCCACGCAAATGCACTCACTCAACCGCCTTCCACCTCCCTGTGCCAAAAAAACAAGGCCCCTGCCTTCCAAACGCTGTTCCGCCTACCCCGCATTCCTATGACCCACGCAAACGGCCTCCGCTACACAATCCCCCACCCCCCTGGAACAGCTTCTGATGATGCAGTCCCACCCAATGTTGCTCCTTCGTCTCCAGAGCAAGTACTCCGGCAATCATGGGTCCTGCCATATCGGAACTGCCGCCGCATGATCCAGGAAGCGCAGATGACGATGACGATGACGAGAAGCTCTCAAAAGGCAAACATCTTGTGATGTATCCAACGGTAGGAACAGAGAAGAGAGCGCAAGGAAAATGAAAAATTGATAACTCGACGGCGAGGCACATAACCTATACTTAAATTAACAGTCGAGATAAGCCAGCCAGCGCTCCCATGATGGAATCATGCGTCACATGCGGCGTGCAAACCCAACTTTTTTCTCCGCCCCGTTGAGTATGGTATACTTGAGATACATGAATCTGCAAAATTACAATTAGCATTTAATGATTGGTGTACATCAAAACACACTTGGTACCGAACGACCATATCTTGGCATCAAATCCATATGTACGCGCCTGGATACCCCCTATACATTCCTCCCTCGACACCCGCGTGACGAAGCTTGTTGTGTTGCGTGAACTCTACACTTTCTGAAGCCAATCAAAATACTTACTCTTCGTATCGCCAATGCACCAAATGCCATCTGAAGTCTATGACAGGATGTCGGGCCCGGCAGGGGATCATAAAATACTGGAGGCCGTTGTACAACTTTTCATAACCGCCTATATTGTCATAGAAGCTTTTCACCTGGTCATAAGGACCATATACCCATTGCGTTCCAGTATGAATGAAGGCCCGCTCCATGACCGAGCGATCTTGGTCATTTATGACAATAACCCCCCTGCCTATCGCCCAGAGCAGGAGTTGATTGCCAATCGGGATGATATTGTGGTATTCTACGTCAGAATCGCCTCCCTTGATCCCGCCGAGGTGGAGCTCCGCGTGGTTCGCCCCAAAATAGAAAGCGAAGACGCGGGAAAGATCCTGACGCTGTGACAAGAGAGATGTAAAGAAGTGGAGCTGAGATATTGCTGGGTTGGTGCCGAAGGACATGCCAATAGTGCTGGCAGGACAGATAGTTGGTCAAGGCAGTTGACATGAGGGTGAGCACTGACCCATCTCCTGCAATTTTGAAGGCGGGTTTCATATCTGCAACACTCACAACGCGTATATCGGTCAGTTGGACTCCTGAAATGTCGACTTTCTCCTCATATGTCTCGCTATTTAGCACGTACATCGGAGTTATGTAGTCGCCTTCAAAGTGATGTGCCGCACTGGCCGGTTTGGCTGTGCCAATGGGCAAGTGTAACTTCAAATCCTGGTTCACCCGCCCGAAAACAGAGGAGATTAGGCAAAAGCAACCAGCGGCCGTGTCAACAAGGACGTTGAAGGCGTGAGGGCCCCCAATGGGTACAGTGCCGCGATCCAACGCAACTCTTATGGTCCACAGAGCACTGGTCGCAATCCTGTCGAGTTTGACCGTAATTGGCTCCGGCTCCCCGTGTCCAGTGCGGCGCTGATGGTATTCATTAGGGTTTTGACACGCCTGTCAATTCCAATGAAGGCAATACGTACTTGCAATTCTTCCTCGCCAAGTCTGCGCTTAAGGTTCGTCCTCGGCAGATATCCATCGCTGATATTCGTCATGGATGACATGGTGTCCAAGTTGAAAGATATGCCATTTTGACCCGTCAGGTTCGTCTCAGCACTACGGCGTTGTGAACGAGACTCCGCAGCTGCAAGAAGAGCAAGACTGATGATTGCCAGTACTGATTTGTTACGCATGAGTTGAATGAGAATGTTGAAGGACACTGCGAAGAACGCTTCGTCGTCCGAGGTTGGGGACAGAATATCCATGGCAACTGCCCGTCCGTGAACCCCGTCCCTCAGTGAGAGGGAGCACGGCATTGGACATGCCCGACTTGTCCGACTAACGGTCGCGTCGCAGTGGCGGTCAATGATAAAGATAAAACAAGTGTTGTGTGAATAAAGTCAGCAAGGACCTTGTTGATCATTCTCAGAAATGCACCGAAAACCACTCGGCCGCGGAGGCCGATAGTGACGATGATAGTACGAATCTGATAGAGGAATGGAGAGATGGAAGATGACTAGAACCGAAACTAGAGAGATTAGATGTGTGCCAATTAATGAATAGTGACTACGTTTCCGCGGTATGGAATCGGGGCTGTTGCGAGGCGAAGGACGAGAAGGACCACAAATTTCTTGGACCCTTCGCACGACGTCATAAAACTCTTATTAGTAACAAATACATACTTTCAGGAGGCCCCATCCTGGGCCGTTGAACATCTGGTCGTCTACAGATTTGGACCATGACACACGGCACACGAGGAGATCCGAGGATGGCGCCGACGCCGAAGCGTATGCGGATGGCAGTGGAGAGAGGCAGTGGCGTGAGAGAAAATGAGGGTGACTCTGGCATCTACATCAGTACACGCTCTCAAAGCATGCAAAGCAGCATAAAAGTATTGAGAACCGGGGCGGCCCCGACCATTGCACTGGAAAAAGGTGGCAGTTGCACCGTCTCATACGTACAGAAAGCATATGTTCCGTTCAAAACAATGGTATTTCCCGTCCGTAACCTTCAACCCAAGGCCATGCTGGAGGGTCGTGATCAGCATCATTCAGATACATGTCGTGCAGCATGCGTACCGCGACAAACCAGCAGAATCGCCTTTGAACAAGTCAGCATCGCCAAAGTTTGGTCGAGAGTCAGCATGCCGCCAGAAAGTCGTATATCTTGGGTCTCTCATCAGGATCATTCCCAACGGCTCAGGTTTGAAACTTACGCATAGTCGGCAAGAAGTGCGCCGATACTCGAGCCCCAGCTGGCTATCCGCAGGGGAGTGTTGTTGGCAAAGCCTGGGAACCTGTCAATCATGGAAAATGAAGGGGATGGAGCATACGAGCGTCAGCAAAGTGGTATTTAATATAGACATCAAGCTACATACCGAGTCGTATTGACGTGGTATATGTTGGAAAAGTTGATCCAGCTAACCATTCCAGAGGCGGTCAGGCCGCAGCATTCAGCGCGACAAGGGTTGTCCGTCTTCTACATTATTACAGACACCCAATGGGTGAAAGAGTAGCTCACCATCACCGCTCCAACTGTCTGTAAGGTGCGAGCCACGTCAGCAAATGATTGTCATTTCTAAGAAATAGGTCGCTTGCATAGCACCCCGAGCTAATGTCCGGACGCGCAAAGTGGTAAGAACCACGGATCAGGCCAGCGTTGGTAGCACCAGTGTACTGGGAATGGAAGGAAGGATTTTTTTAAAGCTGAAAGCGTCCATGAGTGTCCGCCGATGACGAATATGGGGACATATACTCACCAGTTCCCTCAATGGTCCCGATGTATGCAAACTGAATGCCGTTGGCCTTGACCTGGGCCCAATTGACGCTCTATTGGTAGGCAGAGACGTTGATGCCATATGGTGTTGAACGCGCATTGATTTCGCGCTTTTCGGTCTCAATGGGACTAGCGCCTGACTCCAACCGGTATGATGTTTCGCTATAAGCTTGAATAAAATTTCATTCTGCAGTTGATTTTGATTTTCGAATCAAGATCAAAGAACACTGCACGCGGGACTGGGAAATCGAGAGCTTTCCGATGCAAACACGCAGATGGCGTCGAATTGTGCTGTATGATACATACAGCGATAAGCAGGCACCATAGGTTCCGAAGGACCATGTTTCCTTAGAATACAAGTGGGCGCTTCTCGACCTCATGATACTTGGTTGATAAGGGTTAATCATCACAACCCCAGCTTCGCAAACATTCTGTATGCAAGACGTTCCAACCATTGTCAAGGGTTTGGTCATCTCAGCCACTGTGGATAGATTACATCACTGGCTCGCACCGGTTGCATTGGCTACTGCCGGTGCGTCCAGGAGACGACGACCTCTAAGAGGGTACCAGTACTCCACTTGAAGTTGTAGATGTTTCAGACTCGAGACCTCGCCGGTGGTTGACGAACCGCTTTGAAGTGGGCAGTCTGTTGGCACATGCTTGGGAGAAACAGATTTTCGGAACTTGCAGGCGTAACCAAAGTTGCATAAAGTTGCGCATGCAGGACGCACACGAAGGAACAGTCAGTTTCACCTTCGCGGGCGCGACGCACCGGACGCACTACAAGCTCTACGGCGACCTCGCCAAACAGACGCGCGGACGCCTTCCCCTCGTCGTCCTACACGGCGGACCTGGCCTCACACACGATTACCTTCTTCCGCTTACCGGCCTCGCCGAGAAACACAACATTCCTATCATCCTCTACGACCAGCTCGGAAACGGCCGCTCATCACACATCAAGCACAAGCCGGCATCGTTCTGGTCCATCGATCTGTTCGTCGAGGAGCTGGATAATCTGGTTCACAAGCTTGATATCCAAGACGAGTTTGATCTGTTAGGCCATTCGTGGGGCGGCGTCCTTGCTGCCGAGTATGAAGTCCGTAAACAACCTCCAGGTCTGAGAAGGCTGATTTTGTCCAACTCGCTTGCTTCACAGCAGCTCTGGAATCAGTCGAATGCAGAGCTCGCCGAGAAGTTCCCACTGCATGTCCAAGAAGGACTGAAAGCCGGGACGAGAGATATGCCGGTGTTCTGGGCCGCGTTAAAAGAGTACTACGCGGTGCATGGGTGTGTGGTGGATTCGGGTCGCGAGTTGTTCATGAAAGCGCTCTGGGAAGCGGTAGGCCCAGACGGAGATCCGACAGTGTCAAACGCACAGTGAGCACGCCAACTTGGTTGAATCTAACATTTTCGGCATCTCACTACTACTACGACAGCATGCTCAGAAGGTGGTCTATAATCGACCGCCTCCATCTCGTTCGAGTGCCCACTCTGATCATAAACGGGCGACACGACATCTCCCAAGACTTTGTCATCCAGCCGTTCCTCGATAAGATCAAATCTGTCCAATGGATCCAATTCGGAAACTCGAGTCACACCCCGTTTTTGGAGGAGCCAGAACACTATCTCACAGTGGTAGACAACTTTCTCGCGCAAGATGAACGTTCGCGGGAACTGGCCGCCGCCTAAGTCATGGTGTTTGGCATGTTGACGTCGACGTTGACAACCTTGACGTTTGACAGCGACATTTTTTTTAAGTATAAACTCTCAGGCATCCCATTCCCATTCCTGACAGGAGATAACTGTATCTCGCGTGGCTTGAGAGTCTTCGAGCCAGGGCAGCGGTTCGGCGTGAAGGGTAGGGTGTGGGGCACCCAGGCTTATCACCGAACTGCGGACCGTGAACCACCTCGGACTCAGTATATACAATGCGCAATTCCCCTGGCGCTTCCCCTGGAACTTCTCTTCGTACATAGTTGGCATCTCACGAAGACTAAAAGCGGGTCGTTTGACAGCATCAAAACTTTGGCAACCGGGAAAACGTGCGTTAACTCGAAATCCTCCCCCGCCCCCCCCACCCCCATTCCCTTGTTTACGTTTACCGGTACCGATTGGATTCGAATAGGCATCTACATACTAATCAGCGTCAAGTTCCGTAACTGCGGCGCGGTTGTCTGTGCGCTTGTGGCAAGCGTTCAAACGCGCACAACACACAGGCACATACGTACGGTTGTACGCTTGCACTGTTTCACACCTGTCCGTACCTGTCAACACATCTTGTCTCAGAAGCGTGGCGTCATCCCGTCATGAGAACAACAACTGTCGTTTCTGGTTTCATTCTCCCCCCCCCCACCCCACCCCACCCCACCGACGCAACGTTTTGAATTTTTTTTTCTTTTCTCCAAAGCGGTTTACTTGGTGGGGGCTTCTTGTAACGCATCACTCTCACTCCCCCCCCCCCGCCCCCCCAAGTCCCAAAAGCATCTTCTGAACAGTGTCCATTGTATCTGCAGCACATGGTCATTTTATCACTATCAATGAATCGGCAGGGTTGCCGATTCTCCCTGTCATCGTCAACGTATCCACCCAAATGCCAATGTCAATTGCCTTTGTCGTGTTACATCTGATGTATATAGTTGCATTTGTATCAAAGCCCGTCGCAGTGAACTAGTACATATATACAAAGCCAAAAGAAAAATGAGCTGTTATCCAAAAAAAAAACTCCCCAGGGGGCAATAACAATAAAGAATAAAAGAGTATTCTCGGTTTGGTAGATCGTCGTCATCAACCTAAACGAAACGCAGCACATGAGTAGATGCCAGATAGCCGGACAGATCCAAGAACGGGAGAGAAAGCACACGCGAAAGAGGTTCGGTTTGCAGCTCCTACCGATCCCTCTCCCGCCCTGGTGTTCTGTCCCTCCTCGGCGTCCTGTCCCCTCCACGTCTTGGCGTCATAGGCGCCTTCCTTGGCGTATGCAGCACACCACCGGTCCCGCCAGCATTTCCAGAGCTGCCACCGCCGCCGGCACCTACACCCCCCACGCCCGTCAGCCGTCGCTCCCCAACCACCCCGATCCCGCTCTCACCCACCCTCTGCACCTCCCTAGCAGCCCTCCGCGCCGCATCGCCTACCATCGCAGGCGGCCGCGCCTGGTCCACGCGCGACAGTGAGCGGAACATGTCTCGAGGGTCTACACCCGAACTGGGTGGTATTCGTGGCCGGCTCCCGGTAGATGACGAGGGGTCCCGATCTTCGTACCCGGTGATGACAAACCCGCCTGGGGGCAGCTGCCGCGGGACGTACTTGTTCAGGAACCCACCCACATTTGATGAGTCGGACGCCGATGCGGGCGGTGGAGAGGCCGCATTTGCCAGTCCCGCCGACGACGGTGACGAAGAGGAGGAAGATACACCCAGTTGTATGTTGACCCTCGACGCCAGATTGTGATTCAGTAATTCGAACCATCGGTTCAACAGCTCCTCCGCGACGCTGACCATAGACCGCGCTACGTGTGCGGACGCTAGCACGTAGTCGAGCTTGAACTCCATGTCAAGCAGCCGCCTCTCGACCTCCTCACCCAATGCGTGTTCAATCAGGTCCAGCTCACCGCCGGGCAGCGTAGAGGCGGGTAGAGGAGTGGCGCTACCCCTTCTTTGCCGGTTCTGCGATGGTGAGGTTGTCGCTTGCTCTGATGGAGGCTTTGGTTGCGTGGCAGCTATGAGGGCTCTGGCCAGTCTCATGCCGTGTTGCATGTCCTCTGGTAGATCGTGCTCGTTGATCGCTTTCCATAAGTCGTCTGCACTCATATCCCGCTGCTTGCCTTTGGCCTTGGCAGAGGGCGTCATAGGCTGGCCTTCATCTGCAGGAACGTCATTCCCGGGTTGACTATGCGTCGTTGACGGCGGCACTTTGGTGTTCAGGCGTGCTTTCCGTTTTGCTAGAGCCTCCTTTTGTCGCTTGATATACGCATCGTAGTGATAGCTCACTCGCTTCCACGCCTCTTCCTCTTCCTGCGCGCTGCAGTCACATACAAAGAATGAAATGGAGTCCAACTACGGATGGCATACAACGCACCGTTGGATCTGCTCCGCATATCGCACCTCCAACATCCTATTGGTCACGTTCTGCTGGTTCGGTTTCAGCTCTTCGCCGCTCTGGGCTGGGATTGGGTTATCGCCACCATACAGACTCAGATCGATCCTCTTCTCAGCTAACAACCGGATCACATCCTCTTGCAACTTCTTCAGCGTATGCTGTGCGCGCTCAGAGAGCGGCGGTAAATCACGATCTGGAGGGGGATCGGGATTATCCTTGTCGTGTGTAGAATTAGCCGAGTTAGGTTTCAAAGACGACGATTTCCCATGTGCTCGCGAGGCACACCATGTTAGAAGTGTCCGTAGCCGTTCAGCGTCTGGCAGGTCAGCGTCGATGTGCTTATAAAAGCTCGTGTCTGATACTGAGTTGTGGGGTTGTGCTATGATAAAGTAAGTGAGTATCATGTGTACAAAAATGCAGAATCAGGGAATAACGACAAGCTCTCGACTGAAACCGTACATGTTCAACATCCACTCAGAGGGGGGATGGAGTAGGAAGGCGGGAAGAAACGACATACCTATGACACCGGCGACCTCAAATGAGGTACTTATCCTCTTCCCTCTGCCACTCACTGAACTTCTTCTCCGATGGTGACCATTGACGATATTTGAATCACGTTCCCGTTCTCGACCACGACTGCTTGTCTCCGCGTGAGAGACATCTCCGTTCGTAGCTGCGATGGCTTTCATAGCACCTTCCCTGAGTCGCTTGTTGCGCTCAATCTGCAGTGACTCGTTGTCAAAGGGAATAGGTTGAATGGTGTCTGTGACAACAACATCCCCTCTGTTTTTCGATCGAGCCCTCGGTTTACCTTTTTCCGACGAGAATGTCAAAGATGCAGATGTAGACGAGGATGGGGGCACATATATGCGCGAACTCCGTCGTAGGTGATCCGCTTCTGCGTCCATGGCACGCACGTCATCTTCTATCTGCTCCTCTGCCGCCTCCTCTGTAATCGGCGCGAACCCGCTTCGTGTCCCTGATCTGTGGTGAGTTGTTGGCCAGCCATTTACGGGAGGTAGAGAACCAGAACGCTGTGGCTGGCGTGGGTCTTCAGCTGGTGAAGGTCGTGATGTGGCTGGATTTGACTGGTGGGATGACTTTGATGGCATTGGTGGCTGCGACTCGGCGCGAGCTTTTTTGGGAGGGGGGGGCCGAAGGTCGGATGAAGCGTTTCGCTTCAAAGGTAGGCTTGAGGATGGCTGCAGGGATGTTGATGTTTCGCTACTGCTTGATTCCGGCTGTGAGAACGAGGATTCACGGAATATAATCAACCCATTAGGCATGGGCTCCGCATTGGGCAGCACTGTTGGAGGGAACAAAGGTTCGTTCCATGGTCTTTCTAGCGTCGAGCGAGGGCAAGACACGTACGTTTGCTCTTGTGAGACGCGCCTTTAGCCTGGGATCAGTTCATCAGCACAAGGGGTCATCCAGACGGTTCCCCACACTCACATCTTTCTTTGTTCTCTTGGACGCATTCGTCAAAGGATTGTCCTCCATTTCCGAGGCCGCTTTTCGCTTTGCTTGTGATAGTTTTTGATTCTGCATGTAAAACGTGTCGCGCGTCGTGAAGGGTGCCGAGAAGTATGTCAAGATGGTGAGCATATATAAGGGCGCGGCCTGGCTTGATGCTGTCTGGCGCGGCGTCGGGCGACTCCCGTCGTCGTCGTCGGCGGCGGTGGCAAGTCGGACAGATGAACGGCGCGGTGCAGGTCGGAGTTCCAACAGGGTTCCCACGCTCCCGTTCAACAAACGCGGACACGCGTCGTGTCTGCCATGCTCTGCGCACGGGCCGTCTTCCGCTGCTTCAGAGCAGTCGAGCGCTGCGCCGACCGCGTCACTGGCGCTGCTGGGCCATACTTTGTCGCCCTCGCCGTCCTGCTCATCTCCATAGGCGCCCTTTGTTTCTGTACGTAGCGCCAGCCGCACAGGACACCAACTGACGCATATCTCACAGTCAATGTCATTCTGCCATCACTCCCATGGCCCCTTCTTAGCGTGCCTATATGCTCTCTTATCGCCTTCAATCTTTTCATGCACTACTTCTGGGTGTGTACCACATCGCCGGGATTCGCAGATGGGAGCGGACAGAAGCAGACGGGAAGGCTGTGGGCACGGCGGAAGGGCAGGACAAAGCACGTTGAAGTCACACCGGCAGAAGTAACTCGATGCCGGAAATGCGGTGGGGACAAGCCCGAGGTGAGCAACTGACACTTCGCCAGGCTGAGTCACCTGACGTCGAATGTGGTGAGAGGACGCATCACTGCAGCATATGCAGGCGTTGTGTGTTGAAATTCGACCATCACTGTCCCGTACGTCATCAGTATACACCGTTTCTCTCAGACGTTTGACACCCATGTATCCAGTGTAAGTATGTTGTTGCGTGGATCGAACATGGCCTGATCACGGTATCGACAGGGATAAACCAATGCGTGGGTGTGTACAACGAGCGGCACTTTGTTCTTTTCATGTAAGTCGGCACACGATGAGCTAATGCCGCTTCTCAATATATCCTCAAGGTTCTACTTCGTGCTATCCACAGCCACTTATAGTGGGCTTGGTTATCATCACCTCCTTACTGCCTTGGGCGTCTTCTCTGACGTGAGCATGCCATACTTCCGTCGCTCCAAGGTTTTGATTACAATCTTGCAGGACTGGCCTCATCTTCTACCCCCGTGGGCATTCATACTCATATACCTGCTAGCCGCGGTGCTATGTATTGCAGTATCTATTATGCTTTCATTCCACGTTTGGGGAATTGCAAAAGGCGAAACGAGCGTCGAGTCTCACGACTTTCCCATATATCGCAAGAAAGCTAAATCAAGAGGTACAACATTCGTTAATTGTTACGACTTGGGGTACGTCATTCCATCTAGACTTGAAAAAGTCTCGTACCCACATCATCTTAGAAAGTGGAAAAACCTGGAATTGTTCTTTAATGTCGGGCCTCACGGCGAATAGTGGGTTTTCTTACGTCAATTCTGTCAAGTCCCTTAGCCTTCTCCAACAGCTCGTACCTCACGCTCATTTTTCCGTATCGGATATCCCCTTACACCGATGGTCGTGCCTGGGCCAGGCGCCCAGGTTTTATTAGACACATGGGCGTCGAAAGGGTAGACGAGTTCACCGACGACGATGGTGACGATGGTGAAGACACCAGTGAACCATAACAACCACATCCATCTCCGCCATATACATCCATCTATGCCATTCCCATTCTCACCACCGCCAGTAAATTTCGTTCATCTCGTAACGCCACTCAACGCCACTGCATAATCGAGTAAGTACGACTGTTTATTCTTGGCCGTCGGGCGCTGCCGCTCGCCACACGATGACAGCGAACATGCCGGGGCCAGATGACGCTTGCGAACGTCCTTTTTGTGACACTTCGCGAAGCCAGAATGACCTAAAGCCGGCTTTAATTTACCATGAACGATTTCTGATGCATCCCTCCTTTACTAAAGATGGATAAAATTTACTCACCATCACTTCTCTCCCCCTTTTTTTTTTTTTTTTACACAGGAGACATCTTTCCCGGTTTCGTAAATAGGTTGGGTGTATTGCAGTAAATCTAAATAATCTTTTCCTTGCTCCACTGTGGAGAAACGGCATTTAGTTCTTTGGTTGTTGCCAATTGCGACTGGCCGACTAGCTCAGTTGGTTAGAGCGTCGTGCTAATAACGCGAAGGTCTTGGGTTCGATCCCCACGTTGGCCACACAATTTTTTTTTCTTTTTTTGGGTCATCCTGCCATATACGGCACCCTCAGAAGCTACTCTTTCACAGCATTTTTTTTTTTTTTTTTTCCAACATATATCCCAAAGTAGAAACCTCCTTTACGCTTGCGGATTCCCATCCATCGTCCGGAAATCGTGCCGGTTATTATTCCCAGAGCGCGCGCGGGCGCTCGAGCGCATTGCCTTATACATACATACATACGTAAACGGTCCGAAAAAAAAAAAAAATCTTAACGCCGTTCCACCTGTTTTTCATTTTCAAATTCCGTTATTGCCAAAAAAAGAAAGGTTAACATGTGAAATTTTGATGATTTGAACAAAAAACCGCATATGTTAGGTTATTTATTTGCTTCGTGGTAATCGACGAACACAAGATTTTCGTTTGGTCGCAAAAAAAAAAAAAAACAGAAAAAGAGAGAGCACAACAAAATGACGAAGCAATACGAATATATATTTATATATAAGCCATACACAGTTACGCCAACGGACACGTTCAAGCGACATATACAAAGTTAACATTTTATGATACAGTAGGCACGAGGTACGACAAGAGCGGACGAAAAGAGAAAAAAAGAGTTTACTTGTCATCGTAAGACAGCCTGCATGGTGTGCCAAGAAAAGAAAGAAGAAAAAAAAAGAAGAGGAGTAAACCCAAATGGATCGGGGGGACGCGGAGATAAGAGTGAGAGCTGTACGATAGCGAGAAAGCGAAAGAGTGTGAGTGGGAAATGAGAGTGCGAAAGTAGCGAGAGGTAACAGAAAAACGAGACGGGATGGGATGTCGGGGAAAGAGATGCCCTGACGGGTGATGACGTGTTCGTTCGTTCGTTCATGTCGCGTCGTTCCGCCCGCCTGTACTGTCTGATGATCCAACCAACGGTTAAACGGTTAACCAGACATCCGCATTAAGGAAACGCCGCTGTGAGTTTGTCGTGTGAATGAATGTGCGTGAGAAGGAGGAATATCAAGTAAAAGAAAGAATGTACAGTATTAGAAACAGCGAATAGGGGAAATGGGGAAAGGAAAAAAAAAAAACAGAAACACAGAATACAACATGGGAACTGCAAAGGAACCCGGAATTATTACCAAACGACACACCGCCCGTGACGAATTGCGATGACTTGATATGGATATGATGATAACGATGATTGATGATGATAAGATGATATGGATTATTATTGGTTGCGGTTCGGTGTGGTGATGAATGACGTGCTAGAATCGATTGAATGCGAGGTATTGCGCCAAGAAAGGAAAAACATGAAAGTTCTGGGCCTCCAAATCATTCGAGGCATTGAGAGCGAGCGAGAACCGTTCTGGTTCTGTAATCTTCATTCGTGGTAACTTCGGTATATCCTTTTCACCAGCCTGCATAGTGGTAGTCGTCCGCCGCACAACTCCGATTCCTCGCAAATGCCTTCCTACTAGTCTCCTGTCCCACCATCACTTGCGCAGCTCCTCCGCCAACGGCATGATTCTGACTCTGATTCCCATTAATGTTATTATTGGCTGTACCCTTTGCGCTCAGGTGGACAATGTTAGGGGGCTCGTTCGTCGTTAGCGGTCTCAGACCATTGACGGGATTTCCCCGTGGAACGCCACCACTACTTGCTGTCCGTCTAAATCCCAGGATATTGTTCTTGCTTACTTGCCGTTCCCACAGTAGATTACGTCGCAGACTCTCAGACATTTCAGTCTGCAGCATATGCAGTCTTGTAGTCCGGGGCGTTGTAGGAAGTGCCGTTAACGGTAGATTGTAAGGATGAGCCAGTCCTTGCGGTATAGGTGCTGGCGACGTATGCATTCTGACAGGTCCCGGAGGCGGCTGCATATATCGTTGACGTTGACGTTGACGTTGCTGCTGCAGCTCCACCAGGTGCTGCTCTTGCTGCTCAGGTTGCTCGGCCCAAGCAGGGAGACCACCATCATAGCCGTCGTCAGTAGAAGTCCGACGGTTCGGACGTATCCCCCGACGCTCAGCGAGCGCTCTCAACTTCTCCTGCGCCACGCTCTTAGACAACTGTATCCCACTTTCTTCCTCACTTCCGCTGTCATCTTCCAACTCTGCATCGTGCGGCCGAGCACGTGGCCTGTACCCGCCAGCCGGCCTCGCACTGCCATTCGTGCATGGCTTGGTAACAACGACTTGAGAGCCCAACACGCCATTCTCACGATTGCTTGGCCGAAGGCTGCCGACCTGAAGTTGTGATGCAAGGGGTGCTGCCGCGGCACTTTTACTCGGCTTGAGGCTAGGCGCAAGGATCAATCCAGGCGCAGGCAGAGTACCCACAGGCTGATGATGTTGTTGCTGCTGCGGAGCAGAGATGTGTCTCCTAACCTCAGATGGCGTAGCAACCGGGGGTACAAGTGTGCCTTGCCCTTGTTCGTGGACTGACCGTTGCACGGGAGCCTGCTCTTGCACGGGCTGTTGCACAGGAAGCTGTTCTGGGACTGGTCGTTGCGCAGGTGGTTGCTGCTGCGCTTGCCGTGCCTGAACCTGAGTTTGATGAGCACCGGGAAGAAGCGCTGGCCTTGCCGCCACTCCCGTCATCGTCAGGCCCGCAGACAGCCCCGACTTCCCCTGGCCTGGCCCTCTCCCGATCTCGCCCGAGCTGAATCCGCGTCGGTATGGATGGTTGGGAGGAAAGATCTGCGGATCAGGATTCATCAACTGACTCAGCAGCCCAACACTCGTCGTCCGTGCCAAGTTTTGGCTCGGAGGAATCTTGGCAAACATCTCACGTTGCCGTTGGGCTTCCAAAGCGGCCTGCTCGATGGACTGAGCATGTGCTTTTGCCTGATTCAATAATTGGCGTCGGGTATTGCGAGCATTTTGATTTCGCTTGTCATTCTGATGGTGGGCCTGTGGATGAGGAGGAGGATTTGGGGGCAGATGTTTATGCCGAGCAGTGTCGTCCACGGGTGGTGGATGAGCGCCCGCTCGTTGTAGCTGTTGTTGCTGCGGTTGCACGTTATTATCATCTTTTGAAAAAACCCAAAATAATCATTCACCTTGGTCCGCGGTGCATGGCTTTCGTCAGATTTAACCACCTCCGTCTCCTCAGCACTTATCTCCTCACTAGACCATGAACCGTCGTCCGTCTCGGTCTCATACTCGTCCGACTCGCTTGTCGCAAGGACAATCCTCCGTTGTTGTTGGGGTAAAAGCGCCTCGAGCGCCGCTTGCGCACCTAAAATCGTTTTCTCCTCCTGCACCATCTGCGCTTTCGCAGCTACCTTTTGGTTCTCAACCTCCTTTTCTTTCTCCTCCTTCTCCTCCACAACAATCTTCGTATCCTGTTTCACAACTTCTTCGTTCGCCCCTACAGGATGTTGAGGGGCTCCTGACACTTCGGATCCGCTTCCGATGCTTTTCGATCCTATTCCGCTTCCTTCATCCGAATTAGAGCCGATGTTGAACGTCGGCCGCTTCAAGCTATTATCGTCCTCTTTCTCCTTGACATTTTCCTTTGATTTTGACCTTTCCCTCTCCTTATCAACAGATTTGCGAGTCCCAAGACGGGCTCCAAGCCCTCTCGATCCTCCACCAACAATTTTGCTCTTGGACCTCGTCGTACCACCTGCTGAAATAGTGCGCGTCATCGCCAGTGCCCCAACCCCTAATCCCAATCCCGCACCGGGTGCGGCCGTATTATGGCCGTCACGGGTACGACTCCTGCTTCCACTCCTGCTTTGCACCGCTGATGTGGTAGGAACGTGGCCGGCACTGTTCGCCCGCACCGCCTTCCGTGGGCCTCCGACAGCCTTCCCTGTTCCATTGCTCTGACGATGCGCTTGCCGAGGTGAATCATTCCTAGACCTCTTGGTAGGGGAATCCACATTCGGACTCTCCTTGGTCGGAGAAGAAAAGGCAGACTTGGTTGAACCATCCTCGGCGCTGACGCTTCCTGCGGATTGTGGGTTACCAAAGATATGCGCAATGACGGACGGCGAAGATGGCACGAGCATGACAACTTTTCGCTTTGACGTAACCGTCTCGACTATCGTCAGGGGATGACGCAATTGATCGAAATCAACCCGGTCCAGTGCCTTCGCATCAGGCTGCAAAGGACCCAGTGTCTCCTCGGTCAATGCGGGCGACGGCGGTACTTGAACGTCTTCCCTTTCCACCCGCGGAGGTTCGGCCTCAGCCACTGACGTTATGGACGCAACGGCAATGTCGGCTGGAGATGCCCCTTGCTGCGTAATAACAATTGAGTTTTGCTCAAGTTCTGGCTCTGCGGGCAGAACGGGCAGCATGGGCACCATGTGGAACAACGGAGGAGGAAGAAGATGTTGGTTGCCGGAAGGCACCGTGACTTGAACACCGGCTGCGAAAACAAACTGGGGACTGGCGCTGTGGAGGACAGGGGTAGCGGGCGGTGTTGGATGTGGAGTTGGGTTCGGCGTTGGATTCACGATGATCAGGCGTGGGGGTGGCAGTGTAAGACCATGAGGCGTTGCAAGGGTAGTACCGGGCGATGGATCTGGGTCCCGAAGAGATGACTCCGGAGACGTGTGGATAAGGTTTGAAGCGGCGATCAGTGGGGCCAGAAAGCTTGAAGTATCGACTACGGTCACAGCTGGTACTTCCGAACCAGACGGATCTTGAGCTTGTAACAATTGCACCGGACGTGAGTCAAGGGGATCGGGTGATGTCTGTCCTTGTGCCATGGCTCCATTGGGTGATGAAACGTGGGGGAGCGCTCGGAGCTCGTTATCCTCCGCAGAAGGTGTAGGGAGGGACGATATTGCGCTGGCATCTGATGGTGGCAGGTTACATTTTAATGGACAGGTGTCCTGGACAGGTGCTGCAGGGGCTGTAGAAGCTGTACACCGCAAGGCGACAGCACGCCGCAGTTCTTCTGGGGGCGGAAGGGATTGAGGCAATAAATCGCAAATAATCCTGCCTACTCCATATCCGATAGGCTTGGCCTTCCTCGTGACTGAGACCGAATATAGCCTGCGAGTAGCAGTTGATCTAGTCGCAGAAGGGGCAAGAATCGAGCGATCTGGCGATGGCATGAAAAATGTGGCTCTGATAAAGACGTAGCTGTCTTTGAGACATACCTGTTGTCTTTGACGGTTGGAGAGATGTCAAAGCAGTTGGTTCTGAGGCCCCAACTTGCTGAGTAGCCTCATCTGGGGTAGGGGGCCTATAAGCGCTGTCACTAGCGTCGATAAAGCACTTCTCAGAATTAGAATCAAGAGAGGGATCGTAGCGTGGTCCAGATGCCATTTCGCGATACCATAATCTCCAAGAGATATTTTCGAGCCTCCGGCCGTCTTTTAGAGACTCTTTGCATTTAGTGAATACTGTTGATAAAAGCCAAGAGATGAGCAAGGATGAGAGGGGAAATGAAGGAGCGACTCACGGGTCCATAAGCCAGGGAGGGCATCACCGCCGTCCAAGTCCCGCACTGCATCCGCAGCGACAGAAAGTACGGGGGAGGGGAAGGCGACGAGCATGGGGGAAGCTGCAGAATGAGGGCAACGCCAGGGGGGAAGCTAGGCGGAACAAGACAAGAGCAAAGACAAGCAGGACCGGTGTCGGCGAGTGCGGTGTCTGATTATGGGCACTGAGATGAAACAGGCAACGACGGAACGGAGACAGCTCAGCCAGTCGCGGCGACGACAGCGTTAAGCTGCGCGGATTTGCGGACGAAATTCTGGCCGTCGCTGTTGGCGGCGTCGGAGGGAACCTGGGCTCGCTGAGGGCGCGAAAGGAACAGCAGCCGGAGCTGAGCGCTGCAAAATAAAAACAAACCGGCCCGAAGTCACCCATCACAGGTGACGCCTTATGTAATCATCCCGTTGTCATATGACCCTTTCTTTTCCTGGCCGTTGACCCCAGCTGACTTCCTCATGGCACCGAACGTGTTATATTAAAGGGTCACAATGGCCTTGGCTCTGCATCCCCCACCTATGATATCACTCATGCGCCCCCATTATCACATTATTAGCTAAATCCGTGCGTCCAGCTGCAGGATGTTCCCGGAAGGTGCGCTGGAACGGCTGTAACACGCACGCTAAGCGCAGCTGTCCCAGCAATACCCCAACCAAACGCCGTGCATCGCCGACCGCATCCTTCACGTGAGCCAGGGTTGCGCTGGAACTTGCGTGACACATGCACAGACAGCAACACATCACCTCTTCTTGACGCTTAGGGTAAAGTATACATGATACGCGCTGGCTGGCCACACGACCACATTTGCTGGCGCTTTCATGAAGTTTCATCCGATCCCTCCATCACGGCAATTCTGTGTCCTTTTTAGCAGATGTTCACCTCAAGAAGGACCCATATGAAATTAATCCCGCTCGTGTACCAATAACCGAGTTGTACAACTGCTGTCTTCCCTAAGTAGCCATCCACGTATAAAAGCACCGTGCGCACACGAATCTACGTCTAGTGACGGCGGACAGTTCCCAGGGAAACGGCCCATTCAAATGTCAACTCAAACATTCCTCTCGTTCCACACTCCTATCAACAGCCTATGGCTGACAATTCTCTCTCAATCACTTTTTTCGCAGAATGTAGAAATTTCCATGGCGTCATACGCAAGCTACTTACCCCGCAAACTTAAAACTCGTAGTACCCCACACGCTTCTTCGGATCCTTCCTCGGACTAAAACGCGCACTACGCACGGCTCTCCGCTTTACATATTCGTCCCAAATCAGGCATTCACTTATGCGGCTCCATTCATATCACCAGCTCCGACCTTTACCAACTTGGGTAACTCTTTCCACGTTTCCAAACTTGGACTTGTTTTATGACCGCGAGGCATAGGTAAATTTGGCTTCAAACAGGACGTCGAATCATATTCCGACGTACGTGACTCCATGCTCGTCCGCATCAGATTCGCACCGCGCAGTACATAAGTATCCCACCATGTGTCAGTATGTCAGCTAGGCGCTATCGGTTCCGAGAACGTTGCGAGGGGTATCCTAGACCTGAGGATTGGCCCTTGCACATGCCACGGGCGCGCTGGAGCATGTGAAAGAACCAGCATCGTGTGCTACTTTTAGAAATCGTGTGGGAGTCAAGCGCACGAGGCGCACTTGCCCATAAGTCGTACGCCGCACATATCGGCGAACGGCTTCAGCGCGAAAAGAGGATGCTATTGTCGCTCTATTAGACTGAAGTGATGCGCTCAACAATGATCTTCAGCGTTTTCCGCTTTCATCGGTTTACCATGTCAGTCCGATCTCCTCGTAATTTTCTGCTCTCTGTCCATGCCGCTTTTAGCTAGCTGCGCGCGACAAGTGAATGAATCTCGCATCCGAGGACACTGGATTACGGTGACTTATACACGTTATCTCACTAGTAACCATCAACACCTATGAAGATTGAAAATTGAAGATTGAAGATTGATACAATGTGGTGCCATTTAATCGGCAACCAAACCAAGATGTGGGTATGGCAATCGTACAATGCGTTCAGATGCTGCGGTAGCTCCAACGGTGGCCACGACTCCACGCCCTAGAACTTGCAATCGTACACCAAATGATGCAATGGACCGCTCAATTATCATGACAAAGCTGGACAGTCTCTGAGGTCAGTAATTTGCAATAAATGATGCAATGGGCACCGCCAACAGCAATAAAAAAGACCCTCATACGTTGCCCAGGATCCAAGACCTAACAGCCAGAATGACACCACGCACACAGAAAGCGCTTTTCCTCAAATCCGCTAAAGGCCCGTTTATCATCGAAACGATTGACGTTCCTAAACCCCGCCCGGGCGAGATCCTCGTCAAAGCCCGAGCGACGTCATTGAACCCGGTCGATTGGAAAATCCAAAAGTATGCGTTCCATCTCGAGCATTATCCCGCTGTCCTCGGCCGGGACTCTGCAGGTGACGTCGAGGCGGTGGGTGAGGGCGTGATGGCCGTTTCTGTCGGAGACAGAGTGTAAGCGAAACACCTTGCTTTGTGCTGCGAGTTGAGTAAATGTCCTTGACAGGTTCTTTGAGGCCATGATGGATCGCGAGAATAGACGAGCTGCGTACCAGCAGTACGTCATTGCAAGCCCGGACATAGTTGCCAAAGTAAGTGCGCAGTACATCCTCTACGTTTGCGATTGAGACTGACCTTCTTGCGTGTTTGCGTTCTGTCAGATCCCTGCCAAGTATAGCTATGAAGATGTAGCGACATTCCCTTGTGCGGGCGGAGCTGCGTACCTGGGCCTATTTTCATCTCAAGGCCTGAGCATCCCAAACCCCCTCGCAGAGCGGACGCAAGAAGTAGGCGACACCATCGTCATCATCGGCGGTGCCAGTTCTGTCGGACAATATGGTGTGTTTCACATTGTCGGCGTTTTGCCTCCCTGCATTGAACAACGACCTCGATAGCAATTCAATTTGCCAAACTTGCTGGATTCTCCAACATCATCACCACTTGCTCCGCCAAGCACGCGCATCATCTCAAATCTTTGGGCGCGACGCACGTTATCGATCGTCACATTCCGTTCCAAACCCTCTCTGCCGAAATATCTGAAATCACAGGCGGGCAGCCGATCACGTACGTGTTTGACACGATTTCGACACCGGAAACACAGCAGACGGCGTACAACCTGATTTCCCCATCCGACGGGAAACTCGTACTCTTGATGCCGGAGGCGATCAAGGACAAAATGCCCGGCAAAAAGGTGGAGGTGAATATGGTGATGCTTCTGAGCGATAAGCCGGAAAACAGCGATATGCGACTGTTGTTGTATAGGAAGGTGAATGGCCTGTTGAACGAAGGTGT
The DNA here is from genome assembly GCA_023014455.1 of Amanita exitialis. NCBI lineage: Eukaryota > Fungi > Basidiomycota > Agaricomycetes > Agaricales > Amanitaceae > Amanita > Amanita exitialis. The sequence continues at coordinate 181,552 of JAEBUR010000020.1, forward strand.
TATCAAGGTAACAGTCTCATTCTTGCCCCTCGTCTTTTGGTGAGTAGGAGCTGAAACGTTTCACTGGGTAGCCTATCCGCCACGAAGTCTTGCCCAACGGGTTGGCAGGTATACCGGGAGGTTTGGAGCGCCTGGAAAAGGGGCTTGTTTCGGGCATTAAACTGGTTGTACACCCATCTGAGACGCCATGAACGGTTCATCTTTGTGCCATAGTTATCGGTGTATGTTATCTTGTTTTGCGAATGCCTTCAGACGTTGTTGAGTTCTCTCGAAACCAACATACTTACATTACATCACAGCACTCTAGTCCCACTACAGAAGGTGATCTCTTGATCTGCAACCACGTTAACCACTGAGCAAAAGGCCTGAGCCAGACATTAAAGTCTGAACTCATATTTAAGTTCTGTGTTAGCACAACCCCTGTTAACACTTTAGTGCTCAAGTGATCTTTTAACTGGTGTGACAGTAACTTTGTTCAATCAAGAACTTGCTTTCTCAACAACATGGCACCCTACTAGGAACCTGAACTTGCTAGAATACTGTCTGGTGGGCAATATGATGAGGATGGATAGATATTTGAAATAAAAACATGAATCCAATAAAGCAACTTGCCATATGATCATGAAACAGTGTCTATGCCTGCTGATGCTTGAAAGGCTACTAGTAGAGTTCATTATGCTTAGGATGGATGGTGATGATGGATTGGACTATGGCTCAGTTGTATGTAATTACAATGAATGTTTGATTGTCCTGGATGTCCAGGGATTGGTTCCACATGTGCTGGATGGAAAGTCAACATAAAAAGTTACTGTAAATTACCATCAGAATCAATCCAATGTCATCAAATAACTCACAATCAGCCATCCTCCATATTTTTGCACATATTATTTGCCCATTATCCACCCAAAATATCTCATATTGATGATCATTTTTGGTTGAAAATGCACCTATAAGCAGTCTCTGGCCAGGAAAAATATGTGCACCATTTGAATGACCAGCTTCATGATCATGAATGTTGTAGGTGGGATTCACCTGGCAAGGGTGACTATAAGACTATGAAAATGACAAACAAAGCACCTACCAAATACCCAACAATGAGGTCAGGAGGAAAAGCTGCCATGATCAACCAATGTCATGTGGCAACTCAACCAATGCCATGTGACAATTCAATGTGTCAGGCAACAATGGACTACACCCTTGTGCAACTGCAATTCAGTGTCTCTGGGCTAACAATTTACAGAGACTCTGTGCCTATACACTTTGACAACCATGCAAATGTCTTTGTTATCAACAGCATCTCACAAAACAGTGTCCCTAGAGTCCACAATACTGCAAGCACTTCTTCTCTTGCTTTGTGGAGTTGCTTTAAATGTGCATCTGCTGCAGGTGCATCAGTTCTGTTAACTACTTCTGGTAGTGCCACAGGGTCTGTTTCATACATGAGGTGAAAAGGTGATTGTTTCAGCTCTTGGTGAGTGCATTGATTGTGTGCAAACTCAGTGATGGGTAAGACTCTGCTCCAGTTGGCTACATCATAAGCACAGAATATCCAGAGATAGATCTCTAGTTCCTGATTTAGATGTTCTGATTGTCCATCAGTTTGTGGATGAAAGGCAGTGCTCATTTGATGTTTTATATTTAGAGCAGTGGTTATCTCCTTGAAGACTTTTGCTGTGAACTGTGGTCCTTGATCTGTGTCAAAGTAGCATGACAATGGGTGCAGCAGAATAGTAGAGCTAAGTAAGTGAAACACTTACTTGTGTAGCTGTAGGTCACTCAGGAGCTAGGGCTCAACTGGTTGATAGCAGAGAAGAGAATGTAGATTGATGAAGAAACTACAGGGTTTATATATGTCTATCTACTGTGTCCTTCACCTTTCAGGTGGATGGAACATATCCTTCATTTGGGTGCAAAAGCATTCCTGTCAGATATCTGCCCAAATCCATCACAATTCAAATGTCATGGACCGCTCCTTTTCACTTTTCTTTCGTTTTGTTTCTAAGACATTTATATTCTTTTTCTTTGTTTTTATCTAAGGTCGCAGCCAAACATCAGAGATAAGATAATGATCATCTAATCAGTACAAGATTAGATTACGATTAGATAAGATAAGATTATGGATGCGTGGCCTTGCTTATGCTTTCTCTTTGACTCACTCGGATCACTGATCCACCTTATGTAAACCTTCTTGAACATTCCATGCTATTTATATAGTAGGGTTACCCAGAGTACTCCACAGCCTTTAGGGTTGTAGGGTTTAGCACACAGACCTTGTCCATAGGTATATAAACTGTGCAATCTATGCCCAGAGACTCCATTCGAGTTCTCTTGGGGTTTCCCCTCAGTCAACTCCTCTCCTCTCTTCTCTTCAGAACTGCTAGTGGGGCCCTAAGTTGTCATGATGAGGGTAGTCCTGATATCAAAGGATCTAGAGCTGGTAGGGTTATTGAGGAAGATGAAGACACCATGGAAGAGTTAGGGGATGAAGGGTGGTACATCACAGCTGAGGATGAGGAGGTGGATGATGTTGAAGAGTTTGGACCAGGAGATCTTCTTGGCAAAGTGTTAGGAGCTACACTCAAACAAAAACAACACTCAAGCTCACTGCAAGTGAGCAAAGAGAAGAATAAGAGAAAAGAGAATGGAATTGGATGAAAACTAGGTAGTTGCCTGAGCAAGACAAACTATCTCGAGTCTTAGAGTAACTCTACCTACAGTAGTCCTTATATACCCCTACCTAACCTCCTTGCCCTTCCCTCATGTCCAACTGTGCCTACTGTGCTTCTGCCATACTGCATCCTCATGCTAAGCCTCATGTCCTCCTTATCTTATCTATGATAAGATCCTTGATAACACTGATAAGGAATCCCATCCAGATGTGATAGGTGATAAGATAAGATAAGATCACTTGATAAGATTTTACTCTTCCAATAAGCTTTGTGAGTTGTCCAATGTATCCATCATGACCTGTATGTTGGTCCCATCTCTGGTACTGCATCCTAGACTGATGAAGATGCATGATATAGCCTCTGCAACTGTTGCACCCTCTATAGCCTTGTCTTGTCACTGTTACTGTTGCCTGTTGTAAGGCTTCCATGTAGTGTGTAGTTGACTGAGCCTCCAATGGTGAGTATATGCCTTACACCTTGCATTGTAAATAGATAGTCAATATATCAGTGTTGGATATAGATGAGATGTTGGATAAGGCATTGAATGCGTCAAAGCATTGAACTTAGGGATTGATTTGTAACACAAAGTACTTGCCCTTATCACCCAGGTATCTACCCAATTTGCCATTGCTCATCCCCCCTTTAATTTAAATCTTAGATAAGACTTTCTCTCCAGGCAAAGACATACTTTGCCATTGTGTGCAGGGAGGAGGGGCTGAAACCACTGGAACTGATCAAGTGGATTTGCACACATTGGGGATCTATGTATGATTTGATTGAAAGGCTGGTTCAGAATAAGGTGGTAAGGAGTGTCATGTTGTTGCTTATTCATTTCCTAACTTAGAATTAAATAGGCTGTCAATAAGTTTTGTCTCATGGCTGATGTCAGCCATAAAGTACCCAAGTTGAATGGAGGGCTGAAATATTCAGATTATACCATTAAGGAAGGGGAGTGGGCAATGTTAGACCTAATTAAAGAAGTCCTCAAGGTAATACTATCAACTTGTCTTGAATTATGCTAATTTGCTTACAGGAACCAAGAGAGGCACAGACTTCATTTTCGTCAGAAATCCAACCAACACTTTGGAAGGCCATACCCACTCTAGAGACCCTTCAAGATAGATGGGAGACCTTTGCATCCATGAGCAAGTTCTCCAGACTCAAGGGATCTATTGAGAAGGGAATTGAGAAGATAAACAAGTACTACAGGCTACTTGACAACAATAATGCAGCATTCATTTGCCTTGGTCAGTATATAATCTATACTCCATTTTTCTCTAACATGTATAATAATATCTCAAGCATTAGATCCTAACTTCAAACTTGCATATATGAAGGAAAGCTGAGACAAGAAATATTTTGATGAAGGTAAAGCTGCTTTTGAGAGAGAGGTGAGTTATATATCTAAGCCATGAAGTTCCAGTTCCATTATTTACTAATATCAGTTTGATTACTATGCTGTTCAATTGGCTGCCAAACCTACTCCTATTGAGGCCAGTGGTCCTGAACCTTGTAAGTATAGAGTGTATCTTAGCAATTCTTATTTATTCCAATTTCAGCTGGCCCTGTACAAGGTGGAGGTTATGGGGCTTCCATGATGTACCAAAAGGTCAGGAATCATCTGGAAAGGGAAAGAAGTGCAAAGGAACCACACCAGGAGCTGATTAAGTATCTTGAAAGTGATCTCCAAGAAACCAGTGACCAGATCAAGTGGTGGGGGGTGAGTTCAAACTCAAATAATGTGATATCAGCTCATTCTTATCTCTTTCAGTATCACTCTCAAGAATATCCTGTATTGTCTGCCATGGCTTGTGACTATCTTCCCATTCAAGGGTCTTCAACAGCATCAGAGTGATCCTTTTCTCAAGGAGGTTTGACAGTAACACAATTATGTAAGAAACAGTCTGTCTGCAGAAAGTGTTGAGGCAGTTCAACTTTTGAAGAATGCTTACTCCAAAGGTGATCTTGCTGCTGATGTGGAGGCAAAGAAATGGGAACCAAAAGCCTGGGAAGTGGTGTAATAGTATAGCAGAATGTAGAAAGGACTGTACACTGTCAGGTACATTTTTCATAGCATTTCCACACATGGACACATCAAAACAGTATATTTTCCATTCATGTCACACTATGTATAAAAATTTCCCATGGTTCAGAGAGTCAGAATCATGACATTAGGCCTGCCCTCCTGTGAGTGTAGTGCTGCTGTATAGTAATGGGGATGCAGACTCTCAAACCCAAACAGAACTGGTTCAAGTAGGTTCAGGTTCAGTTCAGGTTCAGTTCAGGCAAGTACTACACATCAGATCAGGTCAAGTACTTACAAAGCAGCAGCAAGGACCCATTTTCCACAGCTGAGGTAATCGTAATTGAATGCCTGAAGTAGCCCTTACAGTGTGAATGGGATGAATGTTTGATGCCAGTTCCGCTGCCAAGGTAGCCTAGTGGCTGCCGAAATTGATCATTGGCTAGTCTCAGGGACCATTCGTAAGCCGCTTGATGTCGCTTCTGGCAGGTTTGAGGGAAGGTTTGTTGGGGCCGCTAAATGGAACCTTTCTCAAGTGTTTCAGTGCAACCTTTCTTAAGCATTGCTCAATGGTTCCTGAGTGCCCACTGGAACATTTCTCTAAGGTTGCAGAGATAGCTGCTGGAAATGATTTGACAGTACTTGCCAAGGCGCCTGACATCAATTGGGAGGCTCGGAATGAAAGAACGCATACATAGGATGGAACGCAAATGTGTTCTTATATCAACTCATATGGAAGTAGTCTAAATTTGGAGTGGCAGAGCATCCCAATTGGTGGGCTTAAAATAGATCTATGACAATGGTGTACTCGTGCTTAGCAATATACGCCAATACGAGAATTAGTTTATAGTATATACGATGTCTGTATGATAGCGACGAGAAACTTTTTTAGTATGTGATTATACGTCACTTTTGATACGTGGATTGTCCATCTCAATATCTAGGCATCGTCCATCTTGATGTCTTCGTCAACCACTCCCCCATCTCCCATTTCAATGACCTCGCTCACGTCCGCCATTTCAATGTCATCACTGACAATGATTTCCACCAATTCCATTTCTACATCCTCGCCAACCACCCCATCCACCATCTCAACATCATTCTCGTCCATGCCCTCAAGTCCTGGCACCCCAGCAATATCACTACTGTGACTCAGAATATTACCCAAGGATTAAACTACTACTTACAGTTCATCGTTGATTTGTGCATCGACGAGCATCAGGAGCATATGTTTCATATTCCGGAGTGCTGCTCGATTCGATGATAACATTGGCAGGTGGCATCACACACGCTCAGGATTTCCATAGACATACTTTATGCAGCGCCGTATTCTTGTGTACCTTTATGTCACGAACACACAAAAATCGAGGGCCCCGCTTCAAGGGAGGGCAGACCAGACACTTAAGTATAACGTTATTCATTGCACCTACTGGATTTTCCACTGCAGTCACATATACTGAAACATCATGGAATTTGTCATTTAATCATTACATTTTCCAGTTGACTCACCACGGGAATCGACACCGGGAATTGTCTTCGGCATGGCAGAGCACAATTACGACCATAGTCCATGTGTCACGAGAAGTCCACACATCACATGATCATGGATTTTGATGCACGTGTTTGACATTGTTGTTTCTGTCCATCATGATGGACACAATGCTGCTCGCTGCTTCAGCTACAGCCATTCCTTTCAACGGCACTTTGAACATGAATTCCAATCCATTCACATGACAGTTGTTCTCACTTTCATTTGATTATGATAGTTTACCCCAGAATCTTCCGGAAAATATAGTACGTTTCTGATCATCAGTGGCATTTTATGGAATGCTGACTGCGGCAGCCCTACAAGATCACAGTCTCATTGCTGCAAGATATAAGCGCCTATGTTCGACCCATCATTTGTGCTGAAATGATGAAAATGGACATGGATGATGCAAATGCCGTTGACGATCCTCTGGTATGCCATTGATTTGATTAGACCCAGACAAGGTTATTCACAGTACTGCCTAGATGGATATTACATTTCTCCCATTACCTCAAAACTTTGACTACAGACAATCTGAAAGTTGGAAGCTGCTCATCGACAAAATTTCACACTGGTTGACCACAGTTGTTGTTGACCAAGCTATGCCAGAATGGTTATGGGGTCGGGAAGCTTTTTGGATGGCTTACTTTGCTGCCTATCCCACTTTCCCTGCAGGACATTGGCCTGACTGGAATATCAAGATAGGGCTTGATGGCTCATTCGCTCAAAGTTGGTTTGATGGACACATTTCTAATGATTCTGAGACCTTCTTTCTAGACATATGGCAACAATTCCAGCAGCATGTCTGTCTTTTCTATCCTGATGTGTCTGCCCTTGAGACCAATGTACATATGAAATAGTGGTACGTCATTATTACTGTTGTAGAAAACATTGGTATTGAGCATCAAAGAAGAAAATCTAAGTAATGTAAATGGCAAAGGCCAAAGGATCCCCTAGCTAGCAGCAATAACAGACATGTTGTGTACAGAGATGGAAATAAAATGCCGGCTACAAGGATGCAGACCAGTGGTTGGGTGTTTGGTGCCAAGCACTTCATCAAGAGAGTGTTGTCAATAGGTACAAATATAAATCCAACCTTTGCGCACTCAACACATTCATTTTTTTTCTATGTGCAATGTCATTTCTTGATACATTCTTTCAACAAGAGCAAGATGAAGATGAAGAGGATATGTATGAAGGTCAGCATGAAGATGACAAACATGGGCCCAACAATGAAGACAATTGTAACTCACTGGCACCACTACCTTCAACTCAACTCCCACCAGCCAGTGGCATTTTCATGAAGACATTCAGCCCTCGCACTACCCATACCATTAAATCTTTTGGAAAGCAGACTTGCCAGGAAATGCAACTGCCCGAGGATTCACTAGACAATTTCACTGAAGTGAGCTACTTTTCCTGCATGTGATGCTCAACTAACAGATCTGGTAACAGCTTCCAAATCTACTATACATGGTCATCCATGTAATGGGTGCCTTACAGAAGTTCAATCATGTTCATGTGTCGAACAAAACCAAGAAAACTATTGAATTGCAAGAATTTAGGGTATCCACCTTATTCTACTAACGTTTGATATGTTAATATTATATTATCAGGAAATACTTTCTGTGTTACAATTATGCGCACTTTCATTCATCTTATGTCAGGACCTGCCTCTTTCGGTGCTTATGCAATCTCTTCTATTTCCATATGCTTATGCAATGTCACACAATGTCTGTTGTGACTTTATTCTTACCTATGCCATATGCCTACCTTCGTTCTGTCATACTGACGTTGCTATGACCTCACTCATAACGCGTTATGACGTCTACTATCATTACATCATACCCATGACGTTCTTTACCTTTTACAGACAGTAGGTTCACGTATAAATAGCAGAGTTTGTCGTAGGTTGAACCTTAAGTTCGACTTAGCTTGTATAAACCTTATTGCTCGCTGCAAAGCTTGTAAGTAAGAACAAGTTAATCTCTGGCAACCTTAACAAGGTTGTGGTGAGATCTCAAGTCGTAGTTCACGTGCTCTTGCCTATAACCCTCTTCTCAAACCTGAGTCTTGCCTTATAGGCTCAGTGCTGTTTACCCACCAGGCTTACTTCATCGCCATCATCTCGGACAATCCTCGTGGCATTACGTCATCGGGTAGATTGACAGACGACTCAATCATCATAACAATTTAAGTCGAACTTACCTAAACAGCTTGAGTATTAGCTCGTTAGCGCACAGACCGTTGAACTTCCCGAGAGCTGGCCGGTAGGTTACCGGTGCCTGATCAAGATTTCCGGAATCTTCACAAGAGGAGCTCCCCCACCAAACAAAGCAACCAGAGGACTTCGAAACACATATACGCTTCAAGGAGAAGTAATCTACAAAGATAGCCGAGATCAGATCTGGAAATACAGACACTCTGATACCCCTGTCGAGCCATACCATTTTTGGATACCACAGTACAATAACCGCCCACCCAACGGAGCAGTTAGATTCCAAGGATTATACTACCTTGCAGGAGTAGAAGTCATCTTTGACACCAGTAAATCTCGCTGGACTTACTATCAAAACGACGAAGTACGTTGTGTAGAAGACGAAGCTTTTCAAGGACCATACTACATTCCTGGAGGGATCAATAACGTCCCTGAGCACCTTAGATCACCTGAAGTAACCAGAGAATCTTCTAGCGGAAAGGGCAAATTCCGCGCACCTAGTGACTCAGATTCCGATTCTTCCCGAGAGGAGAATATGATTGAATCTAGTGACCTATTTGAGACTGCCCCATTCAAAGCGTTTCAAGAGCTAGGAACAGCATGACCTAGCCCCTTACAGTTCACTTCCACATTAGGAAACACACCAAGACCGCTTTTATCTTTAGATCTTGCACAGACTAGTGGACCATCTTCAGACAGACAGCCAGAAGAAGAACCAACTTCTGAATCGCCTATACCTCCATTAAGAACCCCTACTCCACTGCCTCCCAGAACACCTACTCCACCACCACTGCCACCAGACAATGACCCTGATATTGAAATGGCTGATGCAAATGCCAATCAACGCATCAAGGGTCCCATGCCCACTAAATTTGAAGGGAACCACAAACTAGCTGAGCTATTTATGAATGACTGCGAGATGTTCTTCGAGATCAATACCGGTTATAATACCGATAAAAAGAAGATCATCTTCGCACTCATGCACATTGGCGGAAATGCAGGCCAATGGAAGCTAGCTAAATTAAGTGACCTAAACGATGCAGCAGCATGGGGAACTTGGGCTGCATTTAAAGAGTCATTTGAGAGTAACTGGAAGCAGGTGGACAGCCCTGGAAGGGCCATGACGGAGCTATACAAAATAGTGCGACAACGAAAGAAGATGCCGATCCTACTATATATGGACAAGTTCAAGGAACTAATCAAAAAGTCCAAGATCAAGGAAGAAGCCGCCATCATTCCTCTATTTTCGGAGGGACTTCCCCCTGAAAGCGTCCACCAGATCCTTATGCAGAACCCAGCCGATCTACAGGGTTGGTACGATGCTGCACAAAGATATGCAAATGCCAAAAGCAGACTAGGCGTTTTAGCAGGACTATCACACGCTGGAGGAGGAGGAAGACCATTGCCGAGATACAGAGATCCCGATGCAATGGATATTGATGCAGTTATCATCAATGCATTATCTAAAGACAAAAGAGAGCAACATGTCAAAGAAGGACTGTGTTTCATATGTCACAAAGGGGGTCATCAATCACCGAGATGCCCCATGAGGAAACCAAGCAGTGGAAACAAGAAGAAGCGTTTTGGGAAGGGAGTAAAGGAGTCATGACCCCACCGTCACATCAGAGCAACTTCCACATCTATGGAAGGTGACGAGGTTGAGGGATATGATGAAGAAGAGTCAGAAAACGCTAGTGAGAATACAAGTATGATGGCCATCAGGGCTTTGATGGCGCACTTGTCTTCAGAAGATCGTCTCAGTCTGCTTGCTGAACAGGATTTTTAAACAGGGATCGCACATCAGTGGATGCTGATCCTCAAACATCGGATTCTATCTATATTTGCGGTGTAACAGTAAAATCTTTAACCAATAAAAAGATTTCCATCCCCATTTCCATCAAATCCAATAAACCCGCTGAAACTGCTCTAGTCGACTGTGGAGCAGAAGGCCTGTTCATAGATGCATCCATTGCCTCAAACTGGAAGCGAATACCCTTGATCCGACCCATCAAAGTCAAGAATGTTGATGGATCAGAGAACGAAGCAGGAGAGATCTTAGAAAGGTGTCTGATCACCTTTAACATAAATGGCAAAACTATGATGCACTGGTTCTGGGTGACGTCATTAGGCGATCAGAACTTTATTTTGGGGCTGCCTTGGCTCGAGGAGCATAACCCAATAATAGACTGGCGAGAAAAGACTCTGGAATTCCGTAATTCCGAAAAAGATGATATCTGTGCATGCATACGGAATCTTTGGATCCAGGCGGATCTAGAAGATGTGACAGAATATGAAGACGCTCTAGCCAAACAATACACGATGTCACACAGTGGGATTGTCGCCCAGGCAGAGGTCAGCTCGCTGTATGTGGATGAGGACTCGATACTGGAAGTAGCGATTTGGAAAATCACCACATCACAACAGATGGAGCATCGCTATAGAGGTCAGGTAGAACCTGGATCTACTGAAGGACTAGAGGTACCTTCTGAGTATATGGAGTGGAACTCAGTATTTGAAAAAGAAGCCTCGGAGCGTTTCCCTGAGTCAAGACCCTGGGATCACGCCATCGAATTATGAGACAAGTTCATCCCTCGTAAATCAAAGATCTATAACCTATCACCATTAGAACAAAACTCGCTAGACAAATGGATCAAGGAACAACTAACAAAAGGATATATCCGACAATCAAAATCACCTCAAGCATCGCCTTTCTTCTTTGTTCCAAAGAAAGATAGTAATGCCCTGAGACCCTGTCAGGACTACTGCTATCTTAACGAATGGACTAAGCCGAATTCGTACGCCTTACCCTTAATCTCCAACCTGATGATCAAACTTAAAGGAGCACGCTACTTTACAAAGCTAGATCTCAGATGGGGATATAACAATGTAAGGATCAAAGAAGGCAATGAATGGAAGGCTGCTTTTGTCACCAACAGAGGATTATTCAAACCAACAGTCATGTTCTTCGGACTCCGGAATTCACCTGCGACGTTTCAAGCCATGATGGATGACTATTTTAGGGACATGATCGATGAAGGATGGATTGTCATTTATATGGATGACATCCTCATATGTGCACAAACAAAACAAGAACTTGAGTCACAAACTAAACGTGTTCTGGAACGCTTACGACATCATGACCTATATTTAAAATTAGAGAAATGCAAATTCGCCAAGGAAGAAGTGGAATTCCTTGGCATGATTGTTTCCCACAATACAATCAAAATGGACCCTATCAAACTAGCCAGAATTAGGGACTGGCCTGTACCAACTACAGTCAAACAAGTACGCTCATTTTTAGGATTCGGAAATTATTATCGCCGCTTTATTGCACATTTTGCACACCTTGCAAAACCCCTTCATGATCTGACAAAGAAGAACAAAATTTGGGACTGGTCACCGGAATGCCAAGTCTCTTTTGATCTTCTGAAAGAACAATTCATGACCGCCCCTGTATTAGCCATGCCTGATGTGACTAAACCCTTCATTCTAGAAAGTGACGCATCCAAATGGGCTGTAGGAGCGACTATACTCCAAGCGGACAGCAATGGCCAGCTGCATCCATGCGGATACCTCTCCCACGCCTTAACCCCTACCAAACAAAATTGGCAAATATATGACAGGGAGCTCTATGCTATAATTTGCGCACTCAAAGAATGGAGATACCTGCTCTTAGGAGCACCTCACACCATCACTGTCCGATGTGATCATAAAAACTTAACCTATTATTGCACACCTCAGCGCTTGACCGCACGCCAAGCCCACTGGTGGAATAATCTATCCAGATATAATTTACAACTAGTGCACACCCCTGGAGCTAAACTGACTCAAGCCAACGCTCTTTCCCGCTGCCCTGACCACGCTGAAGGAGAAGACGACGACGAAACAGTCACTATGCTCCCACACTCTATATTTATCCAATCGCTATCATTAGACCTTCGCGAAAGGATTATTAATAGCAGCGCCACTGACGCATTTGTTGAAAAAGTCAGACACTGCCTCGACAAAAATACCCTGCTTCCATTTAGAAGCACCATCTCCGACTGGACACTGGACAATGGACTATTATTATACAAAGGAACACCCTATGTTCCTGATGATCTAGATCTACGCCGTGATATCATCAAAGAATACCATGAATCGCCAAGTGCAGGACACCCTGGATTCTTCAAAACGCTCGCTTTGCTCAAGATTCATTATTGGTGGCCAGGAATGACTGTCTTACTAAAGAAATACATAGATGGCTGTGGAACTTGCCAACAGATGAAACCAAACACTCATCCCACTGCCACACCCCTAACACCGATCATTTCACATGCCCAGCAACCATTTCAACAGATAACAATGGATTTCATCACCGATCTACCAATCTCTGATGGTTATGATTCTATTCTTGTTGTGGTCAACCAAGGCCTTACAAAGGGGGTAATTCTATCGCCTTGTCACAAAACAATCACCGCCAAACAAACAGCAATGCTCTATATCAAAGAAGTATTCAAACGCTTTGGACTTCCTGATATCATGATCTCAGATCGAGGACCACAGTTTGCAGCAAAAGTCTTTAAAGAGATAACCACCGTGCTAAATATAAAACATCAAATGAGCACTGCCTTTCATCCGCAAACTGATGGACAATCAGAACGTCTAAATCAGGAACTAGAGATCTATCTCTGGATATTCTGTGCTTATGATGTAGCCAACTGGAACAGAGTCTTACCGATTGCCGAGTTTGCACACAATCAACGCACTCATCAGGAGCTGAAACAATCGCCTTTTCATCTCATGTATGGAACAGACCCTGTGGCACTACCAGAAGTAGTCAGCAGAATGGATGCACCTGCAGCAGACGCACATCTAAAGCAACTCCACAAAGCAAGAGAAGAAGCGCTTGCAGCACACGAGTTAGCACGTCTAAAAATGATGAAACGCACCATCCGTCACTCTAAACCCTTTAAGGAAGGAGACAAAGTATGGTTAGAGTCGAAGAACCTTCGCATACCATATGAAACATGTAAACTGGCACCTAAAAGGGAAGGACCATTCCAAATTGAGAAAGTCCTAGGACCAGTAACATACAAACTAAAGTTGCCAGCCCAATGGCACATTCATCCAGTATTCCATGCAGCCCTCCTTACACCATACAAGGAAACGGATACACATGGACCAAATGACACGAGACCTCCCCCTGATCTGATAGAAGGCCAGGAAGAGTATGAAGTTGAAGCGATAATAGCGCATCGCAAGAAAGGGAACTCATACCAATACCTCGTCAAATGGAAAGGATATGATATGTCATACAACACCTGGGAACCCGAACACAACTTGACTAATGCGGAAGAAGTCCTAGACAGATATAAAAACAGGAGAAAACTCAGCTGAAGACTAGCAATCCTTGCATCACTATCTAACCACAGTCTATGTCTTCCAAATCTACCTCCCCTGTTCCCCCTCATGTCTACTCCGCATACTTTTCAGTCGATAAGTCAGGACGACCCACTGACCCTTGACTCATTGAGCGCACCCCTGAACACCCCGCGCTTGTATACCCTCGAGATGATACACCCTCAGACTTCGACCCTAACGACATCGTGCCTGAGCCACATCACGCACCGACCAATGACCCTCAGGGTCCCCTTATGTCACAAACCGTCAAAACCACCACCTCCCAAAACTGCTCCACCCCCTCCTGAGGAGAAATATCAGCAGGATCTTTGGGACTATACCCTCATCATGTGGTACCTGAGAGTAATCAGGGACACCTTTCATCGGACGCTCCGATGGATACCGAAACAATTGCCAGAGATGGTATTACAGATAGCTCCCAAGCTACCCCCAGTAGCAGAGTGCATATGCTATATTCAGAGAAGGCTGGAGAACCACGAACCATTCCAGCTCACGGAACTACTGGATATTCAGGAGCATTTAACGCTAGTACTACCTATCCACAAATACTTAATCGGATTAGGAGAACCATCGCTTTCGCCCGGATCGAACTGGATCAAGCAATCCCTGTTCATCTTGCACAAGTCTGGAGAATACTTTCCAGTCAACCACACTCCCTCGCCATCAGACAGATTGCGATAGAAAACGCCAACTTCGACTGCACTAACCTCATCGAGATGTTTATCAACGTCACTAATCTAGCCTGGGAACTAACCAACTCTATTCAACTAAACCTGGACCAGCTCGCCCTGGATCTTCTTCGCCGACTCCTGATCGCCGACATCAAATGATACATCATTGACACCATCAAACTAGTACGCGATGGACAGCTACGCATCTATTTACAGCAGAATGACGTCAGGAATCTGATCAAGATCAACTCCTGGTTTAACCCCATTTATGTTGTCCCAAACCGCTTTGAAATCCTCGATGCAGCAGACGAAATTCACGATAAGATCGAAGGAATACTTGCCCATGTCGAAAAGGCAATCAAATCCGTCAACGAGACACACATTTACGTCAACAACATGTTCCCCCCTTGACCTTCTAAATCACCCCGCATTATCCTTAATGGAGACGAAGTCCAAGTCGTTATTTGCACCCTCGCCGAATTAGACTCGGCCACACCCCTGATGACAACAACACCCCTTGTCATGAGACAACCTGAAGGGTTGGCCTCAGCAGCCAAACAGACCGCTCCAAAAGGAAAGTCTATACTGATTTCAGCATTGATGAACCCTCAACCATCAACGCGACCCCCGATGACGATACCTTCGAACCCCCCTGTCGCATTTTCGACAGTCAACCCCGAGACACCACCCAGACAGAAAGGGAAGGGCAAGGCAACGACACCTGCCACTCCTCAGGTGCCCCGAAAACAACCTTGGTGCCCTCATTGTCTCATCTGTAACTCCCGAGGACACATCACGTCACAACACGACCCTAATCATCATCTCGCATTACCGAAATCAGTTCCTAGATGCATTGAGAATGCAGGGTCCACCCCTGGCGCATCACCACACCCATCAAACCGATCTCAATGCCCTCCTTCGACACGCCCTTGTCCCCTTCGTCGCACACGCCAAGGATTCCAACAGGGAACCCGCCCCGGAACCATTACCTTCAACAATGAAGAGGAACATCATGCCTGGTTAGCAGGACGACATTGCCCTGACGATGAAGATGATGAATTCCACCTCAGAAAACCCGACTGGTGGACTGAGACCGAGCACAACAACGTTGAGTGAGTGCTCATTGTACTTTTTGTTTATTAAGTGTATAGTATTACTTGTGGACAAGTAATCTAGCGAAGAGCTAGTGTTACAATTATGCCCACTTTCATTCATCTTATGTCAGCACCTGCCTCTTTTGGTGCTTATGCAATCTCTTCTATTTCCATATGCTTATGCAATGTCACACAATGTCTGTTGTGACTTTATTCTTACCTATGCCATATGCCTACCTTCGTTCTGTCATACTGACGTTGCTATGACCTCACTCATAACGCGTTATGATGTCTACTATCATTACATCATACCCATGACATTCTTTACCTTTTACAGACAGTAGGTTCACGTATAAATAGCAGAGTTTGTCGTAGGTCGAACCTTAAGTTTGACTTAGCTTGTATAAACCTTATTGCTTGCTGCAAAGCTTGTAAGTAAGAACAAGTTAATCTCTGGCAACCTTAACAAGGTTGTGGTGAGATCTCAAGTCATAGTTCACACGCTCTCGCCTATAACCCTCTTCTCAAACCTGAGTCTTGCCTTATAGGCTCAGCGCTGTTTACCCACTCGTGTTCGCCATCATCTCGGACGATCCTCGTGGCATTACGTCATCGGGTAGATTGACAGACGACTCGATCATCATAACATTCTGAGCACCTCATGGTCCTCATGCTGTCACCACAATTGACTGCTTATCGGAAAGGGCTTGCACTTCATACCATCGTGAGTCAGCATTGAAAGCTTCTGAACTTTTTTAAGCATTTATGGTAGGATTTCATTTCTCAAAACAAGACATTATTCAAAGTCCCTAATGAAGTTTACTGGGATCCTGAAATGTGCACCTTATTCAGTTCCCTTGTCCACACACTGCTTACTCAACATCGTAGTAATATTAAACAAAAAGTGTGTATCTCACAGTTGCCACATATTTAATTCTATCCTGTCATCTAGATTAGTAGAAGCATCAATCAAGCAATGCCCATTGTTGAATTAACATGCCAAATTGCACCACCATCAATTGAACTCACATTAGCCCACATGTCTCACATCGCCTTTTTGGTGAGGCATCTCCCTTGTATATTATGTGTATCCTCATCAATACATTTAGCGTATTACATATCAAGAATGTGCGTGTCGAAATGTGGGACAGCAGCGCAGTGCACTGGCTAAGTAAGTGTTTTGACAACTTATGTTTAGTGTGGTTTGTGAGTGGTGTTTGTAGTTGTTGTCAACTGGGGTGTTGATTGAACTGAAGGATCATCATCGAAATGACCTCCTTATATGCATTTCTGTAACCCTAACCTAAGTACAGTGTACAGTACTATTAATAGTTACATTACTATATACGGAACCCTAACCAGCACCATAATACGTCATTATGTGCCTTATTCTATTATTATTCCTTCTATGATGTTCTATATGACATCATATTATTCCACATGATGCCACTTCCTTCCATATGACTCATTATGAGTCATTTCGGTTCCATATGAGTCATCTCAGTGCCGAATGAGTCATTTCGGCTCTGTATGAGTCATATTGCTTCCCATGAACAACATGAGTCATCAATGATCTGAATATTATAATTAGTTAAATATGAAACACTTAATTAATAGTTCTTTATATTATATAATGATCTTATCATTAATCTGATTAGATATAGATAATCTTATCATTAATCTGATTAGATTAGATTATCTGATTATAGATAAGATAAGATAACTATTTTAAACGGAGTTCCTATCGGAGTTTTAACAGTGCGGTGGCATTGGCAATGATTGCACCAACAACAACCATGCCAGCAACATGTTCTGCCTCAACTTCGGTAACGTCAGCGATGTTGGATGTCACTTCATCAGCTGGGGGAGCCTCTGAAGGCAGTTTGCATGAGAGTAGCACCGTCCTCCCCTCCCAGTTTTGGCAGGTTGTTGATGATTGACTCTTACATATCTGCAAGGCTGTGGCAGAATCATCGAATCCAAATTTCATTTCAAGGTGCATCCATTGAATTATATCATTTCTGTCTTACATGAATTTTCAGATGTTTCACATCTGCCTTACAAACCGATTTGAAGACTTTTCCTGCTCTGGATAACCAACCACCCATGCCATCACAGGTGGCTGGAGAGGAATGGCAGAAGATGATCAAGAAGGGGGGTTGCTTTGAAGTCGATGATGATTGATTACCATTTTAATTACAACCACATGTTTTTCCTGCATAATGATAATTTTTGTCACATGCAAAGGCTATATAAATGAGGCCAAGACCTGTTGTAAGTGCTCGAGCAAGGTTGTCATCACAGCACTTTGAAGGCATACGGCTACCCTTTACATTTGCCTATCAAGGGGTGTGAAAGTGCTTCAGCAGGGCAAATATACTGATGCTCAGGGAGGGCCACACTGCAGCATTTGCTGAGTGATCCAGAAAGGTGTACTGTTATGATGATCGAGTTGTCTGTCAATCTACCCAATGACGTAATGCCACGAGGATCGTCCGAGATGATGGCAATGAAGTAAGCCTGGCGAACACGAGTGGGTAAACAGCGCTGAGCCTATAAGGCGAGACTCAGGTTTGAGAAGAGAGTTATAGGCGAGGGTGCGTGAACTACAACTTGAAATCTCACCACAACCGATTAAGGTTGCCAGAGACTAACTTGTGCTTACTAACAAGCTTTGCAGCAAGTTATAAGGTTTATACAAGCTAAGTTGAACTTAAGGTTTGACCTACGACAAACTCTGCTATTTATACATGAACCTACTGTCTGTAAAAGGTAAAGAATGTCATAGGTATGATGTAATGATAGTAGACATCATAATGCGTTGAGTGAGGTCATAGCAACGTCAGTATGACAGAACGAAGGTAGGCATATGGCATAGGTAAGAATAAAGTCACAACAGACATTTGTGTGACATTGCATAAGCATATGGAAATGGAAGAGATTGCATAAGCACCGAAAGAGGCAGGTGCTGACATAAGAAAAATGAAAGTGCGCATAATTGTAACATGTACAAAACATTTTGCATAAACCTTTAAGACTGGTCAGCTAGTCAACAAGGGCGAGTGATTTATGGATCGTTTCTAGGGTGAGGCAGCAGCCTAATTGTAATATTGAGAGTCCCTCATTTCGGCATCATTTACATAAATGGTTCAAAATGGTTGGCAAGTAGGGGTCGGAACTACATTTCCCCAGCCCTTGACAAACAAATTGAATTCAAACCTTTTTGAAGGGTTTATTTCAGTCTGACGTGTAGCCAAAAATGACCCTGAACTGAACTGAACTGAACTTCGGGAGCCCTAGATGTATGATGAAAAGCAACTGTACAGTTTTTCGGCACAATGCGTCGCTTGTTCTCACGCAACCGTGCCACGACAGATCATAACGAAACCCCTCACCGTCGTCGCATTCTTCAAGACTATACTTTACCATGGTGAGTTTCGGTAGCATACACTACATTTGTGGCCCCCGCGATTTTATTCGCTGCAGTTTCCTCGATATGCAAAGACCGAGACGCTAATTACCTGCTCCGCCAGACAAAACGCACCAAGAAGGTTGGCATAACGGGTAAATATGGTACTCGTTATGGTGCCTCCCTGCGTAAACAAGTGAAAAAGATGGAAGTGTCGCAGCACGCTAGATATACTTGCACCTTTTGCGGCAAGGTGTGACTATCTCGAGTACTTCAATATAATGTCATTAAGATTCTTGTAGGATTCAGTGAAGCGAACGGCTGTGGGTATCTGGAATTGTGGATCGTGCAAAAAGGTCATTGCCGGGGGTGCATGGACTGTCTCGACAACAGCAGCAGCTACTGTACGGAGGTGTGTTCCATTCTGGCATCCCGTTTCTTAGGCTTGAACGCCGTTTTTCAACAGCACCATCCGTCGTCTGCGCGAATTGAACGAAGCATAGATCTCATTCTCATGTATTTCATACCTACCTCGTTTTCAATGTGCTTGCATTCCATTTCTGCAACTAAGTTCAAAGCTATGATATATATGAATTGCCAGTATACAAGTTGACCAAATTACAGAGCAAATATATGACGCATGTAACAACGGGTGGGCTCTACTATGCCATCGTGGGCATGGAGTATCTGTTCTATCCGAACGCGCCATGTTCCTGCATTTCCAGTTCTCCATCCGCATCCGCATCCACGCGCCCAAGCAGGTATAAAGGATCAGTCACCTCAGCCAATGCTTCCTCTCGTTCCTCTTTTCCCATAATTGTATGCGAGACGCGGATGACTTCCCACTTATCTTCATACTGTTCGTATTGCTGAAAAGGAGACTTGAGCATCCTAGTGTAGAGTGAGAGTGGGAGCCATACATTAGCACGCTTCTTTTTCAGTTGCATTTTGCGCTCAATGTTCTTGTAATATGCGCCTTTTGCTCTAACCGGATGACTTGGGCCTTCGCCATCTTCATACTTGCTCAATGGCTCGCCATCATGCAGAACAAGAAGGAACTCGTTTGGTACTTCTTGCTCAACTTTGACCGCTTCGTAATCGCGGACAAAGTGAAACACGGCCTGGCCAGTGACGGCGTGCGTGAATCGAATGCGTGACCGAGTAGACCGGGAATGGGACGCCGGGCCCCGGCGACCCCCCACGGTGACTGGAAGTGCTACCATGCTTTGAGCCGTCTGAGTTGTTTGCGAAATGCCCGGCGGGTGATATGCCAAACCGCTCGTGAAAATGCTGGGGGGGGGGGGGGGGGGGTTGGCCCGTTCCTCTAGTGTCGAAGTAGTCGTCGTGAGCTGCCGGCTGGTGCAAAGCCTCGTAGGCAAGGACATCCTCATCCAGGGGTGTGGATAAGGTGATGGGAATGCTCGGATGCATTATGGCCTTGTGAGGACAGGCCATGGGCAGCTTACACGTGTGGCACGTGCCGATATCCTTGCATAGCTCCCGGCCAGTATTGGGAGCGTCCGCATTTGATGCAGACTTTCCTCAGGGAGGAGGCAGCTATGGAGAGCAGCTCGTCGAGCGGGCATAGAGCCGGCCGTGGAGGTCTCAGCCCCGATCTTCAGAAGATCTTCGAAGGCGGATAGGAGGCGAGGCGATGAAGTGAAACAGCGCGCGGGCGGATGGTGTCGTTGTCGGCGGCCCCTCCTCCACGTCACGCGTTATCTGAAGGTCGACTGTTCATTATGTCTGGCCACTGGCTTAATTGTCTTATCGAAGACGAATCTACCGTCTTTCCAGTTGAATTGGAGCGCGATTATCCAGTTGGTCACCTGAAGAAAGCGATACAAAGCGAGCGAGCACAGGGTAGGCTAAAGGATATTGATCCTCACACTCTAGAATTGTGGAAGGTGAGTGCCATTGACGAGTCGCTATGTGAAATAACATCACTTTTCTCAGCCCAAGGATTCCAACCCCATCACTGCCAAGCCTGCAGGCACTCTGCTTGAACGTATTGGCAGGTCCATGGGAGGTAGTCTTTCGAAATTCGCAGTAGAATTAGATCCCTCGGACAGCGTCTTCAGTATCTTTCCAACACAACCTCCCGGAGACTACATCCACATAATTGTAAAGGTCCCAGCCACCGGTGAGTGGGAGCAAATCTTCGCAGCTGAGCATTGCTGACGTAGTTGTGCCCATTTTTCCTTTACCAACTCCATGGCTTCAACTATGTCGTCCTGGATGCCACCCGGGCCTATCACCCATCTACCCATCTCCACCGCTCCTTCATGCATTCCTGCCGTCCATTTACCTTCTTCCTGATCCCCCTTAAATATGAATATGTTATCACGCTGGCTGCCTTTGCCTTTCTACGCCTGTTTGTTCGTTATCAACATTTCTAATTGTTGTCCATCCCCTTGGCTATGTTTACCCTCGCTTCACTCCTGTTGTTCGTCTCATCGCCAAAGCTATTGGTGAGTGACATCGAGTCTCTGTAGCTGAGCGTTGCTGATGAGATTTTGTCTGACCCTCGCTTGTTCTCGTATTTCGCTCGTATTTTGTCTCATCGCCTTTACTATGTTCTATTCTACCATGGCCTACAGGAGGGAAAAGAAAACGCGATGACCCTAGTTAATCCTTTTCTGATAAAGCCCGCACTCAGTACTAATCACACTACAGTTGACGTATCGCAAAAATTATTCAATCTATGGACAGCACCGGTCCAGCATGATATCAAGCTCCTTCAAGCATATCTTGATGAACCTCTCAGTCCAGATTGGAAGGTCCCATTGTCGCACTTTGACTGGAAGCAACTTTTGACCAGTGAGCCAACTGGTCATCTTGCATGCAGCGACGAAGATCTCGAATCGGTGTTTAGGCAATGCGATGATGAAACAGCTAAGTCGATTCGAGTGACATTGATGGCGACAATTATGGGTGGTCCACCAGACAGAAACGATTCTGAAGATTCATTTCACACATTCTGGGATGCCAACCTCCGAAACATCCTCTCTGTATGCCTGGACGCTACGGTTATTCGGAATAGCAACCAGGGTACAGCCACTGGATTGTTCCAACCTGACTTTGGTCTTCTGCTCACCAACGCTTGCGTATTTCGAGGTGAAGAGAAGAGGGTGACCTTCACCGGTGACACTCCTAAAGAAGAACTCAGATTAAAGACTCGATGGGTGTATGACCCGGCCCCCTATATTCTCGGTTGGTAGTCATTTGTGCCTGAGTAGGTTTTCAGCCATTCACTTATTTCGGGGTTTAGGGTATCACGCCGTTGGGCCTGTCGTCGTCCTCTCGGCTATACTGCCACAAGGCGGCAGCCTACGGGTTGTGGATTTAATAACAGCTGATCTTTCTTCACGACGTGAACGTATCAACCATGCTTCAAGGATGATCAGGATGTGCGGAATTCTTCGATATTTACGGTCGGTAATCGGAGAAGGACAAGATAGAGACATGTTTTTGCAGTTCCAGTGAGCATATCTCTTCTATTGCCATCCAGTATATTGACTCGAGGTCCAGCGCTGGCGGCAAGTCGCTCAAGTTTTTTACGTCCTTTGTGCGCAAGACCTATGGAATAGAGGATGAGGCCGATGGCGAAGAGCGCATCGAACATTTACGGGCGATCTACGCGGCATTGGCTTCGAAGGGTGTTCCTAATGTAGATCGGCTTAAGGATTCTAAAATTCGGGACTATAGACGTGGTTCATATGCCGATCTCGAGCCGAGAGGCAGAGACCAAAGTCCCGAATCACCCACGGATGTCCGAAATGCTATAGTGTGCATCCTTGAAACTCTCAAGGTAGTCTTGACGTCTTTCTGCCTCGCTAACTAAACGCTGTAGTTAGGCATGCCATGCTGACCTGCAAGTATTTCATCGCGATATTCGTTGGCCGAATGTCATACGAAACAAAGAAGACCCTACCAACTGGTTTCTGATCGACTGGGAAGATGCTTCGTTTGTCCCAACCAAAGCAGCCTACCATTTGAACCGCTTTGAGCATTCGTCAAGCGTATTTGAAGATAATCACGGTGCAGAGGTGGATATATGGGCAGTTGGACGGCTTATTGTCACTGCACAAATCCATATTCCAGCTCTCGAGGACCTTGGATGGAAAATGATGCGTGGTGGTGTTTTGAATGCTGAGCAGGGACTGGAAGAAATAAATAATATCCAAGTAGTAGTATGATTTCCATGCTTCATGCTACTTATGATCAGTGCAGAGCATGGGAGTGCTAATGAGTGTGCTGACTAAGGCTGAGGCATTCGTGCTCAAAACAGCTACTATGTGATGAGTGTGTGAGGGTTGGCTGACAGCAGAGCGCATGGGAGATGTATGTAGACTCAGACGACGAGGTGGTAGCTCATCAAGAGGAAGATACACATACTCTCTATCTAGCTCTATGTTATAATGCTGCTGATGAATGAAAATAATAATGGCAGAGCACAGATTGAGGTGTCAAAGTAGCATGACAATGGGTGCAGTGGAATAGTAGAGCTAAGCAAATAAATACTTACTTGTGGTAGCTGTAGGTCACTCAGGAGCCAGGGGTCAACTGGTTGATAGCAGAGAAGAGAATGTAGATTGACAGAGAAACTACAGGGTTTATATACATCTATCTACTGTGTCTGTGTCAGCATTATTATGATATGCTGACTGTGCATACATGAGGTGGCTTTATTGTTCAGAGTTTGGTCCCACCAAACTCTATAATATCTGTCTAGATATAAATACAATGAACTTATATAATCATAGATTATTAGATAACACTGATAAGATATGATAAAGATTGAGATTGGATAGATCTGAGATGTTTTTCCATGATACAAAAGACATTCATCTTTGTTCATTTCAACACTCCCCCTCATTGAGGATCTCAATGCCAATTTCATTTCTTAACTCTTTGAACTTTTGCCAAGTCAAATTTTTTGTTAAGATATCAGCCAATTGTTCATTTGTGGGAACATATGATATGTTAATATCTTTATTCTCAACATGTTTTCTAACATAATATCAATATGCTTTGTTCTATGTTCTTGAGCTGGATTCTTTGCTAAGAATATTGATCCTCTATTGTCAACATGAAGATCAACAGCTCCAATGTCATATCCCAGTTCTTTGAATAGGGATTTAATCCACATTATTTGGCATGAGCAGTCTGATAGACTCATATACTCAGCTTCTGTGGATGACAATGCAACAGTTTTCTGTTTTCTGGAAATCCAACTAATTGGAGATCCTGCTAATAGAACTAGATTACCCATTACAGATTTTCTTGTGACTGGATCACCAGCCCAATCTGGATCAGAGTAAGCATGCATTCCATCTTTGTTAAAGCCATCATACACCAATTTTCCATTTATGGAAGAATTGACATATTTTATAATATATAAGGCTTTAGTTATGTGTTCTTTAGATGGATTAACCATGAATTGTGACATCATGATTACTGCTTGGGTAATATCATATCTCATGCCAAGAGTAAGATATAATAGAGATCCAATAATTGATTGATAATAACTCCTTTCTTGAGGAGTTGCAGTACCTTCATCCTCCACAGGTGTATATCCTGCTGGTAAAGGAGTACAAACAGGTTTTGAATCTTCTTGACCAAGACATTTAACTACTTTCTTTGCATAGTTAATTTGATCAAGAATTATCAATTTTTTCTTCCTATCTTGGACAATTGTCATTCCAAGATATTCTTTAATGGGTCCTAGATCTCTACATTCCCATTTTTTCATGAATTTGTGTTTTAATTCCATGAGTAACTTTTTATTGTTTCCCATGAATAACACATCATCAACATATAATATAGCTACTATAGTTGATTTTTGTTTATAGCAAACATAGACTCCTGTGTCAGTAAGACACTGTCCAAAGCCTAATTCTTGTAGAGTTTGATTTGCTTTCTTATTCCAAGCTAATGAAGCTTGTTTAAGTCCATATAAGGCTTTTTTAAGTTTATATACTTTGTGCTCTTGTCCTTTGATGAGGAATCCTTCTGGCTGTTCCATATATATGTTTTCTTCTAAGTCTCCATATAGGAACACTGTCTTTACATCTAGTGCTTCAATTTCCCAATCTTCTAGCACTGCTGTAGCCATGAGGAGTCTCACAGTCTCAAATCATGCAACTGGTGAGAATGTATCATCATAATCTACTCCAGGTATTTGTGAAAATCCTTTAGCAACTAGTTGAGCATGTTTTCAACCATTGCTTTTGACCACATAAACCCATCTATACTTTACAGGTTTACATTCTTTTGGACATGGTACTAATTCCCATACATCACAATCTTCAAGGGCCTGTACTTCTTCTTTCATTGCATTTTGCCATAATTCCCATTCTTTGGGATTAGATGCTTTTAGTTTATAAGCATCTTTATATGTCCATTGATCTACACTTTTCAAGTAGTTTGGACTTATGGCTTTGCATAGAAGGTAGTTAACAAATCTGTTACCTCCTTCTTTGAGTAATTTTTCTAAGAAGTATACAAGATCATCACTACAGTGGGTCAAAAAACTGCCCCAATGTTTGCATGTTTTGCAAAGATTGACATGGTGCAAAGCAATGACATAAGCAAAAATTTTGGAGAAATCACATGACATACTAGGACATGTTGGCTATTTGGCAAATCACAAATTATGTAATTCTGATCAAAACCGATTGCGCAATAAATCAAACAAAATAACCAATCATTGGGGCAGTTTTTTGACTCTCAAATATTTTCTCTGACTTTCAATATTACACACCAGTACAAGGCAGGAATGGGCCGTGGGAATAATAAACAATGTCACATGACATTATTTGCATCAGTTTGTCATGTTGAACTTCATCCATTCATCTTCTTGACTCTTTACCACCACCATGAAATCCATCTCTGCTGAAAAGCACACTTCTGTTGTTTCTCTCCTCAATGAGGGGTATTCCCATCGTCAAATCCAAGCTAGGACTGGTCTGGGGAAGGGTACCATTGGCAGAATTAGCAAGGAGGTGGAGGGGCATAAGGAAAATCATCCTGGTGGTCGTCCTTCCAAACTCTCTTCCCATGATAAACGGTCAATTATCCATCAAATCAGCACTGGGAAACTGGACAATGCTGTCCAAGCCACCCAGTTCATAAATTCCATCATCCCTACCCCTGTTAGACCTCAGACCATCAGGAATGTGTTGAAGGAGGCTGGCTTTAGGTCAGCAACAAAGAAGAAAGTCCCCATGCTCAAAAGGGTTCATTGCCAGCAATGTCTAAAGTTTGCCCAATACCATGCAAACTGGACTGTGGAGGACTGGAAGAGGGTGTTGTGGACAGATGAGACAAAAATCAACAGGATTGGGTCAGATGGGAAGGTGTATGTGTGGAAGCAACGTGGGGAAGCACTATCAGACAGGACCACCACACCAACTGTCAAGCATGGAGGGGGGAATAACTTGATGGTTTGGGGATGTATGAGCTGGAATGGGGTGGGGAAGATGGTAGAGGTGCAGGGGAATATGGATGCTGAGCAATATTGTGAGATTTTGGAGGTGGGGGTGGAGGAGAGTTTTGAAAGCTTGGAGATGAAGGAGGATGAGAGGTACTTTCAGCAGGACAATGACCCCAAGCACACCTCCAAAAAGGCAGATCAGTGGTTTTCTGACCACAACATTACTCCCATCAAGTGGCCTGCCCAATCCCCTGACTTGAACCCTATTGAACACCTGTGGCAACAACTCAAGGCCAAGCTCCAACAGTATGACACACCACCTGCAGGAGTACATGAATTGTGGGACAGGGCAGCAAAGGAGTGGACTGAAATACCACCAGAGACATGTCAGAAGCTAATAGAAAGCATGCCTAGGAGGATACAGGCAGTATTAAAGGCACAGGGGGGTCATACAAAGTATTAGGATGTAAAATAATAGAGGGCCAAAAAACTGCCCCAATGATTGATTATTTTGTTTGATTTATTGCGCAATCAGTTTTGATCGCAATGACATAATTTTTTATTTGTCGAATAGCCAACATGTCCTAGTATGTCATGTGATTTCTCCAAAAATTCTGCTTATGTCATTGCTTCGCACCATGTCAATCTTTGCAAAACATGCAAACATTGGGGCAGTTTTTTGACCCACTGTAGGTGATTTAGACTGTAAATCTCTATTGACTTCTTCTTCACTTGATTCATTAAATGGATCAGTTTCATTATCAGAAGATGATTGTCTATTCAAATCTGAAATAGATTCACCACCAGAAACTGGTCTTGTTTCTTTTGTGGATGATCTTTCAGATTCTGATGCAGATGGTGTTTTGTACCATTCTGACTCTGTTTCTGATTCTGATATTTCTTCCATTTCTTTATCCATTTCAATTTGTTGTAATGGATTTTGTAAAGCTTTTCATGAAGAAGTTGGACTAAGGGTAGGTTTGGTATTCCCTTTGCCTTTGCCAAAGACTCTTTTGCTCCACTCTCTAGTACTTTGTATATCTTTTTCAATTTTGAGAGGAGCTTTCTGACCATATATATTGTCAGGTATGAGTCTAGGTTTCTTTAGGCGTGAAGTCCTTCTGAGATATGTGTCATATTTTTCATCTCATTTGTCCTTTCCTTTTTCAGGATGTTTATCTCCAGGTCATTGCATGGAGATGTCTGGTTGTTGAGGAGGTGTTATTGAACAATTGACATTGGGTTCTATATCCTGATTTCTATTAGGATTTATATAAGAATCCTCTAGGCCTTTGTTATCCTTATCATGAAATGATCTGCTAATGAGTTATATTCCTGGCACTGCAGGAGCACAGGCCAGTGGGGAATAGGTTGGGGGGTCCGGGGATTTGCCCCAACATTGGTGGGCATGGAGTTGGTGTTGGTGGGCACTGGTGATGGTGATGGTGACAGTGGCTGCATATGACTAAGCCATAGTGGACAAGAAAGAAAAGCAAGTGAGTGAGCTGGAAATGAGGGTGAAACGAGGAACTAATACATTTGTTGGGGGTATAATTGAAGTCCCAGACTTGCTTACAAATCCTACTACTGGCTACATCATGGATGCAGCATTGGCTCCAGCCAATGCTCATCATATCCCCCCCACTTAAAAGTTTGACCATCCTTGGTCAACTCCCATGCAAAACAAATCCAGGGTGGTCTGTAAAAGTCCAAGTGCATCCCAGAGACATCTAGCCCATGTTGAAAAAAAATTCCATTGGTGTCAAAAAAAACCCAGTTGGCATTGAGAGGTGGTGGGCAAAGTGCAGGGGCAGTCATCAGGCTACTGACAAGTTGGGGCTGTCACAAACACAGTGAATGGCAGGGTATGGATGTCAGTACACATAGTTGTCAAGGTAACAAAAAGAAACTTGTAAAAAAAACAATATGTCAGTGCATTGGTGCATTGGTGCTGTCAAAAATGGTAGTTGAAATTGGGGGTGTTACAGATCAACCAAAAATGTGTTGGTGGCCATAGTCATCATAAACACTGAGCAGGTGGCAACTTTGCGAGTCAGCAGTGGTGATGGGGGCCTGAGCATTGATGTGCACACCAGTAACTGTGACAGGGTGGTGGGCAAATTGTTGGGGCAGCTGGAAAATGAACCCAGGGGGGGGGGCTAGGGGGTCCCATTTATGGCTTCAAGGAACTGAAGGCACATGTTCTTGATTTCTCCAGGATGTACAGTACCATTTTTAAAGCTTTGTTCTAGCCAGAACTTGACATTAGGGCAGTCATTGTTGTCTTCAATGAGGTCCAAGTCAGGTGGCAGCTCATCTTCTGACATATATGTGAGTGGAAAGACTCCCCACAAAGCATCTTCACATTGCTCAGCAAAGGTCTTGCCAGCATTGGTACCTGAGCTCATTATGGGGGTATTTGCACTCATTCTGGTAATGGTTTCCCTGTGCCAAAGAGTGAAGAGCATGCATATACTGATATTATTATGACCAATGTACATGAAGTGCTTCTCTTGCTTCTCCTGATGTTCTTCCAAAAATTCTATCTGGGCATTGAGTTTATGCATGCATCACCTGTGGTCAAGTTATTACCAATATCAGGTTTCATGACCATACTAAGTGGAATACTCACCTAAATTCTTCTCATTCTGCATATATGCACATATGGTCTCTATTTCTAACATTGCATGAGACACATTTTGCAAGATGCTAAGTGTATGTGGATCATTATGTATGTCCTAGATGGGGTGAGTAGAGTTGTACAAGAAGTGCTTTTATACCTCAAGCACTGGGTCAATGTTCAGCTTGTGGGTCTGATTAACATTCCTTCCTCAATTCATGGTACTGGTTTGAGGGTGGGATGTTCTTGGTGCAAAACCTGAGCCTGCAATCCCTGGTTCTGGTGGTAGATGGAATTCTGGCTTTGGAGCCCCATGGATATCATGGCTGCCAGGATAGTTACTGGGTTTATACAATCCATAGTATGAGTTTTGATCCATGCTAGTGAGAGTGCACATGAAGGACAAAGGAGAAGTAGAAGAAAGAGAGAGAGCTATGTGACTAAAAATAGATTGATTGAGGAGAACAATTGTATACTTGGATTATTGTACCTAGACACATTCTACTGATGTAAAGTAATACTAGAAGGACTTCAGAGCAATGTACAAGTTGATAGTGCACAGGTAGAGGATGGCTGGGAAAACACGAGCATGCAAGATAGAGTTTCGGTGCAGTGGACAAACACAACTGTGTAAGTTTAATTGTGGAATTGCAGAAGTGGAATGTATACTGAGTTAATCTAGACCTTTGCCTTAGTTACATGAATGGCAGCTGGCAACAAGACAACTCACCATTATTGCCCTGTGTTACGATCTCATGGACTCAGTTTCTTTTTCTCATCTTTTTCCATATTTTTACTTATTTGTCTGGGGCCTCTATGGGGAGATACTACTTAAGGCAGGACATTACCACCCCTATGTTAGGATGCCCAAGGATTAGTCAGCGAGCAGCTGCAAGAGCCTTGGGGTTAGGGTTGACCGATAGGATGGCCAGAGGCTAGATCGGTCTGGACAGGGGACCGGGGTAACATGAGGCATGGAGCGGTCTAGATCTGTTGCTGCGCACCACAGCCTTAGGGCTTAGGGTTTGCTGCACACAGACCAGGGACTGGGTATATAAGTAGTAGCTCTTGTAGTAGCGAGTCCCTAAGACTCTGGATAGTTTCCCTACCCGGGACTCAATCTAGTTTGTGTTTGGTTTCGTCTCCGTTCTCGTTCTCCTCATTGACGAGGCTTGAGGTTGTGTTTTTGGTAGCTCCTAACACCCTGCCCTCCTTCCTTGTTATGTTGATGCAGTTCCATGGCAGCAAGGTCAATAAATTCCTTCACTTTTTTCAAATTGCCAGTGGCCCCTCCCAAGTATTCAACAAACATACAGTTATTCTTTGTCTTCTTACCCATTCTCAGTGCCATGTAATAAGATAAAAAAGTATTAAGCTGTAAAATCATCTCTGCAAGTCCATAAAGCTTTCTCAATATGCATTTGAAGGACTTCAGGTCCATGGATTGTCCAGCATATAGGAAGTTGTGGTAAAGAGTGTGAATAGCTTTGTAATTGTTGCAGAATGTGATCAAACTCTCAAAATGGATTTCCATGATTGTTTTGCATGACAGGACATTCAACCAGGGTTCTGACTGTTCAAGAGAGTATTTTTAAAGACTTAGGAAAACATATGATGATATGTACTGTGCCAGACTCATCTTTATCTGGATCTGAGTCAGGTTTGGTTACAGATGAGCCAGATGGTGTTGCAGGTGCACATGCAGCATGGGCTTTGAGTCGTCTGATCTCATCATACATCCTGTCAAGCATATCATCTAGAGAGGGAGGGGAGGATCTGGGATTCATCTTAGTGGTGGGTTAGCTGTGTGCAGAGGCTTCAATTATGGAACTGTATAAATAGGTTGTCTTTGGACAAGTCTTGGTATTGTGAGTGGAATTAGGGTGACACATGTATGTGAAAGAGGTGGATTACTCTACCACAGTGGTAGCCTCTTTGCTAGCTTCGTGCAAGGGATCTGTGGTGGTGGTTGTGAAATCCAAGAATGGTTTCTCCCCAACAAAGAAGCATTGTGCATATTGTGCACAAATGCTTTTGTCTGGGTTTGAGTAGACAGAGACCATTGCCAAGCTATGGTCTTGATTTGCTACCTTGACCTGAAAGTAGTGTTGGACCTTGCCGAAATAGAATGAATGGTCGAACTGAAACTAAGCGAGGGTTAGTGCAGAAAAGAAGTCCAAGTCAGAAGTACATACCTTGACATTCCAGGAGCTGCATGTGACTCTGTTCTCTATCTCCTTCCAGGCACACCTGGCAGTTTGCCCATTTGGAAGACACAACTGTGCCCAATGTTTCAAATGGAATTTACCATCAGCAATTGGGTTAGGTTCACCATTTTGTGTAAAGAATTTGATCAGTGCCTTGATATACTTCGTGTCTGTGATGCAGTGATCCTTATCATCCTGGGCTCACAAAAACACATAGCCATCACCTATTGGCACTGATTTGCAAGGTAATGGAAGCTCACAATCCAATTCTGGGATGATGGCCTTGAGTGCATTTGTTTGGGCACATAATGAGAAACTATATGGTGTGGTCTGCTCAATTTACTTGCCCAATGGGTCCTGGAGAACACTATTGGGAATCTTGGATGAGAAGTACACCAACATTCAAATCCCTTCATGAATCTATCCCAATGAGGTCTCAGTCTGCTGACCTGCTGTTGATAGTAGAGTAACTCAAAGTCAATCTCCCAGTTTGTTAAAAGGACATGACAATGTTTGAGTTCTTCTTCTGAGATAACATGCTGGTGAAGTAGTCTGATACCGCAAATGAGTTTGCAGTAATGCTGCCAGAGGTGGTTTGGCAAGGCAATTTGGAATAGTGCAGGACCAAGCACCCAGAAGTAGTTTAACCATTCAATTGCTTTGTATCCAGAGTTGATCTTCTTTGAAGGATCCCAGGGGAGTTGGTCAAATGGTTCAGGGATATAGGGATGGGTAGCCATTACAAGTTTCCTGTCTTCCTTCCAAACATTGTCATCATCTAATACAACAAAGTCAGGTTTTGTGGAATTGTCACACACAATCTTCATTTCCAATGAGTCTTGCCAGATAGAGACCAGATGAGGTGGTATATTGAGTGAGACAAGGTGCATGAGGTCGAGTGTGAAACACCGTGGTACAGGGACCATCAAACTTCCTGGAATGCAAGGCAAATGCTTGGCTGGACTATCCCTGTCAAGCATTGGTTGATGTTATACCATGCATTGTTAGCTGAACTAAGCACCTTTCTGATATCTTGCTGGTATTTTGTACAGTCAGGTGGTCCCAGTGGGGAGACATCAATATCCTCATGATCACATTTCTCAATGTTATAGTTGTTTGGTTTCAATGCTGCTGGATAATAAGTGGGTTTACCAGGTGGGTGTTGACCTGGCATTCCACAGCTCCGCTGGCAGCTGTTATACCCATTGTGTCCAACTGAGCCACTAAGAATGGGAAGAGCCAGAGTATCGGCTGTTCCAAAGCCAAAGAAGGGCTGGGAAACAACCAGATGCTTTGAACAACCATCATAAACTAGAAGTCCCTCCTTTTGTAGTGCCAAAATGTGTCTGAATGATGGTAGTAAGAAAGATTCCATATTATCAGGCTTCTTGGGTCTGGGAACAAAGAATGCAGGCAGGACATTTTTTTTCTTGTAGCATAGATTGGGACTTAGATTCAAAATGACCCATATTGCAAACCAACAATCAGATTCCTTGTCACAATACAACTGTGTGCCATCAATTGAAATCATGACAAGGACATCATCAGGACCGATCTTGTTAAGGTGATGGGCATCAAGGTATTTGGAGCCATGTAAAACATCATCAAAGCTTGAAATCCTGCCTTCAGTGATGATTTTCTGAATGATTTCATCAGTCTTTTGATTTCAATACCTCATTCAATCAGCACCTTCTTGAGTGCACCACATCACCTGGATTTGTGGTCCCAATGGTATGGTATAAAACTGTTTCCTGGCCTGCCTCATTTTGGTTTTCCTGTTTTCCTCATAGTGGTCCTCTTGGCATTTTGGGCATTTCTCCAAATCTTTCAAAGGCCCTGTGAAGGCAATGCAGCTGTTGATGCACATGTTGGTTTGTATCTGAATTACCCCAGTCATTTCTTCAACTTTTTTTGTCACCACATAACATGAATGAAGTGCACATCCTGTATGGTGCATGATAGTTTCTTGCACATTGTGATATACAGTGACTCAAAAAACCCTTTCAATGTTGTCAGCTTTGAGAAAGAATGATTTTTAACTCATCAAGTAAAGTTTAAACAAATATAGGAAATTCAGGGTAGGACCTATACCATGTGGAGATTACGTAATAAATCACATATTACATAATCACTGTTTTTGGATGAGATAAAAATAGTTTTGTTGAGACATGTCATTGAAAGGGTTTTTTTGCCAGTGACTCTAGTACTGGGTATAACCTCCCCTTGCCCTAAAAACTGCTTCAATCCTTCTAGGCATGCTTTCAATCAACCTTTGGCACTCCTGTGCTGGTATTCTGTCCCATTCAACTTGTATCCTCTCCCAC
The DNA here is from genome assembly GCA_023014455.1 of Amanita exitialis. NCBI lineage: Eukaryota > Fungi > Basidiomycota > Agaricomycetes > Agaricales > Amanitaceae > Amanita > Amanita exitialis. Next base: position 215,156 of record JAEBUR010000020.1, read on the forward strand.
AATTCATTGATTCCCCTTGCTGTAGACAAAATGAGAATAAAACTTATTTCAAAAACCAGAGATTAATGGCACATGAGATAGGACATCTCAAATTAGAATTAAAGGGAGCCAAGACATGTGCAATAAATGCAGAGTCTTGGTTAGATTCTGACAAAATAAAGCTGGCTCAAGAAAAGAAAAGAGCCAAAAAGCTGCGTCAGAAACAAAATTGGCTAGATAAAAAAGAAGCTGATAAGATTAACTTCACTGCTCACTCCAAAGAGTGTGAAGCCTGTAACGGTTTATTCCGATGTAGGCTGGTTTGTCGAGGAGCCAAGTAGTACCTAAGGCTCCCAGATTGTGATAGGAGGACTAATGTCCTTCCGTTGGGTGCGAGGTAACTCACACGGACACACAATGCACTGAATCAATGTTTATTGAGACTCATACTGTGCTGTACTAAGTCTGAATCATGCTGCTTACTTAATGAATAAGACGCGCAACTTAAGGTCACGCGTCACACTATGGTATAACTGAAATATATATAAGGGCCCAAGAGGCCCGCGAATGTCCGCTGAGACAACGACGAGGAGGACATGCCGGGTATGTTGGCTGGGCCTGACACCCTCCCCTACCAGATCGCCCCGAAGGCACGATCTACTCGATCAACCAAAGGAAAGGGGGTTGAACCTCTTCTGGCTGTGTACGTTGGGTCTGGACGGTTATCCTGGCCCCATCGCGACATCACTCAGGTGTTGAGATGAGCCGGCTGTCTCTCCCCTTGGTGGATCCTCAAGGTAGGGAAGAGCGGCTGGGGCAGCTCTTCCAAATGGCGCATTGGGTCACCCTCCCAGAGCTGGGTTTTGACCCTTTTTCTTTCCTCCCTTGTTTCTCTGTGATAGGGAAGGTCGGAATTCCCTTTCATGGGGTTTGGGGACCGATGCCCAGTTCGGTTCATGAGGCGGGGCGACAACTTCCATGTAACTCCTGGAGAAGTCCAGGAGTAAGTTGTTGCTGTCGCTGACTCATACTCTGCTCCTCACAAAGTGGCGGACCAGGTCGTCCAGAGTGAATTCCCCGTGGTGCACCAGTCGGATTGGGACGAGTGCAGTGCCCTCCTCGTCCCTGAGGCCGAGGCGGTTCAGTGAGTTGGCGTAATAGCCCACTTTCCTGAACAAATTACAGGCGGCCCACCAGTACCAGGCCACTGTTTGCCTCTCTTCTGGCTCAGTCATCTTGAGTATGAGCCAGGCCGCAACGTCCTGCATGTCCAGTCGGCCATCTCCCCCGCGACGGATGAAGCCTGGAAGCGCTCCTTGAGACGCGAGCTCCTCCACGTTGGGTTCCCTCCTTGCGTCCAGCAAGGGTAGTAACCCCGCCTGTGTGGCTTTTAGAACAGCCCATCGCTGTGCGAGGGACCATTGATCAAATGGGATTTTCAAGGCCTCCCGAGCCATTTGCATCGGAGCTCCACTGCTCCAGAACCACGCTTCATTTGTGGTATTTCTCTCCCATAGGAGAGCTGCGTCTCGGTCCCAATAGGTTTTGTGAGGGAGGCAGATGTGTCCTTGCCTCCTGACTCGGCAGCCGTGCTTCCCGTCTAGCCTGAACCTCACGGGATCCCCGATGAAAAGGCTCAGGCTGTTCGGCGGTAATTGCCCCAGGATGACTCGTCTTGATGTGATAGAGGCCCTCGAGCTCCTCTGCAGCGGTTGTGCCTCTCCTAGTCTGGATGCCAATGGCACCCGCTGTGGTACGTGATGAGAAGATGAGGAGGCCCTACTCTCTCCCTCAACGCGGTGTGAATCTTGCTCGCATTGTCTGCGAGATTCATTTAGGGCTTCTGTTAGCCCTTCCTCCTCCACGTCCGATCTGGACCAGTCACTTTCGACGTCTGAATACATCTTATTCAGCATTTTCCCCTTGCCTTTATCGCGGGAGCCCGGCCGGCTCAATGTGGGAGATGGTGATCTCGAAATGGGAGGTTGATCGCCCATGGGTGTCAACCTCCATTCCCAATCTCGACTCTAATGGAGGAGTGCTAGACTCCTCCAGAGGGTTGTTTTCCGTGGAGAGGTGGGGTGTGGGGGAGGCCCTGAAAGGAGCCACTCTGGTCGGAGACCTGGATCTTCTCCGTTTGTTGGGTCGTGATGGGCCCAATCGGGAGGATTGATGATCCCTGCATCTGTTGATGGAATCTGGGCAGAGGGAGCGAAAGCGAGGCATGGTTGCCTGGTCCGAAAATTTTTCGAGCTCGTCTAGCCGCCGTCCAAGCTCGTCGTTTTCGTGCATGAGTGCCATTGTCTCTTGGCGGCACCTGTCCAGTTCGTCTTGGAGGTCTTCGACCTCCCTTTTCTGTTTTTGGAGGCCGTTTTGGAAGGCCTCCGCTGTCTCTCTCCGTATGTCCTCATCGAGGAAGTTACGCCAGTGGCGACGCAATTTGTCCATCAGGACGTCTAGTGCCCCTCCCTTCGTCTCATTTGCCACGTGTTTGGCGAATTTGGTGCATTCTTTGCACCTTGTCAGGTGCATAGGGAGATGGTAATTTTGTTCTATCTCCCAAGGTGGCCTCACTCTGGCAAGAATAGAGGCCGCGTCGGTAAATTCTGGAGAGGGAGACCTCTCCATTTCGGTACCTGTCCTCTGGGGATGAGGAGAAAGGCTACGCCTATAACGGCAGTCGCTTTTCTCCGATGAGTCGTTTCGCTGCGTTTTCTTTTGCTCGGGCATGGTCGCGTCAAGCAATTTAGGTTTGTTTGTTGTGGAACCAAAGTTTGGTCCTTGTGATGGGTTGGTTCCCACGCAGTGTCACAGCGAATCGGATGGTGCCCAGCCACCACCCTCTATTTGCGTTTCAAATCCTTCGGGTCGGAAACGCCTTCAAGTTCTAGATAATTGTCTAGAGCTTCCAGTTCATTGACTACATGAATGAGTTCCCAAGTGGAATCCCCAAGTGCCCATCGTACTTTGAATGTTAGTCGCGGAGACCATTGATGGTCTTCAATGGATTGCACTACCCATTCTCATTCAGGGTCATTCCCAATGTCATAGTAAATGCGCGTGTCGCGTTTGGGGAATTTGTCACTCTTATTCCCCAGAAACGGTTTAAGTACCTTTTCGTGGAAGGTCTCGTGTATGCCTCTGGCTTTGAGGTCGGGAGAGAGTTCTAGTCGGTATGTAGATCTCTCTGGTGACACTTCCAGGACCTTATATGGTCCAATGTATCTGGGACAGAGCTTGCATGTTCATCCCTTTGGCATGTTGATGTTCCCTGTGGATAACAGCACTAGGTCTCTGACCTGGAAATGTTGTCCTTCCCGGCGGTGTTTGTTGGCCTGTACTGCCTGCCTCACTCTTTGGGAAAGAACTTTGTCAAACGTCTTGTCCAGTACCTCTTTTAGGTTTTCCGAGAATTTGGATACACCATCTCGGTGGGAGTCGAATCTGACTCCCTTAATCATGCGCAGCATCCATCCGTAGTTTATGAGGAATGGGGCTTGTCCCGTTGACGCATTTATGGCCGAATTCATAGCAAATTCGACCATTGGCAGTTGTTCCACCCAATTAGTTTGATAGTCATCGACTACCGAGCGTAAGATTTGTGACATCGTTTGGATAGCTCTCTCCAATGAGCCATCCATTTCCGGGTGGTAGGACGATGACATTAATAGTCGTTGTCCTAGAATTTTGCTTAGTTCAGTCCAAAACTGGGACGTGAACTTGGAATCCCTGTCCAATACTATTGATTCTGGGATTCCGTGAAGGCGAACTACCTCCTGGACATATATCTGGGCGATTTGTTTCGCCATTGCATTGGTTCTGGTGGGTATTAGGTGTACCATTCCCATCATCCTGCAGATGACCACCAGGACATAGTCAGTTCTGTCCACTGGGGGGAGGGGTCCGGCGAAATCCATGCCTATACTTTCCCAAGGTCTTGAAGGGATGGGCATACTGTGCAACCATCTTGGGCTCTTTTGGTGTGAACCCTTAGTCGTTTGACACTTCCCGCAGGTTTTGCAGAAGTCATCGACATCCGACGCCATTGACGGCCACCAGAACCATTGGTGAACATAGTTTAGGGTTCTTCTAGAGCCCAAATGGCCGATTGTTAAGTGACAAACTTCTATTATGGTCCCTCGGATGGATTTCCCATCCGAGAGTCCATGGGGAACGCAGATGACCCTGTTTCCCGTTCTGCTGTCAGTCCAAAGAAGTTCTTTATGGATGTGGAACTTCTCAAATTGGTCTATGTTGTTCCAAACTTCGGCAAAGAATTTATCATTTCCATAATTCTTCGTAATCGCCCTGAGTGTCTCTTTTGTGGATTTGTTTCGCAGATCCAACTTGGGACACTCTGCTGCATCTCGTTCCATGTTGTCAGCAAGTTGCGTTGCCTCAATGGTTCTAGGTTCAACGTGATCCCTTACTTCACGTTTTCTGTTATTGTCAGGTATGATTCTCGTTGTCATACCCATTATCTCAGCGTTACGGGCAATGGTTAAGTCATCGCCCTCAGGGTCTAGTCTGGAATCGGCGTTTACATATCCCGATTCCTTGTGCAATTCCTCTGGATTGTCGCTAGAGAAATATCGGGAGAGACAGTCAGCTACTTTGTTTCTCTCTCCCTTTAGATATTCAATTTTGAAATTGAATTGAGAGAGGTATTCCCACCACCTCATGCGCCTTTGTGATCTGGTTGGTGCCTCGTTGAAATATGTTAGGGCCTTGTGGTCCGTTACAACAGTAAATGGGAGTCCCAGCAACTTGTCCTCCCATCTCAGGAGTGCCTCGAGTACTCCAAGGAGTTCGTGCTCCCAGGTGCAGTAATTCATTTGGGCGGGGGTGAATTTCCTTCATATGAATCCCGCCGGGAGACATGTGTCCCAGGTAGGGCCTTGGCCGTACCATGCACTGATTCCTGATGCTGATGCATCTGTGATGACCCAAATAGGGACATCCCTATTTCCATCAATCGGTTTGCATACAGGAGCTTTTGTGACTAGCTCCTTGAGCTTGTCAAAACATGTCTGGTGGTATTCTGACCAGACAAACTCTCAATTGTTGCTGCACATGTTTGTTCAGGGAGCGGTGTATTCAGTAACGTTCGGGAGGAATTGGGAGAGATATTGAATCACTCCATTAAACTTTTGGACGTCGTGATAATTTTGCGGTGTCCTCCATTCAACGATTTTATCAATTTTTGAGGGATCTATATGCACCCCCTCATTATCAACTATGAACCCTAAACAGTCCATTTTGTTTGATAATATGTCGATCTTCTTGAGGTTGCAGCTGAGATATAGCTTCAGTTGTCGCAACCTATCAAATACCAGTTGGAGGTGCCTTAGATGCTCCTCCAGTGAATTCGAATATATGAAGATATCGTCTTGATAGCAGTGTACGAATACTGCTATCATGTCCCTAAAGGATACGTTCATTAAACGCTGGAACGTTGCAGGCCCATTTTTGTCCCCTTGCTGCATAACCCGACTCAACATGTTCCCATAAATTGTTGCGAACACAGTGCGGGTTTCTTGGCCTGGTTGAATGCGTATCTGTTCATACGCATCCGAAAGATCAATTTTTGTGTGGAACCGAGCTCGCGCTAGATCGCTCCTGATCGTTTCCTGGTCCGGCATGGGGGTTGTGTCTGATAACGTGTTATCATTCCGTTGACGAGCATCTATGACCGTTCTGATGTTTCCATCTTTCTTGAGAACTATCATTAGGGGGGCGGAAGAATGTAAATTCATACGCTCCCACCAACCTGCTTTCAGGTATCGATCGACTTTGGTCTTAAGTTGATCTCTGAGTGGTTCTGGGCACTTGGCCACTCTATGATTTAATTTGAGATTTGGATTGATCAGTGGAATCTCATGATTGATTTGGCGAATTGGAGGAAGTTTTGGTTCCTCCGGTATGAAGAGATCCTGAATCTCCTCAATGAGTTTTTGGCACAGCCGAAGTTGCTCTTCTTCCATTATAGATGTAGTTACTCCTGGGTTTGCGCTGGAATTCCCTGGGAGTGAGCTTTGTACTTCGGCGTCCTCGCTGATGAGCTTTGGCTCAGCATTGGATGGAGATAGCATAGCCACTGCTTAGTCAGCTGGTTGATAGTTACATTGTCACATGTAGTCACTATAGGAATGAATACCCTACTCCTCCCCTGATAATTCCCTTCGTTTTGGCCTTCCTGGTTGTCTTTTTGTCTCGGTTGGACTTTCGTACTACGTCGCAGGCATCCAGCTATCGTCACAGCGTCACAGCGTCACACAGCGCCCGCCGAACGCTTCGCCGCACCCACTGGAGGTGTCGGGAATATTCCAGGACCTGCCCCAGCCCCCTACTCATTTGGCCTGTGCTCTTGCAGTGCCGGAGTAGGCTTATCATCGCGTCAGTGGGCGCGCCTGGAGTAATCGAGATCACCAGACATGTTCCCTGTTTTTCTTATGGGAGCTTTGTTGCCTCCCTGTTTTCCTTTTGTTGAAGGGGTCCTTCTGTCAGACTCCTTCCATAAGATTGCAGGTTGCATAGCTCCTTCCTCTTCCTTGGAAAAAGGGTTGGAAAATTCCCCCTCCTTCACTGGAAACCAACGATTGTTTAGCTTAAAGGAACCGTGGCCCGCGTAGTTTAATAGAATCCCATGTTCCTTCAAGAATGGGGTTCCTAAGATAACTTGGTATCTGTCCAAGTTTACCATGTCGAAATAGCAGGTTTGTGTAAACTCGCCGATTTTTATTTCGGTTCGCGCTCCATAGTTTATACTGGATCGCGAGCCTGAAGTTGCCATTTGCAATTTCACCAGTTTTTTGAGCTGGAACATGTCCAGCTTATGAACTGTGGCGAAGTTTGCCGATATCATGTCTATTGTGCTACTGCCATCCAGTAGCACATGGGCTTTGTGTCCGCCTATGTGCATGAAGCCCTCTATGACTCCGAGATGTTTGAAGTCTCTTTTGGGACCGTCTTCTATCCGAGTTGGTTCTGTGTCCCTGGTCGCTCTCTGCCGATAAGCAACTCATTCCATCTTGGTGTCGTTCACCTTAGAGGATTCAGCAAGATCCTCTTCGCTATTGGAGATTCTGATGGCTGCGCTTTTTAGCATTTCGCAGTATTTCTCCAATTGCGATTGAAGACTTCTCTCTTCTTCTTCTTCATCAGAAGATTCATCGTCCTCCTGGAGGTTGGGAAGATCTTCCCACTCGTTCTCCATTTCCAGGGAGGTTATGAGTCTATCCTCATTACATCTTATCCCCGTCATTTGGGACCAGTCCACTAGGTCCTTTACGTCTCCACTCCTAGGTTCTTCATAGACGATTCCTGAATCGTCTGCATCTACTACGATTGCTGCGCCACACCAATCGTTAAGTGAGAATTCATTCGAGTTCTCGCTTAAGTTTGAGCGTTTGGAAGACTCTTCCGATTCATTGGCTGATTCGAATTTATCCTCGTTAGAGGATTCTTCTTCAGTTGTCTTTGCCACCCTAACGGTGTCAAGGGATTCTTCTGCCAATTCCATGTTGGCAGATTGCTTCCATTTGTTGGGACACTCGTTACTGTAGTGTCCCTTCTTTTTGCAATTGAAGCACTCAATGTGCTTCAAGTCAGGTTTACCTGCGTGACTCCCTTTTTCTTCGCCTTTGGTTGAACCTTCCTTGGGCGGTTTACTGGTTCCTGTCCTCGGGTAGGAGTTTCCTTTAGATGAATTCCCTACTTTGAATTCGGAACGCGATCGGTCCTTTTGTTGGCGATCCTCATAGAACATTGCTTGTTCTACTGATTTTGCGGCATCAACAATGATGTCCAATGAACTATTTTCGGGATTCATCCCTAGTTTTACGATGGTGCTTGCAATTTCTGCATTTAATGCCCAGACGAAATGACGAGTCATATCATATTCGGAAGGAACCTCTATCATCTGTTGGCTCAGACATTCAAGTTCCTTTTTAAGCTCCATAACCGTTCTCGAGCTTTGCTTTAGGCGGTCAAATTTAATGGCCGCATCTCGAGAGGAAGCGTCTTTAACAAAGTAACGCTTCAGTTCTATCATGGTGGTCTCGAAATCCCACCTCATGTCCTCGTTTAACCCGACGACATGTTGGTACCATTTTTGGGCCTTGTCCTTGAGAATGGAGCCCAGGACGTTTACTCTGAATGGGTCTGCGTCTGGTTTCATCATGTTATAGTTGATGAAATAAAGGAGTATTTCTCCAGTGAATTTGAGGAAAGCGTCAATAGTCTCTCCTCCCAAGTATTCTGGCAGGGGGAGCTTTACAGTTCTCCCAACATTAATGAAGTCGGGCATCTGAGCTGCCCTTCACTCTGCTTTTTTAATTTCTCGACGAATTAAATCATCCGTCTTTTCTGTGGAGCGGTCCAATGCCATGAGTGGACCAGTTGTCAAAGGTTCTCTCCCTCGGTTGCTTGCTGAGAAACTGGGGCGTGGTCCCCATCTGCTATCTCGTCTGGATATCTCAGGTCCACTTCATCTATGGTCAGATTGACCTGAAGACCTTCCATTCTCAGAAATTGGAGATGAGTGTGATGGGAGGGGACTCGCTTGTCCGCTTCTGTTTCTAATCTCCATGCGGGTGGGTAGGGGAATGGCATTTGAGCCCGTTCCCAGCGATCTGTGGGGAGGTACTTCTCTCGGGTTTTCCTCAAACCTGGTGCCTCTCCTACACGATAACAGTTTGTTGAACATGGAGGTTACCGTTGCCCCTTTTCAGAGGTCGCTTAGAATAGCATACCTAGCGCTATTGGACAATCTTAACTTATATTCGGCGGGTGATTCGTTGAATCCTTGTCCAAACTGAATATTTCGAGGCTCCATAGCCTTTTGTTTGAACTCTCCTGCCTTGAGTTCTACCAGGGTGGACAATTCATGTTCATCCACTCCCATTGGTATCTCGTTCCATATATCTGGGTCGTTAAGTTGGGGAGATCTTGTTCTCCCTTGATGAGGTCCGACAGGAGCCTCGTCTATGTATTCCAATGGATCCTCATCTGAATCCACTTGGCTGAGCTCTTGTCGGGTGTCTACCACCCTTCGGGAACTGTGGGGTGATGAATCCCTGGAGGCTCTGGAAGGAGCCTTCCTTTGCAACTCTATGAGCCTATCCAACATAGATTTCATCTCAATGTTGCTCGACATGATAGCATCCATTTTTATTTGCGTGGCGGATACTGTTTCCCGGAGACGCGCCTGGTCTCGAATCATGGATTCCATGATTACCCGGTTCTCCTTTAGATATTGTGACTCTGGTAATTGGGTTACCTGAGTTGTGTCTTGTCGAGGGATTGCCTCGGTTTCCTGTATTACGGGTTGGTGAATTTGTGGGGTCTCCTTTGTCGAGGACACCCCGTCACCTTCTTTACTGTTTTTTCCTAGTACAGACATTAAGTTTGATCCCGCAGTAAAACTCGGGAGAGCCCGTCTGTTTGGGGAAAAACGAGGTGCGTGATCTTCTGCGGTTGTCAGTGATCATCGAGTGGTGTTTAGTGGGGCTTGTGCACCCCGCTCATTTCCTGGGGAGTTTAAATTAACTTCCCTTCTCTTCGGTGGGATTGGGGAGTTAGGTTGGGAGATTATTGGACCCAGACTTCTTGTTGGGACAGGGGGTTTTTGAGCTTGTTGAGCCACTCTCGAGTATTGTGAGGAGCTGGCGCTCCTATACATGATATTCGCAGTTCCTCTCGAACCACGAACGTTCGACACACTGGCCGAGCACCAGGAGTCTGATGCTATTGTGGGGGAGCTATCCCTGGAAGGTGAGGAGTTGCTTCCTCTGGGTTTATTCAAAGGTCCTCGCGGTTTCCATGAGGGGGGTCCAAAAGACATTATAGGGAGAACTTGATGGTTCTCGCGCAAAGCCTCTTATTGAAGTGCAAAAAAGTGTGAAGCCGGTAATGGTTTATTCCAATGTAGGCTGGTTTGTCGAGGAGCCAAGTAGTACCTAAGGCTCCCAGATTGTGATAGGAGGACTAATGTCCTTCCGTTGGGTGCGAGGTAACTCACACGGATGCGCAATGCACTGAATCAATGTTTATTGAGACTCGTACTGCGCTGTACTAAGTCTGAATCGTGCTGCTTACTTAATGAATAAGACGCACGACTTAAGGTCACGCGTCACACTATGGTATAACTGAAATATATATAAGGGCCCAAGAGGCCCGCGAATGTCCACTGAGATGACGACGAGGAGGACATGCCGGGTATGTCAGCTGGGCCTGACAAAGAGCCTAGAACTTGCATTCCTAAACATGACAAGTTGAAGGAGTCTGGTCACACTGACTTTCAAGACCTCTTATATGGCTCTGATAATTCCCATTGGGAATTAACAGACGATGAAAATGATACATACCTACAAGCTCAAGTGGGCACCCCAATTGAGCATGGTGAAATCATTCCTGTGAGAATGGCAAAAAGAAATTTTAAACACACATGAGAGCATCCAGTCTGGAAAAAACCTGGACTTTGCTATTTGGTAGCAATCAAAGATAGAGCACTATCCAAATATGTGTGGCCAACATATCCCACTGTTAAGGATCTGTCAAAATTGAGCCATAAACTCCAAAAGGAAATTGGTTTCAAAATTCACAGGGAAAGCAAAAAAATCTTTCACATCAAACCTGTACAAGGTTATAGTTATGGCTGGACTGATATGGCTAAATTGGCCAAAGGCATAAACTGTAATCTTACAGTAGGAGCAAACAAAAGTGGTGATGTCACCATTCCTACCATACAAGGTAGAAGCAACTGGGCCACATGGTCCAGATTGGTTAAAGCTGCACTCCAATCAAAAAGCATATGGCAGTATGTTGAGGGTACTATTACACATAACCCTTGGCTACCTAGCTATCAAGCTGAATTGATTAGTGAATCTGTCACAGCTGGTCGAGTCCAAGCACTTAACCAAATATGGAAATTGCACCAAGAGTTTCTTGAAAATGATGGAAAGGCAAGGGGAATAATAACCCTAAATCTGCCTGAGTCTTTGGGTCATCATATCCAAAACACATCAAAAGAAACTTGGGACAGCCTAAGTGCAGCATTCTCCAGAGCTGGAGCTGTAGCAATATTTAATGTCTACAAAAAGACAAAAGCTTGGGAATTCCCCAAAAATAAAAATCCTGCAGAATCAGTCCAGGAGTTAATGGAACTCTGGGCTGAAATGGCTACAAATGGCAAAACCTTTGATGATGATTTCCAATTAATGGAAGTTATTGATAGGATGCCAGCTACCTGGGACTCATTTAAAGCCTACATCCTTCTAAAAATGGAAGTAGGAACAACAAAACTTAAAGATCTCCTACCAGAGATTGAAAATGAGTACCAACATTGCAAAGGTGACAAGGAAGAGCTGTCTGCAAATTTTGTAGCAAGGGGGAGAAAGCCCTATAAAGGCAAAAAACCATTTAAGTCTGGGTTCAAACCCAGAGTTAATTTGCCTAAAGGGAAATATACCCAGCCTAATGCACAGGCAGGTTCTAGTAATAGACCAGCCTATGTGCCCCCTGGCAATAGAACAGGACCAAAATGGGAGCATAACAAGAAAAATCATGACAATAGACAAAAGAAAATAAATCTTTTGGCTAAAGCTGTGAAAGCTCCTGAGGAACTCTCTAAAGAAATTCACTAGTATGGTTATAATAGAAAACCATAAAATGGATGTGGACATTCCACAAATTTCTTCTTCACTCACTGATAGAATCAGCCCAAACAAAGTTGATCCTGAAACATTAAAAATAATGAACAGGATCAAAGATGTTAAAGGAAAAGGAAAAAAATCTTATAAAAGAAGACTTTGTTATGTGGAAAAATAATTCAATGGATATTCCAGAAGCTTGTATTGATGACAAGAAAGCTCAAATAGAGCTACAAGAAGAAATACATGAGGAACATGTAGAAACAGGTTACTGGGACAACAGAACATATGTAAATTTCACTAAAAATCATCCAAATACTGATTATAAATCAGTGATGACAATGAAGTTGATGGATATTATAACAGATACTATGAATATGACTATGATGATGGTGAAAGACCAATGTAACCATCAGAACAGTCCTTATCATAGTATTGGTAAGTCAGTAGACAGCAGATGTAAAAATAGCATAATAGCTATTAGCTTAAATAAATCTGCATTGTCCTTTAAAGGTGAAAAAATACATGAGGATTATTGGATAATTGACTCAGGTGCATCTGTGCACATTACAAACAACAAATCTGACTTTGTAGAGTATAATCCATATCCTGAACCAGAGGAAATCAAAACAGCTGATTCAAAATCAGCTGCAATGATACTTGGACAAGGGACTATAGTTCTTGAGTTTGAAAACTTAAAAGGACTTAAACATATTGCTAAATTGGAAGTTTGTTACATGCCAAAGGCTTCTCACAAACTTCTTTCATCTGGACAATTAAAAATTGGTGGTTATGTTGAGACATCCAACAGTGATCATACAGTGTTTTTGTTCAAAGGAAATGATGTTATAGTTGCTAAACCCAAAAATCACTTTGAACTGATACACTGGGCTAAAGTAACAATAAAACAAAAATTAAACAAATTGGTGAATCTTGTAGATTTCACTACATGGCATAATAGGATGGCTCATGCAAACAAAAATGTAATTAAAAATATGAGCCAACATACAGAAGGTTTTGATAATAAAATCAAAATACCATCTGATAATCCTATTTGTTCTGGATGTGCACAAGGAAAGATGCATAATAAATCTTATCCTACATTACACACACATGCAAAACAACCATTAGAGTTGTTGCATGCTGACTTGTTAGAATTCCCACAAGAATCTTATCACTGTAAAAAATGGTGTTTAATGATTATTGATGACTATTCTTCATATGCCTTTATGGCATTCCTACAAACTAAATCAGAAACATTCCAAAATTTCAAAGACTTTGTCACACTGTTTGAAAATCAGACAGGAGGAAAAGTCAAACATTTCAGATCAGATTGAGGGGGAGAATTTAAGTCTGGAGAATTTGATCAATTCTTGAAACAAAAAGGCATATTATGTGAACAAAGTGCACCATACATCCATCAACAAAATGGACATGCAGAAAGATTGAATAATACAATCTTAGAAAAAGCAGAAAGTATGCGACTCCATGCCCAATGTCCAAAATCTTGGTGGGAGTTTGCTATGAAAAATGCTATTCACACCTATAACCACACACCATTAAGAAGAACAAAATGGATGATGCCATATGAGAATTTGTACAATAAGAAACCTGATGTTCATTACTTCAAAACATTTGGTTGTCTAGCTTGGGTTTTTGTACCTAAAGAAATTAGACAAAATAAGCTTACTCCAAAAGCAGAAGCCATGACCTTCATAGGATATGAAGATGGTTCCAAAGCTTATCAATTCATGAAAAATGATAACTCTATATTTGTTGGAGTTCAATCATTATTTGATGAAACAAAATTTCCTAGAGCAAAAACAGAAGGCTTAGAAAATAGACTATTTAATAGTCCACCAGGTATAGAAACAAGGGAGACAATAATGGACACATATCTAATTCCAATTCCCACATGGATCATGGTCATCACATCTATGATAGTGACAGTGATGATGATACTCCCCACAAAAAGAAAAGATATCCAGAATATCATGATACTACAGACAACAATTATAGTGGATCATTTCATGATAAGGATAACAAAGGCCTAGAGGATTCTTATATAAATCCTGATACAAATCAGGATATAGAACCCAATGTCAAACATTCAATAACACCTCCTGAATGACCAGACATCTCCATGAGATGACTTGGAGATAAACATCCTGAAAAAGGAAAGGACAAATGAGATGAAAAATATGATACATATCTCAGAAGGACTTCATGCCTAAAGAAACCTAGATTCATGCCTGACAATGCATATGGTCAGAAAGCTCCTCTTGAAATTGAAAAAGATATACAAAGTACTAGAGAGTGGAGCAAAAGAGTTTTTGGTAAAGGCAAAGGGAATACCAAACCTACCCTTAGTCCAACTTCTTCACAAAAAGCTTTACAAAATTACAACAGATAGAAATGGATAAAGAAATGGAAGAAATATCAGAATCAGAAACAGAGTATAAAACACCATCTGCCTCAGAACCTGAAACATTGATGATCATCAATCTGATAAGATTAGATAATCTGATAATAGATAAGATAACTATTTCAAATGGTGTTTTAACAATTACCTTATTTGGTCATTACCAAATAATGATTAATCAAGTGCCCTGGACAGCAACAGCTACATTGTCCAGCTGCTTAACAAAGGGTGATTGTTTCAGCTGATGAGTGCATTGGTTATGTGCAAACTTAGTGATGGGTAAGACTCTGCTCCAGTTGGCTACATCATGGGCATAGAATATCTGGAGATAGATTTCTAGTTCCTGATTTAGATGTTCTGATTGTCCATCAGTCTGCAGATGAAAGGCAGTGCTCATTTAATGATTTATTTTAAGAGTGGTGGTTATCTCCTTGAAGACTTTTGCTGCAAACTGCAGTCCTCAATCTGAGATCATGACATCAGGAAGACCAAAGTGTTTGAATACTTCTTTGATGTAGAGCATTGCTGTTTGTTTGGCAGTAATCATTTTATGGCAAGGTGATAGAATTACCTCTACCAGTCACATTACCAGCCACCTGTGACATGTGATAACACTTGCCATCGGGATCCTGATGGGCACCCAACTCGTTTCGCTCAACTGCCTTCTTTACGGCAATACAGTGTTTACTGTCGAAATTGCGAAGAACAAAAATGTCAGCATTCTCAAAGACCTGATCAAGGAGAAGCACCCGAATACATTGACGGGTATTGATTCCTGTCAACTCACCCTCTACAAGGTCAAACGGACTGCCCGATGGCGAGGATATAAACATTGACTTTCTATATTTTGTAGGTGGATATAGATCTCAAGAACCATAGTAAAGATTCTCTTCGTCGACTCGATATCACTGATGGTGAAGAACTACTGGAGTGGAAGCTCGTCTCGAAGTACTGGTCGACGCATTCTGAGGCTGAAAGGCTCCACGTCTTGGTGAAGCTTCCGAATACGACTGGTGAGTGGAGTCTTTTTGTTTCTCGGGAGGACAAGTAGTGACAATTCTCCCGATCATTGCGCCTCCACATTCGCATTTATCAATATTACTGTCGTTTTGACTGTTATGGCTTACCTATCCTCACGCACCCTCATCTCCGCCACTTCCATCCTGGTGTTTATTCATCTTACAAACCATCCCTCCAGAGCGTCTTTCTAAACGACCTCGTCTCAATAATTCACCACCGCACACCCCACCTGCTAAGATACAAGTAGGAATGGCTCAAGATCAATGTAGGTGCTCTACCTTCAACTGTAGACCGTCGTGTGAACAGTTTTTTCATTAGCTACTCCCCCGCGCCTCACCCGCGAAGAGACGGAAACTAACATGGCCACCGCACTTGCAGGATTTGAGGATTATATTGAACACTTGGCTACTGGGAAATTGGATGGATATCTCGACTCAATCCGACCTGAAGACAAAATTACATGCCCTGGGGTGGTTCTGCCTCGTAACCCAATTCTTCTCATTCACGATCTCGGAAAGCATTCAGATCAGGAGCGGATCAGACAGCTGTTTAGCAGTGGCATAGTGTTCGTGGTGCTAGGATAACTGAAAATGATCAATTCTAATCTTGGTCTTTCTAGTCATCTATTTAACGTCTCTGGCTCGGGTAAAACACGCCTTACACTTGATGGTCTTTGCAGTCATTGGGGCCTTTATATTACGCGCAGGACGCAAGGTCTAGCATCTGGCTCCGATGACTTCACGGGAGCGATGAAAATATTGGAAACTATGAGTACTTGGGGCCAAGGCACAAGCAATAAATACATTTCCCAGAACGTTTCTGCTGCTCACCGCGCCCTTGCAATGGTGTTGTGTGCGCGTTTCTTTATCTTGAAGCAACTTGTGCAACACATTCCCGTTAACACAGATGTGATGGCGGCTCGACGGCGATGGGTTCTTGCTCAAGTTTTGCCTCCGCGTTTGAGGTATAGTGGTGACGACCTCTTCGTCACAGTGCTTCAGAACCTTTGGCGAGCTGACACTGCCGTTATGCTTGATATCACTCGCTCCCTACTCATTCGTGTTACGACCGAGAGAAAAGATCTGTTTCCTGGGGAGATCACACCTCTATTTCTTGTGATCGATGAGGCACAGGTGGCTGCTAACTATCTAACGGATTTATTTCGCTCTGAGTCAGGGAACGATCCACGCCCCATTCTTCATGAAATGGTTCGCTTCTTTTCCTCGACTGGGATCTTCGGTGGGATTATTCTTTCGGGAACTGGTCTGTCGATGGAAAAGGTGAAAGTTGCAGTGAGCTCTTCTTCCGCAAAACAGGTGGCGGAGCCCCAAGTCTATACTGATGTCGGGGGTTTCACGAGGGATAATCCTTCCCAAATGGACTATATTCGTCGGTATCTCACTCTTTCCGACCATGACATCTCAGATAAGCGATTGATGGAGCGCATGGTATACTGGTTTTCTGGCCGGTATGTCTATTCTCTTGACGTACAAGATCCCTCTCATTGTCGATATAGGCACCGCCTGACGGCGAGCTTTATTGAGCTTTTGCTCAACTCGGAAAATGTGCCGCGCCACCGTGCCCTCACCATGTTCGCTGAACACTTGACTGGATTCAAAATTACTGATGCTATCGAATTGGAGGCTGATGAACCCTCTGTTTCGCCTGATTTGTCCTCAAAAATCGAAAGTTATAGACCACTTACTGAATTGGACCGCCTTTTCAGAGAACCAGAATTCCAAAATAGTCAGTGTAATATATCTTTTTTTTACTGATTCATGCACCGATCACATTTTCAATAGGACCGAAAATGATAGAATGCTTAGTTGATGCTCTTATGCGGTGGACTTTGAAAAGTGAACTTGTGTCCATTCCCATCGAAAGCAATATGCACGACACGATTGGGTTGGGTGTAGGTTTTTTGCAGAAGATGCGTGTCAGATTGGATCCTGACCTGACCTATCCTGTATACGTTTGCGAACCATTGGTAGTTCTCGCCCTCAGCTCGCTTTTCGAGCGGCAGGATTGGACGACGAAGAAGGCATACATGATCAGGTTATTTCGCAATGCTCCTAACGCTTCGTCACTAGGATTTGTGCTTGAAGAGGGCCTGCTTCTTGTGCTCATGGATATGTTTGGGGGAAAGTCCATTCCTCTTGCGGACGCATTCCACTGCCACACGTCATTAGGGTCAAGGAGGGCCACCCTAGTCTCCCTGAAGCGTGTCGCTGGTGATGTAATGCAGAGCTGCCCGGTATCGTGGAAGGCAGGCAGTTCCGATCGTTTGGGTCTCAAGGCTAAATCGCCCATTGACGTTCTCGAATTTTTGGACAATCCAGATGGAAAGGCCTTTCTTTTTCCGGACACCCACATGGGCACAGACTTGTTGTGTTTCCTTCAAGACGAGGAGACGAAAGAGCTAATTCTTCTTGCAATGCAAATAAAAGGTTCACCAACCCTCAACGCTACGGCCTGGCAAAATGCCCTCGATTCTGTTACACCCCAATTCTTCTACACGATGGTGGTAGGTGTCATACCTTCTAATCCCTGTCAGCCTCAACCCTTATTTTGGTATAGGCCGATGGGCAACGGGTTCAATATGCATCAGTGACCTACCCGACGCTTGTAAATGAACTGGCAGAGACTTTGGAAACGGTCCTTGGGCCAAACGTAGATGCACCAATAATAAATACTTATCGCAGCAAGCTCCGCAGCAGCACCCAGGCTCGCCAGGAATCCGCTGCACACTCAACCCGACAGACCCCGAGATTCCTTCACATCGTTGCAACGGGTGATGACGAAAATAAAATGAAACGGTGTTCGGAAGAGGGTGGTGTGGGTGTTTTGCGGTGGGATCAAGTGAAGGCCTATCTTGGTTCGACAGCCGATTTGGCGAAGAATAGAGCGGGGGTTTTGTCTTCTGTTATCAAGGTATCAACATAAATAGACGCGTGACAGTCACGCAACGGCCTTTATCAGGACACTTCTGACGATGGCGCCTTTGTCTGTTCATGCGCTCTCTCCTCCTCCTCGCTGCCTGCGCTCCCCTCGGCGCTCTCGCCTGGGGAGCCGCTGGCCACGAAATCGTCGCCACAATCGCCCAAATTCACCTCCAACCCTCCGCGTATTCCTCCATATGCTCTATTCTCAACTACACCTCCCACGACCCCTCTGGCCCACCCTGCCACCTCGCACCCGTCGCCGCATGGGCAGACCGCATCCGCTTCAAATTTCACTGGTCAGGTCCCCTGCACTACATTGGCGCCGTCGGCGACCGCCCGCGGGAGACGTGTCTGTTCCCGGGTGAGAACGGCTGGGAGGGCAGGCAAGACGCCAACATCCTCAGCGCAACTCGGAACATGACGAACCAACTTACTGAGTACGTGTACAAGACCAAACGCGGTGTCCATGTCTCCGCAGAGGACACAGAGGAGGCCAGCCAGGCGCTCAAGTTTTTGATCCATTTTTTGGGCGACCTGCACCAGCCTCTTCATCTCACAGGCAGGGACAGAGGCGGGAACGGTGACAAAGTTGTGTTTGACGGCAGACAAACGAGTATGTTATTTTTGCCACATCATCCCAACTCGTGTTCTGACGTGGCACCGCACAGATTTGCATTCCGTATGGGACTCCAAGCTGATCGCGAAAGCGATCCGTAATACCCCTCGAAAGTATAACCACCCGTTATCCGACGAGCACATAGAGTATTCCCTGCGCGGCGCCATCTATGACCCCTATGTGCGGCAAGTCATGAAAGAGGGCGTCCTTCACGAGTGGGCCGGCGATATACCCTCTTGGCTTGAATGTCCGGGACGCGCGCGGTCGCCGGATTACAAGATCGGAGAGCAACAGGTCTTGTCGGGCGAGAGCGACCCGGCGAAGACGGACGACGGGGTTATGTGTCCGTATTCCTGGGCAAAGCCCATTCACGCGTTGAATTGCGAAATTATATGGCCCAAAGAGTTGGACGAGGTGTCGGTTGGTGGGAGACACCCGCATCATGAAGGCCCTGAACTGGATACCCCGGAGTATGCGGGTGTGATTGCGCGTAAGAAACTGGTAGAAAGACTGCTTGCACAGGCGGGCATCAGACTGGCTCATACCTTGAACTGGCTATTTGCAGACGATTACCAAGCTCAATAGGATTTTAGATAATGACAATGCAATATATTTTACTGAACTGGAACAGGTACCTGGAGATAGAAACATGAGAGACGGTAGGGCGTACGGTCGGTCAATGAGGTTATGAAGTGAGAAGAACACTTAAAACGTAGAACTTGGTCAGCGTCCTATAGGGCAGCTGTATTTGTCCCTGTTTGTACATCCCGGCTTCAGTGTCATCACCTCACGCGATGGGCGTGCTGCCATCCCAGCTTGCCCTTCTTCTCCTCGTCTCTGCTGCAGCACACGCACAGAACGTCTCCTGGGGAAAGCCGCAGCCAAACTCATCTTTCCAAACCACACTTGACGTGTGTTCTGCCTGTACCCGCTTTTCGCCTTGCTGACTTTCCTCCAGAGCATCTCGTCACTCGCAAGACCACGCAAGTATCTTGTTATCTACCGTAGGGTTCGTGTCGTGTCGCTGACGAGCTGCTCTAGCGAAATGTCCCCCGTGTTTCAACTGTCTGCTTCCGGCCTTTAATTGTGGACAATATGGCGACTGCGACCCGTACAATGGTCAATGCAAGTGCCCTGCGGGGTGGGGTGGAATCGATTGTCTGACTCCCCGTACGTCTTTACCTGATTGTTCGGGAGGAAGAAGAAGTACATCCGTCTGACGTTGGACGCGTTGCAGAATGCGATTCGTTGGCCGACGGAGAACACCGGCGGTTGCGAGAAGATGGCAAGTCGTGTGAATGCAAAGATGGTTGGGGTGGTATCAACTGTAACGGTACGTGCACAGGAACCTGCTGTTCGTGAATGGCCCCGTTTGATAGATGGGCTAGTCTGCAAGAGCGATGATTCGTGCAGGGGGTTCCCTCTCATGGGTGGTATACCCTCGAATAGTCTAGACGGCGCTACCAACATGACTTGCTACAACGGTGGCGAAACCGTTTTCAACAATCACCAAATGTGTAACGTGACAAGTGAGTATATTATTTTCATCATCTTCAAGAGATGGATGTATATATCTATATATCTATACGTGTAGACCGCAAGATTCTAGATATGCTTCCAGGGCGGCCACCCCAGGTGACATTCAGCTGTGATATCCGTGACCACACATGCGCGTTCCAGTTCTGGACCGCCGAAGTCGAATCGTTTTTTTGCGCGCTGGAGCAGTGCGAATCCAAGGCGAAGCGCGGGTACGATGTTGACACTGTAACCTACTCGTGCGAGAAGATCAAATGTAGCTGCGTGCCAGGTCGCTTTATATGCGGAGAGGACGGAAGTATTGGTTAGTCCTGCTATCAATCGATGGCATGGCTTTTGACGACTATATATTCTAGACATTGGCGACTTTTTGAAAGAGAAAATCAAGGGACCCGGAACTTTCAGCTGTAGAACCGGTCGAGGTTGTCGATTTGAAGAACCGGCCATGAATGAACTGATTGACAGCATCTTCGGCGACTCGTACATTACTCTTGAATGCGACGGTGGTGAATGCCTGCATTACTCCCAAGTTCCCGGTTACGTGGTACGTGCATTTCACTTGATGTTACATTGTCTCTTATGTATTAATTAAGCGACCGCCGAAACCGGATCATACCAAGTGGGTGGCCCTTAGTACTGCAAGTGCAGGATTGATTGTCGTTCTCTCCTTTTTGTGTAAGTGCTTGCTCTTTTGTCTAATCTAAATGATGTTCTTTAGCGACAAAATAGTGCTATGGTATGCCGGCCGCGCCAGGAAGGGTGGTGACTTTGGCCAAATCCGTTTACCCGAGAATGAGGCCGCAAAACTGATGACGGACCACGTACCCGCATCACTCCACTTTTCCAATGTCATGTACAATCTTGGCTCGCGCACGATCCTCGACGGCGTATCTGGTTCTGTACAGCCAGGCCAAGTCATGGCCATCATGGGTGCTTCCGGTGCCGGCAAGTCTACCCTGCTGGATATCCTGGCTAGGAAGAGTAAGCGGGGTACTGTGAGCGGGACGATCTTGGTCAATGGTCGGGAAGTCCCCGATGAACAGTTCAAGGCTGTGGTGGGCTTTGTTGATCAGGAAGACACCTTGATGAGCACGTTGACTGTCTACGAGACGGTGCTCTACAGTGCTCTGTTGAGGTTGCCGAGGGACATGAGCATTGAGGCGAAGAAGTTTAGGACTTTGGAGACGCTGAACGAGTTGGGTATCTTGGGCATCAAGGACAGCAGGATTGGAGACACGGGTAAGGAATGTTATACGCTCGACTTGTGTCCAATCTCACACTTGTGAAAGGTCATCGGTCGATATCCGGAGGAGAGAAGCGGCGAGTGTCGATTGCTTGTGAGCTTGTCACTAGTCCTTCCATCCTATTCCTAGACGAGCCAACGAGCGGTAAGCCATCAATATCTGCCTGGTCGCCCATCTCACACTTTATATATATATATAGGTTTGGATGCTTTCAATGCTTACAACGTGGTTGAGAGCCTAGTATCCCTCGCTCGCAACTACAACCGGACCGTTGTCTTTACGATCCACCAACCTCGGAGCAATATTGTCGCGCTATTCGACCAGCTTATCGTCTTGGCCTCGGGAAAATTGGCGTACTCGGGAGATTACTCAAAATGTCAAGGGTACTTTCAATCCATTGGACACCCTTGCCCGCCTGGATTTAACATTGCCGACTTTTTGAGTGCGTTCACTCCCTCCGTTTTTGAATAACGCTAAGCGTGTCGCAGTTGACTTGACCATGAACGCTAGTATGGACACTGGCACAGGCGATACGACAGAGTACAATACCTCTCCTTCGGAAGATGCCACGAATCTGGGCGATGAGGAGCGGGGTCTGGCCAATCGCTCGACGCGGATCGTCCCCTTGTCCATCCGATCACGCACTTCTACAACCAGCAATGGAAATGGCGAGGAAACGGAACTGCAGACGCGTCGACGTGCCGAGTCGGTCGTGGGCTCCATCAAGCGCAAGACGTCCCAGCTCTTGGAGGCGGTCACGTCTTCGTCCACAGCGACGAGGGCGGATCCTGGAGCTGTGACTCCGAAATTGGCGGAATTGTTGGATGCTTATGCAAAGAGCGCTATTGCGCTTGGCATTCGTGAGGAAGGGGATAATTTGAGGAGGGATAGTGCTGGTGTGTCGACGGAAGTGGGGCGAGCAGGAGTGGAGTCGGGGCATCAACTGCCTGATGTGGTGGAAGAGACGACGCTGTTGAGGGGCCGCAAGAGAGCCAGTTGGGGGACGCAGTTTAGGATTTTGAGTGGACGGGCGTTCAAGAACCTCTATCGAGACCCGGCGTTGTTGACGGCGCATTATATGGCCTCGATCACTCTTGCCGGTTAGTCACTCGACTTTGTCTGACTGGGTGGATGCTGATACGCCTCTTTTTTTTTTTTTTTTTTTTTTTTTGGCAGTCATTTGCGGCCTGTTCTTCCGAAATGTGACGTGAGTGTAGTTTTTGCGGCCAGTTGAAGTTTTGACTTTTTGATTTGCTCGCTTTTCTCAGGAATGATATCGCTGGCTTCCAGAACAGGCTGGGTAAGGTTAATGTGTTGGTCAAAGGGTAGTGCTAATGTGCAATACTAGGCTTATTCTTCTTTACGTTGGCTCTGTTTGGGTTCTCTTGTCTTTCCAGCCTTGGTTTGTTTGCGAACGAGCGGATTTTGTTCATGCGCGAACGGTACGTTTGCAGCAAGTAATGCTAAATGACAAGCTAACGGTAACACCAGCGCAAATGGGTATTACTCATCCTTTACGTATTTCTCTTCCAAGGTACGTAGGTCGAAGCATGTCGCCAGACAATGACATGTCTTAACGTGGTTGCAGGTGCTCTTTGATATACTCCCGTTACGACTCGTTCCACCCTTAATGTTTGGCGGAATCGTGTATGGCCTCGTCGGACTTGTGCCGACTGTTGCGGGATTTTGGAAGTTTATGTTGACGCTCGTGCTGTTCAACCTCACGACAGCGGCTGTTGTGATGTGGTTCTCCATTGCATTTGAGAGTATCAGCGTTGCGAGTTTGGTTGGAACCTTGGTTATGTTATACAAGTACGTGGTTTTTACCCTATTTGAGTGATCGTCCTCTTACACTTGAACGTTTTAAGCCTGCTGTTTACGGGCTTGTTGATAAATCGTGATACGGTGATCAAGTCTTTGCAGTGGTTGCATACACTCTCGTTCTTCCACGCAGCGTTTGAAGGGCTGGCCGTGAATGAATTGAGGTATCTGCAGCTCAAGGAAGTAAAGGTGCGCTTCGAGTTAACGTTTCATCTTTCTCTCTCTAACTTGGGAACGCCAGTATGGTGTAGAGTTAGACGTTCCTGCCGCTACCATCCTATCTACGTTTGGGCTCCGTTCACAGGTAAATCTCCCAAGCCTTGGTATGAATGACCCTTGCTGAGAATATCGATTTTAGGCATTCTGGTGGCCAGATATATCCCTTCTCGGCATCTTTTTCGTCGTGTTCACGGCAGGAAGCTATATCACCTTGCATTTCTACGTGAGAGAGAAGCGGTGAGCTGATGGCTGATGGCGGTGTTACATTATATGATCATCCTCTGTGTATGCTTTACACGAATTTTGGATTAATGCATGTTCTGTTGTAGCTGAGTGTATACAAGAGGTCAAGTGAACAAGAAGTGTCACGATTTTAATACAACATTACTCGTATTGTCGTACATTAGACGTATGGAGGAGTTAGATGTTGAATAAGGTAATTGATGATGGTATTAGTATAGCTTTAATGCTAGTGCCACATACATTGTCCCAAGAACGATTCGATACGCCTGCGTATGAGCCATGCTAATATGAACCAAATGAACAAAAAAGAAAAAAAATGCTTCTGAGTGATGCCAGTTTTTTTTTTTTCAAGAGAGGGGGCTGGGGAGCGGGTTTCCTAGAATATCACAACAAGGGATTGGGGTGCCAGCTTCGATGAGTTGACGGTTATCATTATACGTCATGCGCCACTCATCAGTATATTGGGCACCGATTTCCCAAAGTTTTGGTGCGGAGAAGGGGAGTGGGTCCAACACACTCTTTGACTCGAGGACCTTAAAAAGCCACACACACACACACACACACACATAGTCAGGCCGAAGAACGTTTGGCGATAGACGAAAGAAGCGTACCGTGAGGGCCTCGTATAGCCAATCCAGGCAGTTCCAACGCGGATCTGCGTTATTGACCCAGACGTTGCCTGCGAGGAGCGCGACGAGGACGTTGTCCGTGACTGTATGGTCGAGCTTGCCAATGTACACCAGGCCGACGAGGCGCATCGTACGCGGGGTGATGTATTTCGTCTCGAACGTCCACGGCACGCCGGGCGACGTGGTCGCGTGGAAGATGGTCGCGAGGTCGGATTTGTGTGGGTGCTTGCGGAAGGCGAGGAGACCAGAGTGGTAGCGGTGGGGGTCGCGCGCGGAAAGGGTGTGCCGTGTGTAGTATGCAATGTAAAGGCGGCGTTTGTTGTGCGTGCCGTTTAGCATCTGTGGTGGTGGTGGAGGAGAAGGGTGAGTGAATGAATGAATGAATGGGAGACGTGAGTGAGGAAGGACGGGCGGATGGGTCTCCGACCAACCGAGCAAACATGGAGCTCTTAAAGAGAGGAGTAAAGGCGTTGATGGCCCTGAGGTGGGCCTCTGGTCGTCGTTGACGACAATAAATAACAAGTGGTACATCGCTTACCTTGGATTTCGGCAAAGAGGAGCGAGGTTCTGAAAGAATGAAGTAAGTCCATGGAGGGGTGTTTATAGCTTGGATTGCATCCTAAGGTGCGAATTCTTAGCGAAGCGTCAAGGTGTGGAAGTCGCTGAAGGCTCCGTTAAACGTTAGGCCGATAGACTTCGTGTGAATTTGCCCTCGTCCGTTTAATTAATAAACTCGGTGATCACGATCACACCGTGGATTCAACACAAGGTTGTGCGCTTGGCAACAAATGTGATTTGTCAATATGTCAACATGCCTCCAAATGTTGTTGCCATAGAAACGACAGAAACGATTCAGCAAACAAAGAAACATGTTTGTTGATATTGAAGTGATGTCATTGTCCTAGGAGTTTGTTCTAAGAATTGAAATACATATTGACGTTTGACATATGCATAAATGTATTGATCCCAGTGCACAAACATCATTTGGGATCTTATTTTGTTTGATTTATTATGAGATGAGTTTTGATTGGAATCACATGATTGTCAAATGTATAGGCAGGTCACATGTTCTAGTATATCACATGATTTATTCAGAATTGTTGCTTATGTCATTCCTTCTCACCATGCCAATCTTTTCAAAACACACAAACATTGGGGCAGTTTTTTTCACCCACTGTATGTTTGACTATGTACAACTGAGTCCTGATTCCGAGGAGATGAGCAATGTGCCCACAGCCCAGCAGCCATCCAATGCATGAGGCATCCATATAGAAGATTTGCCACAATCGAATGGCACCTTTCAGGAGCTTCTCAATATGGCCACCCACAATGGTTTTGTTTTCAAATGCAGAAATGCAAATGTGCCTCTGTTGATTGGAGGGCTGTATATGGCTATGACTGACCATGTCAGAGCAATCCAAGCCTTAGTTTATCTGAAATGGCACCTTACACAGATATGTTTGACTATGTACAACCAAGTCCTGATGCTGAGGAGATGAGCAATGTGCCCACAGCTCAGTGACCAGCCAATGCATGAGGCATCCATATAGAAGATTTGCTGCAATCAAATGGCACCTTTCAGGAGCTTCTCAATATGGCCACCCACAATGGTTTTGTTTTCAAATGCAGAAATGCAAACATGCCTCTGTTGATTGGAGGGCTGTATATGGCTATGACTGACCATGTCAGAGCAATCCAACCCCTTAGTTTTGCCAACACTTCAAGTACCCCCCCATGAGAAGCAATGGACCCTGGATCACATCAATGTCCCTTCACCATGCCCTCACATGTACAACCACTGCACTCACCATTGCAATCCTAATGGCATCTGGAAATTTCAGTCAGTCTGTGGCAATCCTCCAGATTCCAGCAGAACCTACCATCATTGATTTGCTCACATTGCTTGTTGAGGGCAGTGGGCCCAATCATCAGCAACTTGTACATGTATTGAAGGAGATGGAAAAGAGGACAGCTATGATATCTACTGCAGTTGTACCCCTCAACAAGAAGGAATATTTGGAGAACAAGTGTGATTGGACCACTGGCCATCACATATTGGGGTCATGGCAGGATTTACAGGAACAGGCAAGTGCTACATATATAGCAAAATGTCACCCATCAGCCAGGTGTCAGGAGGTATTGGAGGCCTACACACCTCAAGCTGCCAAAGAGACCCCATTGTATTTTTTTATCATCCAGGAGGTCTGTGTATGAAACCATCAACAAATTTGTGCCTTCCTAAAGTGCTTTTTATAGCTACCTGCTGCAGGGTCCTCATCTGAGGAAG
This sequence comes from Amanita exitialis, assembly GCA_023014455.1. Lineage (NCBI taxonomy): Eukaryota > Fungi > Basidiomycota > Agaricomycetes > Agaricales > Amanitaceae > Amanita > Amanita exitialis. The sequence continues at coordinate 241,765 of JAEBUR010000020.1, forward strand.
TGCACCCAACACCAACAATGGCGTCTTGAGACTCCTCAGTCATTTGAGCCTCCTTGTGCTGTGCCACCTTTTCCTGTTGTCATGGGAAGGTGGGTGCATGGTATGGCTTAAGTAGGATCTCATTACACCTGAGTGTCCCCACAAATGGTGGATCTGGATGAGGTTTTCCTGGATTTCCCAAATAGTCAGTACATATACTCATTCCTTCCATGTTACCAGCCCCTTTTTCTCATCTGTAATCCTGATTTCCTTCAGTCAATCCCTTCCTGACCTGCATTTCATAGTGTCATGGTGCTATGGTTGTAATTTCTTTGATAATATCCTCTAGTGCTCTATTGTTGTCATATACTTGGATGAAGAGTTCCTCCTTGAGTAATATCACACCTTCATTGTCATTGGTTCCCTGTTCATGACCCACATGTCAGGACAGGATGTCCACATTGGAATTGGAATTTCCTGACCTATGCTTTATTACAAAGTTATAGTCCTGCAGGTCTGTGACCCATTGCACCTGTTTCCAATTTAAGTTTTGTGCCTTTCAGAAGTATGTGAGATTTTGGTGATCTGTCAAGACCATCACTGTTTGTTTGGTGCCCCTCAGGCAATCCAACCATTTGTAGAAGGTGTGCATTACTGCTAGCATCTCCTTGCATAATTCCTTTCTGCATTGTTGAGCAATCTTGAAACAAATGCAACTGGTTTCCATGATTCATCTTCACATTGCTGGGATAGGATTCCTCCTATGGCAAAGTCCAATGCATTCACCTCTACTCAGAATTGACCATTGTCATCTGGAATCTTAAACACAACCTCCCCCCACAAGGTCCTTCAGTCCCTGAAAGGCCTCAGATTGGATTTGGGTCCAGTTCCATTCCTCCTTCCCAGTCAGTTTGGTGAGTGGTTTAGCCATTTGTGCAAAGCCGTTGACAAAGAGGAGAAAGCTACACAAGAAATGATAATGTACTATCAACAATTGATAGGATCATTATTATTTTTAGCAATGTGTACTAGATTAGATATTGTATACACTACAATTCTAATGTCTCAATTTGTAAGTAATCCTTTGATGGAACACATCAAAAAGGCATTACATATTATCCAATATGTTGGAAATACATTGGATCATTGTATAAAATACAATGGGAGAGATGCTTATGGACTTATTTGTTATGCTGATGCTGATTGGGCTTCAAATCCTATTGATAGGAAGTCAACAACTGGTATGGTTGTAAAATTAGCAGGATGTTACGAATCAGCCCCTAAGTTTGACGCTTCAATGCATTTGACACCTTATCAGACATCACACCCATGACTATCTATTTACAAATGCAAGGCATAGGGCATATACTCACCAATGGAGGCTCAGTCAGTTACACACTACATGGAAACCTTACTACAGGCAACAGTAACAGTGACAAGGCAAGGCCATAGAAGGTGCAACAGTCACAGAGGTTATATCACATGTCATCACCAGTCTAGGATGCAGTACCAGAGATGGGACCAACATATGTACAGGTCATGATGGATACATTGGATGACTCATGAAGCTTATTGAAAGAGTAAGATCTTATCAAGTGATCTTATCTTATCTTATCTCTTATCACATCTGGATGGGATTCCTTATCAGTGTTATCAAGGATCTTATCATAGATAAGATAAGGAGGACATGAGGCTTATTTTCACTGGGACTGACTGGGAATATTCCCAGTGGAGTCCTAGGATTCTGTGGATTCCACAAGGATTCCACATGGAATACCTTGCCAAGCATAAAGACCTCTTAATATTGATTGAAAGCCACCTAACCATGCATTTAACTGTTCACATGCCTGAGTATGAGTATTAAATGCTCTATAAGGTTGTCCATTATTGCTTATGCCCATGACAACCAGGTTGGGTGCTGAGCCATCTGATGGTGCAGGATTGCACCATTTATGGCAAAGTGTATCTGTTGCCTTGTGGTTTTGTAATGGCATGAGTCAACAATAAACCTGCTTGTCTGACTCCACCTCTGCCAACAGTCATTGGCAATACTTGTTCTCACTACAAGGCATTCCTTATCAATGCAGATGTAGTCAGGCCATGATCAGGGTAAACATGTTCTAAGAATTGCAGAATATTTGTTGGTGATTCTGACTTTGCAAATTTGGCCCATGCCACTACCACTCCACATGGAGCACATATTGTTTCTACACAATAAATTTGAGATGGCAAAAAGGCATCTCTATCCCTCCTTTGTCCATGTTCCACATCATGTGGCTGTGGCTGTGGCTCATCATGCTGCCTTTGGATCCATGGCAAACTCTGATCTTGTTGCCTCAATGCTCTCACAGTTAGCTACATGACATAATGTCCCATACATGATTTCATGCAATGCACAGTATACACCTCCTCTTGCATTTGCAAGCTCTGTTGTGCAGTCTGGGTAAGCACATATTGTGTGTCCCATAGCAATCCCATCTACTACAATCATTTTGACTGGTGCTTCACCTTCCTCAAGGATTTCCTCTTCAGCATCAACTCCCATGGTAGGTTTCCTGTATTTTTGAGTACATTCACTGCAGGCATGTCCCTCAGCTGCCCTGATCAGACCACCATCCCCCAATGCATAATATGCTTCTTTTGTCACTTCATTTATGGGGAGATTATCTCTCAAAGTCAAGTTCATGCCAGACATTGATGCCATAAATCTCATTGATTCCTGAACAAATGCATGCCTTATTTGTCTATGGGTCACTTTACCTGATGAGTTTTTACTGAAGACATTGTTCCAGAATGCAGTATAACCTGCAGTTGATGCATGAAAGTGAATACATTATTCATGACTGCAGAAGTGAACTCTTGATCAACTGATAAATTTCTCCCAATTTTTATATACCTTGCAGAGTTTAGGTATACCTTATCATACTGGCTTGTTTGGGGAGAAGGTGCATGTTCATTATCAGCATAGTATGTTGTGTTGCATATATTACATTTTCTTGACAACACTTGAGCTTTGAGCTTCTTCATAGACAGCAAAGTCCTTGATCAATGTGACTAATGGAATATCTCAGATCTTTGTGGACATAACCAGGGAATGCTGTTTACATGCCATAGTTTCACAAACAATGGCATCTGGACATATGATGTGAACAGGCTCTATGTCTTTAGTGCAACAGGCTTGAGTTTGCAAGTAAATTGTCCAGATTCATTATATGAGTTTTAGAAGCTTTGCCAAGTGGTCAAGCTTTAAACCCAATGTTTCTATTTTCTCCTTATCATCTTGGGTGGCAGGCAGCTCACAATCATCCAGTAAACTTTCACCATTCTTTTCAAGCCTCATTCTGAGTGGGCATATAAGGGCCTTTATCCATGAAGTAACAGAGACAGCTCTTTCTTCCTTAAATTGCTTTTGTTGCTGATGCCCATGTAGGCTCAACAGCTGGACATTTTCAGTCATGCTGAACAGAATCACAAGGACACTTGTCAGTGAAATTGATGAGTTAAAATTTTGCTCAATGAAGGTGCTGAATACCCTGAATTGTATGTCAGGGAAAGGTTGCTCATTTACTGGAGCAGCCATTGTTGTTGGAAGCAACAAACACAACATCAAACATCCCAATACTGCATGTAGTTGTTGAATCATCCAAATTAGCCTATATATTCCAAAAAACAGCCAAGTACTATTACATTCAAATTGTGCAGTTCAGCAACACATATTAATGCTCAGTGAGTCATTTTCTTCCTCCTTTTACCATATTTCTTTGTAATCACATCTTCCCTTTCCTTCTTCTTGCCCTTACCCTTCTTCTTCTTTCTCCCCTCATCCCTGTCAGATTCCTTTGATTTCCCCTTACTCTTTCTTCTGATAACAGCATCCTTGTCCTCCAACCATCTTTATAAGTCTTTGAATTCAAAGGGGGATTTCTCCTCCCCCCAAACTTCCATGTCTGGAAGTGCATCCTCATCCTCATCAAACCATTGGGCCATTTCTGGGTACTTGGAAACCCTGGAAAATAACTCCTTGAGGTACATGGTCTTCCCAATAAATAACTCAATGATCTCTGTGTCTGATGGCTTTCTTATAGCCCAATCACCTGCACTGGAGATGCTCTCAGCAGTTGAGAGAGCCTGGAGACAGCCCTTGTATTTTCTGTAATACATTTGCAGCCCCACATCCCGTTTGTTGTCTCTGAGTAAATGTTTGGGGATGCATAGAATCTCCACAAGTTCACTCCTGGATTCATCACTGGGCTTGACATGATTATTGGATGCAGCTGTGCCAGCTATAGTCTTGGGTGTGGCAGCAGATGTGTTTCTGTCAAAATTCAGGTTGAAACCCTCACCCTCCTAAATAATCAGTAACATAGTCATGATGAACATTAGATAGGCACATACCAAAGCTACAGAAATGCACAACTCCCCATTTTCATATCCCCATGAAATGGAGTCATTTTCCTTCAAGGCTGTATTAAAGTGGGGGTAGGCAACTCTCTGTTATGCAACCACCTGGGGTGAACTCAGAAGTGAAACACTTCCATCCCTTGGCAGCCCCTTTAAAAAATCTGATAAGTAGGGCTTTGAGGTGAGGAAGCTCTGATTTCATGCATTGGATGGCTGTGATTACTGCAGGTGATTTCCAGGGCAATCCATCTAGTGCACCTTTCTTGTAAGACACATCTTGCCCAATCAAGAGTGCAAGGTTTGTGATAACAGTCCTCATATGTTCATACACTTGCTTATGGAAGGGTCCCATATATCAGGACTACCCTTGATGTGATGTCTTAGGGGCCCCCCTAGTAGTACTGAGGAGAGGAGGAGGACTAGAGTTGACAAGGGGAAAACCCAAGAGAACTCAAATGGAGTCTCTGGGTGTTAGTTGCACTTCTTATATACCTAAGTACATGGTCTGTGCACTAAACCCTACAACCCTAAAGGCTGTGGAGTACTCTGGGTAACCCTAGACTATAAATATCATAGAATGTTCAAGAAGGTTTACATAATGCAGATCATTGATCTGAGTGAGTCAAAGGAAAAGCATAAGCAAGGCCATGCATCCATAATCTAATCTAATCTTGTGCTGATTAGATAATCATTATCTTATCTTTGATGTTTGGCTGCAACCTTAGATAAAAACAAAGAAATGAATATAAATGTCTTAGAAATGAAATGAAGAAAAAGTAAAAAGGACTGGTCCATGACACCATATCCAGCATATTGTTCTGTCTACTGCCCCAGCAGCTTCACAATGTGAGTGGAAACATGTATTTGATGTACAGTGACTTCCAAAAGGTTTCCAATGTTTGGTGATTTTGTGTTGAGTGGCTTATAGCATGGGAAATAAAATATATAGAAATGTGGGAAAATCAGGATACATAGTCTAGTATGTATAAAATTAGGGAATAGAACACCATTATGTAAGCAGCTCTTTTGGGAAAGATAAAAAATGCTTAAGGCAGCTTGGTCATTGGAAACCTTTTGTTGCCAATACCAGATACCCTGCACCTAGTACTTTGTATACCCTCTTTATGCTCTTATCACACCTTAAACTCTTCTATGTATACTTTCAATCAAGTTCTGACACTCAGCAGCTGAAATTTGGACATAAGTGCTCATCTCCTTTTAGACATAAGCGCACCTTCCAAATCTGGATGCATCCCTATTTAGACATAAGTGCCCCATCCAAATTTGGGTATGAGTAGCTCGTTATAGTAGCTCTTTCCCACACATCTTCAAAACATTGTCCACTGACAATCTCCCATTACAACCATTATTTCTGCACTCCCCCTTGTCTGCCCCCATACCCATGGCTTCTGGAAGGCCCTCAGGCACTGGAAACATGCCAGGACACTCTGCTGGTGGTTTTAGAGCCAATTCTGGTAGAAAACCAGCCCAGAAAGTGGCTGCACCATCTGGTGGACCATCTCTGTCATCCATGAGATCTGGCACTTCAGAGACAGGTAGGGACAATCATACATGCTTCTGATATGGTCACAGAGTCAATGATTTATGCCTTTAGGGCCAGCTATTGTGGTTGGACATGGTAATCAGCAAAACTTGTTTCCAATCTTTAGTATGTCCTTGGTGTCTGTCATGTCCTTATACTAATCAGAGTAAGACACAGAGCCCCAAAGTAAGCCTTAGCATGGTTTCTTTGGTGTTATTGTGTTTAAATTTGATTTTAAGCTCATCTACAAGTTCTCTTTCAGAGCAAGTCTCTACAGTGACAGATGACATGGCTGACATATTCAGTTCAGATCAACCATTCCCATACCTTGATTCAGTTCATCCAGACACTTCAGTGGATGCAGATCTTGCCACAGAGTCTAATAATGGGTGGGATGACAATTTTGAGAGTGATGGTCTTCTCAATGATGAGTTTATATCTCATGATGATAACTTTCCTGCCACTGGAGTTGTGGCAGCATACAGTGGGTCAAAAAACTGCCCCAATGTTTGCATGTTTTGCAAAGATTGACATGGTGCAAAGCAATGACATAAGCAAAAATTTTGAAGAAATCACATGACATACTAGGACATGTTGGCTATTTGGCAAATCACAAATTATGTAATTCTGATCAAAACCGATTGCGCAATAAATCGAACAAAATAACCAATCATTGGGGCAGTTTTTTGACTCTCAAATATTTTCTCTGACTTTCAATATTACACACCAGTACAAGGCAGGAATGGGCCGTGGGAATAATAAACAATGTCACATGACATTATTTGCATCAGTTTGTCATGTTGAACTTCATCCATTCATCTTCTTGACTCTTTACCACCACCATGAAATCCATCTCTGCTGAAAAGCACACTTCTGTTGTTTCTCTCCTCAATGAGGGGTATTCCCATCGTCAAATCCAAGCTAGGACTGGTCTGGGGAAGGGTACCATTGGCAGAATTAGCAAGGAGGTGGAGGGGCATAAGGAAAATCATCCTGGTGGTCGTCCTTCCAAACTCTCTTCCCATGATAAACGGTCAATTATCCATCAAATCAGCACTGGGAAACTGGACAATGCTGTCCAAGCCACCCAGTTCATAAATTCCATCATCCCTACCCCTGTTAAACCTCAGACCATCAGGAATGTGTTGAAGGAGGCTGGCTTTAGGTCAGCAACAAAGAAGAAAGTCCCCATGCTCAAAAGGGTTCATCGCCAGCAACGTCTAAAGTTTGCCCAATACCATGCAAACTGGACTGTGGAGGACTGGAAGAGGGTGTTGTGGACAGATGAGACAAAAATCAACAGGATTGGGTCAGATGGGAAGGTGTATGTGTGGAAGCAACGTGGGGAAGCACTATCAGACAGGACCACCACACCAACTGTCAAGCATGGAGGGGGGAATAACTTGATGGTTTGGGGATGTATGAGCTGGAATGGGGTGGGGAAGATGGTAGAGGTGCAGGGGAATATGGATGCTGAGCAATATTGTGAGATTTTGGAGGTGGGGGTGGAGGAGAGTTTTGAAAGCTTGGAGATGAAGGAGGATGAGAGGTACTTTCAGCAGGACAATGACCCCAAGCACACCTCCAAAAAGGCAGATCAGTGGTTTTCTGACCACAACATTACTCCCATCAAGTGGCCTGCCCAATCCCCTGACTTGAACCCTATTGAACACCTGTGGCAACAACTCAAGGCCAAGCTCCAACAGTATGACACACCACCTGCAGGAGTACATGAATTGTGGGACAGGGCAGCAAAGGAGTGGACTGAAATACCACCAGAGACATGTCAGAAGCTAATAGAAAGCATGCCTAGGAGGATACAGGCAGTATTAAAGGCACAGGGGGGTCATACAAAGTATTAGGATGTAAAATAATAGAGGGTCAAAAAACTGCCCCAATGATTGATTATTTTGTTTGATTTATTGCGCAATCAGTTTTGATCGCAATGACATAATTTTTTATTTGTCGAATAGCCAACATGTCCTAGTATGTCATGTGATTTCTCCAAAAATTCTGCTTATGTCATTGCTTCGCACCATGTCAATCTTTGCAAAACATGCAAACATTGGGGCAGTTTTTTGACCCACTGTATATTGCTTCTGTTAAAGACAGACTTGCTCATTGTAAGGAGCTACCCAAACACAACCTCAAGCCTCGTCAATGAGGAGAAGAGAAAGGAGACAAAACCAAACACAAACTAGATTGAGTCCTGGGTAGGGAAACTATCCAGAGTCTTAGGGACTCGCTACTACAAGAGCTACTACTTATATACCTGGGCCCTGGTCTGTGCACAGCAAACCCTAAGCCCTAAGGCTGTGGTGCGCAGCAACAGACCTAGACCGCTCCATGCCTCATGTTACCCCAGTCCCCTGTCCAGACTGATCTAGCCCCTGGCCATCCTATCGGTCAACCCTAACCCCAAGGCTCTTGCAGCCGCTTGCTGACTAACCCTTGGGCATACTAACATAGGGGTGGTAACGTCCTGCCTTAAGTAGTATCTCCCCGTAGAGGCCCCAGACAAATAAGTAAAAATATGGAAAAAGATGAGAAAAAGAAACTGAGTCCGTGAGATTGTAACATATCCCTCCCATTAAGACTTCGCGTCCCGAGAAGTCAACACTATGGGAAAGACTTCCTTGATGCCTGTGTTCAAAACTCTTTTTGGGGAATCAAGCGTGGGTACAACCGGCCCACCGCGCTCAAGATCTCTTGAGAACGCCCCATCTGTATCCTCGTCTTCAGCATTAGCCTCCTTGCGGTTTCCTTTCCACCGCGACCAATTTCGTTCCAGCCATTCCAGGTAGTCCTGTTCAAACCAACCATCTTCCCAGCCAAACAAGCGTTTTGGCGCTGTCGTCTGTGTAAAATTTTTGTAAGGGTGGTAGATCATGCCCCTAGCCTTTTGAGGTGCTCCAGGGTTTCGCTTGTGGAACCTTTTAATTTCGTCCTGTGCATTGGACAAGTTTTCCACAGGCTCCCAGGTTGACTCCTCTACCGGGTAGTTCTTCCATTTCACCAGATACTCAAGGCGACCGCTGCCCCGTCCACTAACACGACTGTCCATAACTTCCTCAACCTCGTATTCGTCATCCTGAGATTCCTCTGTCATCTGTGCTTCCTTTCGGTTGGCAGCTTTCTCCTTTTGATGTGGGAAAACAGGTTTCTTATAAGGTTTCAGAAGTACCTCATTGAAGACATTATACACCTTCCAAGACGTGGGGATTTTCAGCTTGTACGCTGATTCGCCGACCTTTTCCAGGACTTCCAGAGGACCAACAAACTTCCCATCCAGCTTTTTGGTGGCACGGATTGTCGGTAAGTGTTCCGTGCTTAAGTACACCTTGTCCCCTGGTTGGTACTCCCGAGCAGGCTGCTTGTTTAAGTCCCACCGTTTCTTCATTGTGGACGCAGCTTTTTCCAGTGCTGCTTTTGCCTTTTCGTGGACGTCTTCCACCTGTTTAGCTAATTCCTCGACTGCCACCACCTTGGGCTGGTGAGTGGGGTTAAGTCCTTTGTTGGGATGACGTCCGTAATTCATGAAGAAGGGTGAAAACCCTGTTGCCAAGTGAGTTCGATCGTTGTGGCAGAATTGTGCTACTGCCAGCCAATCGCTCCAGTTGTCCTGTCGGTGGTTGACAAACATTGTCAGGAATTCTTTAACTTCCTGGTTGACACATTCCGTTTGTCCGTCAGTTTGCGGGTGATATGCTGTTGACCTGTTGGGTTGGATTCTGAGCATTCCGTAGAGATCATCCATGAATTTGGACGCGAACTGGGGTCCTCGATCACTGATAACCTTCTTGGGTAAACCGTGCTCCCTGAAGATGTTATCCCTGAACAGGACTGCGACTCCTTGCGATGTGATTGATGATGTTGTCGGCAAGAAGTAGGATTTCTTTGTAAAACGATCTACCATGACCATGATCATGTCGTTACCTTTTGATTCCGGTAGTGGTCCCATCAGATCAACTGAAATGACTTCCCATGGTGCCTCTGGTACTTCATTTGGGATAAGTGGCACTGCTCTAGCCTGTCTGTCTGGCTTGGCGCACTGACACGTTTCACATCCTGGGATGTATAGTTCAATGTCCTTCTTCATGTTTGGCCACCAAAAGTCCCGCGTAATTAATTCTAGCGTTTTGGCCACTCCTGGATGTCCCCAGGAATGGTAGATCTTGTTACAGTTATGCGCACTTTTATTTTTCTTATGTCAGCACCTGCCTCTTTCGGTGCTTATGCAATCTCTCCTATTTCCATATGCTTATGCAACGTCACACAATGTCTGTTGTGACTCTATTCTTACCCATGCCATATGCCTACCTTCGTTCTGTCATACTGACGTCGCTATGACCTCACTCATGACGCGTTATGACGTCTACTATCATTACATCATACCTATGATGTTCTTTACCTTTTACAGACAGTAGGTTCACGTATAAATAGCAGAGTTTGTCGTAGGTTGAACCTTAAGTTCAACTTAGCTTGTATAAACCTTATAACTCGCTGCAAAGCTTGTTAGTAAGCACAAGTTAGTCTCTGGCAACCTTAATCGGTTGTGGTGAGATTTCAAGTCATAGTTCACGCGCCCTCGCCTATAACTCTCTTCTCAAACCTGAGTCTCACCTTATAGGCTCAGCGCTGTTTACCCACTCGTGTTCGCCAGGCTTACTTCATTGCCATCATCTCGGATGATCCTCGTGGAATTACGTCATCGGGTAGATTGACAGACGACTCGATCATCATAACAATTTAAGTCGAACTTACCTAAACAGCTCGAGTATTAGCTTGTTAGCGCACAGACCATCGAACTTCCCGAGAGCCGGCCGGTAGGTTACCGGTGCCTGATCAAGATTTCCGGAATCTTCACAAGAGGAGCTCCCCCACCGAACAAAGCAACCAGAGGACTTCGAAACACATACACGCTTCAAGGAGAAGTAATCTACAAAGATAGCCGAGATCAGATCTGGAAATACAGACACTCTGATACCCCTGTCGAGCCATACCATTTTTGGATACCACAGTACAATAACCACCCACCCAATGGAGCAGTTAGATTCCAAGGATTATACTACCTCGCAGGAGTAGAAGTTATCTTTGACAACAGTAAATCTTGCTGGACTTACTATCAAAACGACGAAGTACGTTGTGTAGAAGACGAAGCTTTTCAAGGACCATACTACGTTCCTGGAGGGATCAATAATGTCCCTGAGCACCTTAGATCACCTGAAGTAACCAGAGAATCTTCTAGCGGAAAGGGCAAATTCCACGCACCTAGTGACTCAGATTCTGATTCTTCCAGAGAGGAGAATACGATTGAATCTAGTGACCTATTTGAGACTGCCCCATTCAAAGCGTTTCAAGAGCTAGGAACAGCACGACCTAGCCCCTTACAGTTCACTTCCACATTAGGAAACACACCAAGACCGCTTTTATCTTTAGATCTTGCACAAACTAGTGGACCATCTTCAGACAAACAGCCAGAAGAAGAACCAACTTCTGAATCACCTATACCTCCATTAAGAACCCCTACTCCACCGCCTCCCAGAACACCTACTCCACCGCCACCACCACCAGACAACGACCCTGATATCAAAATGGCTGACGCAAATGCCGATCAACGCATCAAGGGTCCCATGCCCACTAAATTTGAAGGGAACCGCAAACTAGCTGAGCTATTTATGAATGACTGCGAGATGTTCTTCAAGATCAATACCGGTTATAATACTGATAAGAAGAAGATCATCTTTGCACTCATGCACATTGGCAGAAACGCAGGCCAATGGAAGCTAGCTAAATTAAGCGACCTAAACGATGCAGCAGCATGGGGAACTTGGGCTGCATTTAAAGAGTCATTTGAGAGTAACTGGAAACAGGTGGACAGCCCTGGAAGGGCCATGACAGAGCTATACAAAATAGTGTGACAACGAAAGAAGATGCCGATCCTACTATATATGGACAAGTTCAAGGAACTAATCAAAAAGTCCAAGATCAAAGAAGAAGCCGCCATCATTCCTCTATTTTCGGAAGGACTTCCCCCTGAAAGCGTCCACCAGATCCTTATGCAGAACCCAGCCGATCTACAGGGTTGGTATGACGCTGCACAAAGATATGCAAACGCCAAAAGCAGACTAGGCATTTTAGCAGGACTATCACACGCTGGAGGAGGGAGACCATCGCCGAGATACAGAGATCCTGATGCAATGGATATTGATGCGGTTATCATCAACGCGTTATCTAAAGACGAAAGAGAGTGACATGTCAAGGAAGGATTGTGTTTCATATGTCACAAAGGGGGTCATCAATCACCGAGATGCCCCATGAGGAAACCAAGCAGTGGAAACAAGAAGAAGCGTTTTGGGAAGGGAGTAAAGGAGTCACAACCCCACCGTCACATCAGAGCGACTTCCACATCTATGGAAGGTGATGAGGTTGAGGGATATGATGAAGAAGAGTCAGAAAACGCTAGTGAGAATACAAGTATGACGGCCATCAGGGCTTTGATGGCGCACTTGTCTTCAGAAGATTGTCTCAGTCTGCTTGCTGAACAGGATTTTTAAACAGGGATCACACATCAGTGGATGCTGATCCTCAAACATTGGATTCTATCTATATTTGCAGTGTAACAGTAAAATCTTTAACCAATAAAAAGATTTCCATCCCCATTTCCATCGAATCCAATAAACCCGCTGAAACTGCTCTAGTCGACTGTGGAGCAGAAGGCCTGTTCATAGACGCATCCATTGCCTCAAACTGGAAGTGAATACCCTTGATCCGACCCATCAAAGCCAAGAATGTTGATGGATCAGAGAACGAAGCAGGAGAGATCTTAGAAAGGTGTCTGATCACCTTTAACATAAATGGCAAGACTATGATGCACTGGTTCTGGGTGACGTCATTAGGCGATCAGAACTTTATTTTGGGGCTGCCTTGGCTCGAGGAGCATAACCCAATAATAGACTGGTGAGAAAAGACTCTGGAATTCCGTAATTCCGAAAAAGATGATATCTGTGCACACATATGGAATCTTTGGATCCAGACGGATCTAGAAGATGTGACAGAATATGACGATGCTCTAGCCAAACAATACATGATGTCACACAGTGGGATTGTCGCCCAGGCAGAGGTCAGCTTGCTGTATGTGGATGAGGACTCGATACCGGAAGTAGCGATTCGGAAAATCACCGCATCACAACAGATGGAGCATCGCTATAGAGGTCAGGTAGAACCTGGATCTACTGAAGGACTAGAGGTACCTTCCGAGTATATGGAGTGGAACTCAGTATTCGAAAAAGAAGCCTCGGAGCGTTTCCCTGAGTCAAGACCCTGGGATCACGCCATCGAATTACGAGATGAGTTCGTCCCTCATAAATCAAAGATCTATAACCTATCACCATTAGAACAAAACTCACTAGACGAATGGATCAAGGAACAACTAACAAAAGGATATATCTGACAATCAAAATCACCTCAAGCATCGCCCTTCTTCTTTGTTCCAAAGAAAGATAGTAACACCCTGAGACCCTGTCAGGACTACCGCTATCTTAACGAATGGACTAAGCTGAATTCGTACCCTTTGCCCTTAATCTCTGACCTGATGATCAAACTTAAAGGAGCACGCTACTTTACAAAGCTAGATCTCAGATGGGGATACAACAATGTAAGGATCAAAGAAGGCGATGAATGGAAGGCTGCTTTTGTCACCAACAGAGGATTATTTGAACCAACAGTCATGTTCTTCAGACTCCAGAATTCACCTGCGACATTTCAAGCCATGATGGACGACTATTTTAGGGACATGATTGATGAAGGATGGATCGTCATTTATATGGATGACATCCTGATATGTGCACAAACAAAACAAGAACTCGAGTCACAAACTAAACACGTTCTGGAATGCTTACGACATCACGACCTATATTTAAAATTAGAGAAATGCAAATTTGCCAAGGAAGAAGTGGAATTCCTCAGCATGATCGTTTCCCACAATATGATCAAATGGACCCTATCAAACTAGCCGGAATTAGGGACTGGCCTGTACCAACTACAGTCAAACAAGTACGCTCATTTTTAGGATTTGGAAATTATTACTGCCGCTTTATTGTGCATTTTGCACACCTGGCAAAACCCCTTCATGATCTGACAAAGAAGAACAAAATTTGGGACTGGTCACCGGAATGCCAAGTCTCTTTTGATCTTCTGAAAGAACAATTCATGACCGCCCCTGTATTAGCCATGCCTGATGCGACTAAACCCTTTATTCTAGAAAGTGATGCATCCAAATGGGCTGTAGGAGCGACTATACTCCAAGCGGACAGCAATGGCCAGCTGCATCCATGCAGATACCTCTCCCATGCCTTAACCCCTACCGAACGAAATTGGCAAATATATGACAGGGAGCTCTATGCTATAATTCGCGCACTCGAAGAATGGAGATACCTGCTCTTAGGAGCACCTCACACCATCACCGTTCGATGCGATCATAAAAACTTAACCTATTATCGCGCACCGCAACACTTGACTGCACGCCAAGCCCGCTGGTGGAATAATCTATCCAGATATAATTTACAACTAGTGCACACCCCTGGAGCTAAACTAACTCAAGCCGACGCTCTTTCCTGCTGATATGTCTACTCCCCATCTAATGGAGATGTTAGACGCAAGTGGGAGTGGCTTGTGGCAGGTCCTGAAGATTCCTGTCCAACCCAGTAAACTCCAGAGATGGCTGCAATAAGTCCGAGTGTGCTAACAAAAGTCCAACTGTGTGAGGGAACGCCGGGGCGCGTTTAACAAAGTCCGGAGCTGCGCGGGAAAGTCCGGAGTTGCTGGTCCAATGTTGGCAAATGAGAGGGAATTGGATCACGTCAAAGAGAATGTATTAACAAGAGTGATAGAACACGGTGAAAACAAACAGCACTATAATGGTAACTGTGGGTAACGGTATCCTCTTTCTACTAAGTCCAAAACTCCTTTTTATACCTTCCTGCTACTCAAGTAGTCTCTTGGACGACTTTCAACATGTTTGGCAATCCTTTCCGTATATGGCAACTTGAACTGAAAGGCCACCCTGCCTCGGCTAGTTGTCGATCAACTAGTGCGCGTGCCGTTAGTGATTGAATTGCCGCCTGTCCTTGTTCCATAGCTGGTTGGTACAATTCCTCGGCATTCTACCATAGTTCCCGAATGGTTGTCACCCGGAGTTTGCATCGGTAAGCATTCCGCTCCGGAATATCTCGGAAATGCATCGGAGTTTTGCTGTTTGGCTCGGAAATGCGTCGGTAATGCTCGGAAAATGCTCAGAATACGTTGGCAATGTCCGGAAATGCTCGGCAATGCACGGAAAATGTTCGGAAAACCTTGGAGATGCCTGGAAATGCTCCGGAGTTTTGCTATCTGTTCCGGAATACCTCGGAAATGTCTCGGAGTTGCTGGATTACACTGATAGCCACGGAGCGTGCTCATCATCTCCCCCCCACTTAAAAATCTGACCGTCCTTGGTCAGCTATATCCGGGGTTGTGTCGGTGTTGACAATGTGCGGGGAACTGGCAGCTGAGTAAGAACTGATTGTGCAAAGTGCCGGAAGCTCGGAAATGGAGGGCAACCCAGAAACTGGTGTAGATCTGGAGCGTCACAGAGAACGGAGTTTTTGAAGTTGAACCTGAAACTGGAACCAAGTGAAAGCGGCTAGTAAAAAGTGACGGGATGATTTAACGGAGATGTGGTGCTGTACAAATACATTCCTATGTCCGATAGCACATTATTCTTTGTCCGGCGGCTTTTCTTCCATCCTGAGGTTGTCGTCATCATCCCATGGGTAGAAACCGTCAAGTCCGGAAAAGTCCGAGGATGTGTCACTGTCATTGTCACTGTCCCATGTCCGTTCGACGATTCGTGGGTCAGCCGGATTGAACGTCGGTGAAAATGATAGTGCGGGGGTCGGGTGGCAAGTTCGGAGTTGCGTGGTACTGTTTTGTGGACGTAAGTTGATGGCAGAGAATTGAGGACTGTGGGTGGAGCTTGGCGACGTTGACGTTGGATGAGACTGGCTTTCTGGCATTGTGTTCGGAGTTTGCGTCGATAGTTGGTGGGAACTGGAACCAGAGACGGACCAGACTTGGTTGCTTGGCAGATCAGGTTTGGGGCTGGACGATATATATAGGCTGATGGATGGTGGTGCGGGAGATGGCCATTCGGAGTTGCGGAGTGGTGATACAGACTTGGGCGGCGTTTTTGGAGTTGGACCGGACATTTCGCTACCTGGATCGGGCATCGGCAATGGAGGCAGGGGCTTTGTGACTAGTCGGTTGCTGACATCTGTGCGGGAATACAGGCATAGAACTGATGACGGCGGCGTAAACTTGGGACTAAATGCGGCTGGTAGGTATGTCGCACTTGTCTGGTTCTGACAGGCCGGAGGTGGCTTGGGTCGTCAGAGGACAGTGGGCGGTAACGGAGGTGAGTCTGGTGGTGACTTGGGCGCCCGGAGTTCCGAAGTCCGGACCACTGAACGTGGGGGTACTGGCTTTGGAAGTCCGGGCGGTGCAAAGTCCGTCATTTTGCTTGCCAGCACTCGGAGTTTGGGTGCCAGCATTTGCGTAGCATCGGAGTTTTTCTGGACTGCACATGACACAGTTGCCGGAGATTCCAAAGTCCGGACTTCTGAACGTGGGTGTTGCTTCTGGAGTCTCAGAGGTGCGAAGTCCGCTGCTGTGCTTTCTGGCTCTCGGAGTTTGGGCGCTGACATTGCTGTAGCATCGGAATTTCTCTGGACTGCGCATACTGGCTCATCTTTTGCCATGTCTCTCACTACCTGGTCTGTTGCCTCCTTCCTCCGTGGGCCTGCCTGTACTGGCTGTAGGTCATTTTCCGGGTGCTCCAGGCTCAGCATGGAACAGGCTCCGGTGGCTTCCTCAAGGATGCTGTATGCTGCTCGGAATGTGTCACAGATCTCATAAGGCTCCAATACGTCTGGAAGTTGTTGCTGCAGTCTCCGGCAGATTTTCTCCCTCAGGCTTGGCTGGAACATGTTCATAAATGCGTGCTGTTGGTCGGAGATTGACATGTACCCCTCTTCAATTAGGAAGTTCGTCCTGATGAAGAATTTTGGCAAATACCGTTCCAGCTGCTGGGGAGTGGTAAAGCCGTCACCGCATGTCGAGACTGTGGCCAGAGGTTCATTTGTGGGCACGGGAAACTCCAGAGTTGGTTCGGACTTTTGTAGAGCGTCATGTACTGCCTCACAAACCTGCTGAATTGTATACGGTCCATTGTTAAACTCCGCCGGTCAGTTTTGTAGCAGAAGTTGCCAGACTTGAAAAGCTAACTGCTGCTGTACACCCTGTAGGAACATGCTGGCCAACTCGGCCTCCGGTTTCCGGTCTTCAGCAACCAAATGTCCGATGCAGAATGTGAATTGGCGGAGATACACCACAAAGTCCTGAAGGCTGTGTAGTCCCCAGCATTTTCGATTTCTCGTCAATTCCTCCATGTCAGACCAGTAAGTCTGGATTTCACCGTCGGCCATTTTTCGGTAGTCGTCGGAGTTTGTCGGATTTTGTGTCGGAGGGCTGTGTGTGTCCGGAATTTGTACCAGAGATGGGGTGGATGGCGTAGTCTTCAAATGTTAATCCCCTGCGGTGGTCACCAATTTGATATGTCTACTCCCCGTCTAATGGAGATGTTAGACGCAAGTGGGAGTGGCTTGTGGCAGGTCCTGAAGATTCCCGTCCAACCCAGTAAACTCCAGAGATGGCTGCAATAAGTCCGAGTGTGCTAACAAAAGTCTGACTGTGTGAGGGAACGCCGGGGCGCGTTTAACAAAGTCCGGAGCTGCGCGGGAAAGTCCGGAGTTGCTGGTCCAATGTCGGCAAATGAGAGGGAATTGGATCACGTCAAAGAGAATGTATTAACAAGAGTGATAGAACACAGTGAAAACAAACGGCACTATAATGGTAACTGTGGGTAACGGTATCCTCTTTCTACTAAGTCCAAAACTCCTTTTTATACCTTCCCACTACTCAAGTAGTCTCTTGGACGACTTTCAACATGTTTGGCAATCCTTTCCGTATATGGCAACTTGAACTGAAAGGCCACCCTGCCTCGGCTAGTTGTCGATCAACTAGTGCACATGCCGTTAGTGATTGAATTGCCGCCTGTCCTTGTTCCATAGCTGGTTGGTATAATTCCTCGGCATTCTACCATAGTTCCTGAATGGTTGTCACCCGGAGTTTGCATCGGTAAGCATTCCGCTCCGGAATATCTCGGAAATGCATCGGAGTTTTGCTGTTTGGCTCGGAAATGCGTCAGTAATGCTCGGAAAATGCTCGGAATACGTTGGCAATGTCCGGAAATGCTCGGCAATGCACGGAAAATGTTCGGAAAACCTTGGAGATGCCTGGAAATGCTCCGGAGTTTTGCTATCTGTTCCGGAATACCTCGGAAATGTCTCGGAGTTGCCGGATTACACTGATAGCCACGGAGCGTGCTCATCACCGCCGCCCTGACCACGCCGAAGGAGAAGAAGACGATGAAACAGTCACTATGCTCCCACACTCTATATTTATCCAATCGCTATCATTAGACCTTCGTGAAAGGATTATTAATAGCAGCGCCACTGACGCATTTGTTGAAAAAGTCAGACACTGCCTTGACAAAAATACCCCGCTTCCATTTAGAAGCACCATCTCCGACTGGACACTGGACAATGGACTATTATTATACAAAGGAACACCCTATGTTCCTGATGATCTAGATCTACGCCGTGATATCATCAAAGAATACCATGAATCGCCAAGCACAGGACACCCTGGATTCTTCAAAACGCTCGCTTTGCTCAAAATTCGTTATTGGTGGCCAGGAATGACTGTCTTACTAAAGAAATACATAGATGGCTGTGGAACTTGCCAACAGATGAAACCAAATACTCATCCCACCGCCGCACCCCTAATGCCGATCATTTCGCATGCCCAACGACCATTTCAACAGATAACAATGGATTTCATCACCGATCTACCAATCTCCGATGGTTATGATTCTATTCTTGTCGTGGTCGACCAAGGCCTTACAAAGGGGGTAATTCTATCGCCTTGTCACAAAACAATCACCGCCGAACAAACAGCAACGCTTTATATCAAAGAAGTATTCAAACACTTTGGACTTCCTGATATCATGATCTCAGATTGAGGACCACAGTTCGCAGCAAAAGTCTTTAAGGAGATAACCACCGCGCTAAATATAAAACATTGAATGAGCACCACCTTTCATCCGCAAACTGATGGACAATCAGAACGTCTAAATCAGGAACTAGAAATCTATCTCTGGATATTCTGTGCCTATGATGGAGCCAACTGGAACAGAGTCTTACCGATTGCCGAGTTTGCACACAATCAACGCACTCATCAGGAGCTGAAACAATCGCCTTTTCATCTCATGTATGGAACAGACCCTGTGGCACTACCAGAAGTAGTTAGCAGAACGGATGCACCTGCAGCAGATGCACATTTAAAGCAACTCCACAAAGCAAGAGAAGAAGCGCTTGCAGCACACGAGTTAGCACGTCTAAAAATGATGAAATGCACCATCCGTCACTCTAAACCCTTTAAGGAAGGAGACAAAGTATGGTTAGAGTCGAAGAACCTTTGCATACCATATGAAACACGTAAACTGGCACCTAAAAGGGAAGGACCATTCCAAATCGAGAAAGTCCTAGGACCAGTAACATACAAACTAAAGTTGCCAGCCCAATGGCGCATTCACCCAGTATTCCATGCAGCTCTCCTTACACCATACAAGGAAACCAATATACATGGACCAAATGACACGAGACCTCCCCCTGATCTGATAGAAGGCCAGGAAGAGTATGAAGTTGAAGCGATAATAGCGCATCGCAAAAAAGGCAATTCATACCAATACCTTGTCAAATGGAAAGGATATGATATGTCATACAACACCTGGGAACCCGAACGCAACTTGACTAATGCGGAAGAAGTCCTAGACAGATATAAAAACAGGAGAAAACTCAACTGAAGACTAGCAATCCTTGCATCGCTATCTAACCACAGTCTATGTCTTCCAAGTCTACCTCCCCTGTTCCCCCTCATGTCTACTCCGCATACTTTTCAGTCGATAAGTCAGGACGACCCACTGACCCTCGCCTCATTGAGCGCACCCCTGAACGCCCCGCGCTTGTATACCCTCGAGATGATACACCCTCAGACTTCGACCCTAACGACATCGTGCCTGAGCCACATCACGCACCAACCAATGACCCTCAGGGTCCCCTTACGTCACAAACCGTCGAAACCACCACCTCCCAAAACCGCTCCACCCCCTCCCGAGGAGAAATATCAGCAGGATCTTCAGGACCATACCCTCGTCATGTGGTACCTGAGAGTAATCAGGGACACCTTTCATCGGACACTCCGATGGATACCGAAACAATTGCCAGAGACCGTACTACAGATAGCCCCCAAGCTACCCCCAGTAGCGGAGCAAATATGTTATATTCAGAGAAGACTGGAGAACCACAAACGATTCCAACTTCAGGAACTCTGGGATATTCAGGAGTGTTTAACTCTGGTGCTACCTATCCACAAATACTTAATCGGGTTAGGAGAACCATCGCTTTCACCCAGATCGAACTGGATCAAGCAATCCCTGTTCGTCTTGCACAAGTCTGGAGAATACTTTCCAGTCAACCACACTCCCTCGCCATCAGACAGATTGCGATAGAAAACGCCAACTTCGATTGCACCAACCTCATCAAGACGTTTATTAATGTCACTAATCTAGCCTGGGAACTAACCAACTCTATTCAACTAAACCTGGACCAACTCACCCTGGATCTTCTTCGCCGACTTCTGATCGCCGACGTTGAACGATATATCATTGACGCCATCAAACTAGTACGCGATGGACAACTACGCATCTATGTACAGCAGAACGACGTCAGGAACCTGATCAAGATCAACTCCTGGTTTAACCCCATTTACGTTGTCCCAAACCGCTTTGAGATCCTCGATGC
This sequence comes from Amanita exitialis, assembly GCA_023014455.1. Classification (NCBI taxonomy): domain Eukaryota; kingdom Fungi; phylum Basidiomycota; class Agaricomycetes; order Agaricales; family Amanitaceae; genus Amanita; species Amanita exitialis. The sequence continues at coordinate 262,708 of JAEBUR010000020.1, forward strand.
AGCAGACAAGATTCACGATAAGATCGAAGGAATACTTGCCCACGTCGAGAAGGCAATCAAATCTGTCAATGAGACACATATTTACATCAACAACATGTTCCCTCCTCGACCTTCCAAGTCACCCCGCACTATCCTTAATGGAGACAAAGTTCAAGTCGTTATTCACACCCTCGCTGAGTTAGACTCAGCCACACCCTTGATGACAACAACACCCCTTGTCACAAGACAACCCGAAGGGTCGGCCTCAGCAGCCAAACAGACAGCTCCGAAAGGAAAGTCTATACCAATTTCGGTGCTGATGAATCCTCAGCCATCAGCGCAACCCTCGACGACGATACCTTCGAACCCCCCTGTTGCATTTTCAACAGTCCATCCCGAAACACCACCCAGACAGAAAGGAAAGGGCAAGGCAACGACACCTGCCACTCCTCAGGCACCCCAAAAACAACCTCGACGCCCTCATTGTCTCATCTGTAACTCTCGAGGACACATCACGTCACAACACGACCCTAACCATCACCTCGCGTTACCGAAACCAGTTCCTAGATGCATCGAGAATGCAGGGTCCACCCCTGGCGCATCACCACGCCCATCAAATCGATCTCAGCGCCCTCCTTCGACGCGCCCTCGTCCCCTTCGTCGCACTCGCCAAGGATTCCAGCAGGGAACCCGCCCCGGAACCATTACCTTCGACAATGAAGAGGAACATCATGCCTGGTTAGGAGGACGACATTGTCCCGACGATGAAGATGACAAATTCCGCCTCGGAAAACCCAACTGGTGGACCGAAACCGAGCACAACAACGTTGAGTGAGTGCTCGTTGTACCTTTTTGTTTATTAGTGTATAGTATTACTTGTGGACAAGTAATCTAGCGAAGAGCTAGTGTTACAGTTATGCGCACTTTCATTTCTCATATGTCAGCACCTGCCTTTCTTGGTGCTTATGCAATCTCTCCTATTTCCATATGCTTATGCAACATCACACAATGTCTGTTGTGACTCTATTCTTACCCATGCCATATGCCTACCTTCGTTCTGTCATACTGACGTCGCTATGACCTCACTCATGACGCGTTATGATGTCTACTATCATTACATCATACCTATGATGTTCTTTACCTTTTACAGACAGTAGGTTCACGTATAAATAGCAGAGTTTGTCGTAGGTTGAACCTTAAGTTCAACTTAGCTTGTATAAACCTTATAACTCGCTGCAAAGCTTGTTAGTAAGCACAAGTTAGTCTCTGGCAACCTTAATCGGTTGTGGTGAGATTTCAAGTCATAGTTCACGTGCCCTCGCCTATAACTCTCTTCTCAAACCTGAGTCTCGCCTTATAGGCTCAGCGCTGTTTACCCACTCGTGTTCGCCAGGCTTACTTCATTGCCATCATCTCGGACGATCCTCGTGGCATTACGTCATCGGGTAGATTGACAGACAACTCGATCATCATAACACCATGTGTATTTGGACCAGAGTTCTGGTCTGATCAATCTAAGATAACAGTACCTGGCCATTGTTGGGTGTGGTACCTGGACCCAGGTAAAAGCTTTTTCAATTTGGGTTTGTTCCTCATGGCTCCCATTGCCATTCTGTGCATGCATTAGCATGTTCCAGTCCGCTGGTTCGATCACCATGCCTTCATTGGCGTATAATTCCGTGACAGCTGTAACGTGGTTTTCTAACCGCTTATCCTCATGGTAGTTCTCGTATCGGCGTATTGCATCCTTGGTTTTATAGCACCACATCAACCACTGGTTGTACTTTGATGCCGCTAGTGCCTGATACATCCTATCATTTGTGTTGCCTTTGTAGACAACCTCGAGAAGGTTTTCCAGGACCTTCCAATCCTTTTCTGCACGGTTCAGCGCCCGTTGCGCCCGAGTTGCCACTCGGTGCATTTGTTGTAATTCCAAGAGGTCAGCCCATGCTGCCTCCTGTTCCTGGATCTGTCATCACTCCACATCATCTAGGAGCCTCTGTACATCTCGGTGTTGCTGCCGTTCCTTGCGCCAGCAGTGGCGCCTCCAAAGTCTGACATGGTTGTCAAAGTTTCATATGTATCCATCGCCCGTGATCACTGGCGTGCATGTGATGATTGTAATGTTGGATGTCCACTCCGCGTTGAAGATCGATCCGATCTCCTCCAGTGTCACGTGGGCATGTGGTAAAACGTAGGTAAATTCACACTGCATGGTGATGGTCGTGTATGATGTGATAAAGTTTTCTTCAACCGGTTCCGTTCTATCTCCAACGGCAATCGGTCCATTCTCTCGGCAGTCGCCTAGTTCCCTGCGCAGTTGCACAGGTTTGTTGCCTGTTCGCTCGTCTGCTCATGCTTTCCTTCGCACGAGGTTTGTTCGATTGGGTCAATAACGCACCCCGACTCGAATGTTCGATTTATTTCCAACAACTGCCAATGCAAAGCTAAAGTGCCTGGGATTTCACCCTACAGATTGATGTGATCTGAAACGGGACTTTCGGCCCCTTGATACACTCACAATACACTGGTTGTTTCACCCGTTCTGTGGGTTTTTCCGCAAGTATCAGTACAGCTAGCTCGCCAGTGCCTGCCCGCACTTTCAACGACGCTCAGACTGTTCTCGTCCGATTCCTGTTTTGTAGCCAGAGGGGATGAATTACCCCGTAGTCAGTAATTACGATTACTGAGACTATCTGTTATCGAATTCGTAGTCGCCTAGCTCCTCGAGGCTGTCTGTGGCCACGTGTTGTTACGTGCACAGAGTCAGACGACTGTCGATGTCAAAAAAACGAAACTCGCTTCGTCGCTGTGAGCTGCAACGAGTAAGACGTACTCGGCGCTGTGGCAAACGACGAAGGGCAAGGTTGTAAAGACTCGGGATTATGTTAGGAGCTACCCAAACACAACCTCAAGCCTCGTCAACGAGGAGAAGAGAAAGGAGACGAAACCAAACACAAACTAGATTGAGTCCTGGGTAGGGAAACTATCCAGAGTCTTAGGGACTCGCTACTACAAGAGCTACTACTTATATACCTGGGCCCTGGTCTGTGCGCAGCAAACCCTAAGCCCTAAGGCTGTGGTGCACAGCAACAGACCTAGACTGCTCCATGCCTCATGTTACCCCAGTCCCCTGTCCAGACTGATCTAGCCCCTGGCCATCCTATCGGTCAACCCTAACCCCAAGGGTCTTGCAGCCGCTTGCTGACTAACCCTTGGGCGTACTAACATAGGGGTGGTAACATCCTGCCTTAAGTAGTATCTGCCCATAGAGGCCCCAGACAAATAAGTAAAAATATGGAAAAAGATGAGAAAAAGAAACTGAGTCCGTGAGATTGTAACACTCATGAATTGTCTGGGAATGCTACTCCATTGTGTTATCAAAATGGCACCTTCTGGATTATACCCAAGGATGGGTATTTTGCAATGCATTCACTCAGATTATCCAATGGCATAACACCAGAATGTCTGTATTACCCAAGAGTTTTTGTCTGGCTATCACATCTTCTGGATAGATGTGACTTAACATGCCAAAACCCAAGTTCTCATTTCTATCAGGATAAAGAACATCCTTTGACTGTCAAAGGCTGGAATAGTGATCCTGTAGCAAGGAGAATTGTTGATTTGAAAGACAATTACTACATCATAACTCAGCGCTTTTGCTGTAGAAAGGCTAATACCTCTGGTCCTACTGGTTGTGGAAGAACAATGAACCTGTATGACCCAGATATTTTGATCCAGCTGGATCCTAGCCTTGTGGATGAATTTCCAGCATTTTTGACACATCACAGTGGTATTGATAAGACTCTGATGACTCTAATTTGAGCTGGCATTGCACATGGACTCAGCTCTAGTGCTTGGTCAAAAATTATGCAAGAGCTGCATGTAAGGGAACATGATCTCAGGGAGCTGAAGTACTTGCATGCTATTACAGCCCATATTAGTGACTTGAACAGATTAAATTCTGCAGTCAAGACATACCCACCATTTTCTGGATTTCATGATCAATCTGGCTATGGTGGCTTTTCACCATCAAGATGGTATATCAAAGACATCTACATTGACTACATGGAACATATTCACCCGATTTTGGACCAATGCATGTCTGCACTATCTGGGCACATCCTCAAATGGGATCACAGCTTTAAGCTACCTAAATGCATGATGAAATTGGAAGGCACACAGATATTTACAGCTCTATTTACTGTTGTCAATGAGTGGGAGCAAATTCGATATCAAGCATTTGTACCTACCAAGTCACTTTCTCATCTTCACACTGGACTAGAAGCAATTGTTACATCCCTTAAGCAACATGGTCTTCCTGAACCTGTTTTGGGATTCACTGATGCTGTATCCCAGAATATTGGGACATTTGTTGCTTGCATACCATCACTAGGAGAAAATGTTACTCCTGTGCAACTTGATCAATTTTCTGACCTTCCACTATTGTCTTTGCCTGACACTGTATCAATCCATGTACTTGGGAGCCACCATGAAATACAAAGTGGATGCTTGAACATTTTACAACATGTTTCAGATGATGAAAGCACTTTGCACATTGGATTTGATATGGAATGTGTCAAAAAGGTCGATAGACCAAGGACACAACCAGAAGAAGTACAAGAAGAAAGAAAAAGAAAACTCTGTTGCACTGTCTACAACAATGACAATCAAGAGCCTGGGGCTCTGTACACTCCTACACTACCTATATACCCCCAGCCTCACCTACACCTCCTGGATCCCTCATGTCTATCCTCATGTCCAACACCTGTCGTGTCACGTGATCTGCTTATGTCATCTTCTGATAAGATATTCAATAACCCGATAAGAGATTGTGTCTTGATGAGATAAGAGATAAGATAAGATAAGATCTTTAGATAAGATCAAATCATAACAGAATAGGAGTTTACAACTGGTTTTGGTGGTACAGGCCCTCAGAAGACAGCATTAATTCAGATTGCATTACCTACAACTGTTTATTTGCTGCAAGTTTACCATTTGCATCATTTGCCTAGTTCCCTGAAGACACTCCTTCATTCAACTCAGATAATAAAAATTGGGCATAATGTTGGTGCTGACTTGGCAAAATTGGCTTGTGACTTCTCAGATTTTACACTTCCCCCTAAAATAAGAAATTCATGCCCTGGTGTTATTGAGCTTGGGAGATTGGCAGCAGAAAAGAATGCAGTGTCTAATGCCAATGCAATCACAGCAGCAACATTGGGATGTTATCTCTCAAAGGAATGGCAAACTAGTGAATGGGGCCTATCTAATCTGACAGATGATCAGAAGCACTATGCAGCCTTGGATGCACATGTTGCATTACAAATTTTTGATGTCCTTAGAAACAGTGAAACAGTTGGTCAGCCTTTATCAGCTGCAACACAAGTTGGTCAACTTGTAAGTTTATATGTGTGGAGACATGAGGTTGCTCATGGAGAGATTGTTGTACAACCTACAAAGTATGATATATTGGTTGGCAAAGACAAACACCTTGTTTCAATTGGTGTTTCTACATCAAAAACTAGAGCACTCATCAAGATTTCAGAAGTACTTGCACCAAATTGTGTGATTGCTTATCATCAGCAGTCACTCAAAGATATTCAAGGAAGCAATGATACTTTCATGGCAGTTGTCAGCATTAGTGCACTCCATACCTGGAATAATAATATGACCTTTAGTGCTGTACCAGTTCCTGAGCAGAGGAACATTGTTCTGCCTACTGTAGCTAAGCCATCACAGGATCTACAGGCAGATATGAGTGATGATTCAGATGGGGAAGAGGAAGACACAGAAGATAATAATGGAGAGTCCACAAGCCCATCAGGATATAGTCAAGGAACAAGTGGTGATATTCCAACCTGCATCCTGGCTGATTGCTTTCATGTCATGGACAGGGTAAATAGGACAATTTCATGCAAGCATACTGCTCTTCGGAAATTTGCAGCTCCATTCAGTGACACTATGCTTGTACCTGATAAGGGTGATAGAGAATTGGTTGAGGCAGTATTGAAGAAGAAAGGAGAAACCTGGGGAAAGGTTAAGTCTAAATCTCCTGCTTGGTTGTGGAGGAGGGTGTGTCACTTCATACCTCAGAAGGATATATTGTATATCCTACTGAAAGAACTATTTGAATCTTGGGCAACTGTCAAGTGTGTTATTACTGGTCAGAAGTTGTTCAATGATGAAACACACAAAAAGGCACAGAGTGTTTTAGTTGAAGCACAGAAAGGATGGATTTCTGATCCTATCTTTATGTCAGTCTATATGAAAGAAGGTGTTGACAAGGATGGGCTCAATCTGTACCATTGCATCTGGGGCACAAACTCAGTAGAAGGGGCAGTACATAATCCTATAAGACGAAACTTTGGAGCCTTATATGCATCACCAGAATTAGCTGATGCCCTTATTGCAGATTTCCAACATCACCACAATGTAGACTGTAGATCAGCACATAAGCTTGGTGTGCAATATACTGGGCATTATGTGTTATGATGATCAAGTCGTCTGTCAATCTACCCAGTGACGTAATGCCATGAGGATCGTCCGAGACGATGGCGATGAGATAAGCCTGGCAAACATGGGTGGGTAAACAGCGCTGAGCCTATAAGGCAAGACTCAGGTTTGAGAAGAGGTTTATAGGTGAGAGCGCGCAAACTACGACTTGAAATCTCACCACAACCGATTAAGGTTGCCAGAGACTAACTTGTGCTTACTAACAAGCTTTGCAGTGAGTTATAAGGTTTATACAAGCTAAGTCAAACTTAAGGTTCGACCTACGACAAACTCTGCTATTTATATGTGAACCTACTGTCTGTAAAAGGTAAAGAACGTCATAGGTATGATGTAATGATAGTAGACGTCATAACGCGTCATGAGTGAGGTCATAGCAACATCAGTATGACAGAACAAAGGTAGGCATATGGCATAAGTAGGAATAGAGTCACAACAGCATTTGTGTGACATTGCATAAGCATATGAAGAAGAAGAGATTGCATAAGCACCAAGAAAGGCAGGTGCTGACATAAGAGAAATGAAAAGTATGCATAATTGTAACACTAGCTCTTCACTAAATTACTTGTCCACAAGTAATACTATACACTAATAAACAAAATGTACAATGAGCACTCACTCAATGTTGTTGTGCTCGGTTTCGGTCCACCAGTCGGGTTTTCCGAGGCAGAATTTGTCATCTTCATCATCAGGGCAATATTGTCCTGCTAACCAGGCACAATGTTCTTCCTCGTTATCGAAGGTAATGGCGGGTTCCCTGCTGGAATCCTTGTGTCATTTGGTCCATGTATATCGGTTTCCTTGTATGGTGTAAGGAGTGCTGCATGGAATACTGGGTGAATGCGCCATTGGGTTGGCAATTTCAGTTTGTATGTTACTGGTCCTAGGACTTTCTCGATTTGGAATGGTCCTTCCCTTTTAGGTGCCAGTTTACGTGTTTCATATGGTATGTGAAGGTTCTTCGACTCTAACCATACTTTGTCTCCTTCCTTAAAGGGTTTAGAGTGACGGATGGTGCATTTCATCATTTTTAGATGTGCTGACTCATGTGCTGCGAGCGCTTCTTCTCTTGCTTTGTGGAGTTGCTTTAAATGTGCGTCTGCTGCAGGTGCATCCATTCTGCTAACTACTTCTGGTAGTGCCACAGGGTCTGTTCCATACATGAGATGAAAAGGCGATTGTTTCAGCTCCTGATGAGTGCATTGATTGTGTGCAAACTCGGTGATGGGTAAGACTCTGCTCCAGTTGGCTACATCATAAGCACAGAATATCCGGAGATAGATCTCTAATTCCTGATTTAGATGTTCTGATTGTCCATCAGTCTACGGATGAAAGGCGGTGCTCATTCGATGTTTTATATTTAGCGCGGTGGTTATCTCCTTAAAGACTTTTGCTGCGAACTGTGGTCCTCGATCTGAGATCATGATATCAGGAAGTCCAAAGCGTTTGAATACTTCTTTGATATAGAGCGTCGCTGTTTGTTTGGCGGTGATTGTTTTGTGACAAGGCGATAGAATTACCCCTTTTGTAAGGCCTTGGTTGACCACGACAAGAATAGAATCATAACCATCAGAGATTGGTAGATCAGTGATGAAATCCATCGTTATCTGTTGAAATGGTCGTTGGGCATGCGAAATGATCGGTGTCAGGGGTGCAGCAGTGGGATGAGTGTTTGGTTTCATCTGTTGACAGGTTCCACAGCCATCTATGTATTTCTTTAATAAGATGGTCATTCCTGGCCACCAATAACGAGTCTTGAGCAAAGCGAGCGTTTTGAAGAATCCAGGGTGTCCTGCGCTTGGCGATTCATGGTATTCTTTGATGATATCATGGCGTAGATCTAGATCATCAGGAACATAGGGTGTTCCTTTGTATAATAATAGTCCATTGTCTAGCTTCCAGTCAGAGATGGTGCTTCTAAATGGAAGCGGGGTATTTTTGTCGAGGCAGTGTCTGACTTTTTCAACAAATGCATCAGTGGCACTGCTATTAATAATCCTTTTGTGAAGGTCTAATGATAGCGATTGGATAAATATAGAGTGTGGGAGCATAGTGACTGTTTCGTCGTCTTCTTCTCCTTTGGCGTGGTCAGGGCGGCAGGAAAGAGCGTCGGCTTGAGTCAGTTTAGCTCCAGGGGTGTGTATTAGTTGTAAATTGTATCTGGATAGATTATTCCACCAGCGGGCTTGGTGTGTGGTCAAGCACTGAGGTGCACAATAATAGGTTAAGTTTTTATGATCGCATCAAATGGTGATGGTGTGAGGTGCTCCTAAGAGCAGGTATCTCCATTCTTTGAGTGCGCGAATTATAGCATAGAGCTCCCTGTCATATATTTGCCAATTGCATTCAGTAGGGGTTAAGGCATGGGAGAGATATCCGCATGGATGCAGCTGGCCATTGCTGTCCTCTTGGAGTATAGTTGCTCTTACAGCCCATTTGGATGCGTCGCTTTTGAGAATAAAGGGTTTAGTCGCATCAGGCATGGCTAATACAGGGGCGGTCATGAATTGTTCTTTCAGAAGATCAAAAGAGACCTGGCATTCTGGTGACCAGTCCCAGATTTTGTTCGTCTTTGTTAAATCATGAAGGGGTTTTGCAAGATGTGCAAAATGCGTGATAAAGCGGCGGTAATAGTTTCCGAATCCTAAAAACGAGCATACTTGTTTGACTGTAGTTGGTACAGGCCAGTCCCTAATTCCGGCTAGTTTGATAGGGTCCATTTTGATCATGTTGTGGGAAACGATCATGCTGAGGAATTCCACTTCTTCCTTGGCAAATTTGCATTTCTCTAATTTTAAATATAGGTCGTGATGTCATAAGCATTCCAGAACGCGTTTAGTTTGTGACTCGAGTTCTTGTTTTGTTTGTGCACATATCAGGATGTCATCCATATAAATGACGATCCATCCTTCATCGATCATGTCCCTAAAATAGTCATCCATCATGGCTTGAAACGTCGCAGGTGAATTCCGGAGTCCGAAGAACATAACTGTTGGTTCAAATAATCCTCTGTTGGTGACAAAAGCAGCCTTCCATTCATTGCCTTCTTTGATCCTTACATTGTTGTATCCCCATCTGAGATCTAGCTTTGTAAAGTAGCGTGCTCCTTTAAGTTTGATCATCAGGTCGGAGATTAAGGGTAAGGGGTACGAATTCGGCTTAGTCCATTCGTTAAGATAGCGATAGTCCTGACAGGGTCTCAGGGCGTTACTATCTTTCTTTGGAACAAAGAAGAAGGGTGATGCTTGAGGCGATTTTGATTGTCAGATATATCCTTTTGTTAGTTGTTCCTTGATCCATTCGTCTAGTGAGTTTTGTTCTAATGGTGATAGGTTATAGATCTTTGATTTACGAGGGACGAACTCGTCTCGTAGTTCGATGGCATGATCCCAGGGTCTTGACTCAGGGAAACACTCTGAGGCTTCTTTTTCGAATACTGAGTTCCACTCCATATACTCGGAAGGTACCTCTAGTCCTTCAGTAGATCCAGGTTCTACCTGACCTCTGTAGTGGTGCTCCATCTGTTGTGATGCGGTGATTTTCCGAATCGCTACTTCCGGTATCGAGTCCTCATCCACATACAGCAAGCTGACCTCTGCCTGGGCGACAATCCCACTGTGTGACATCGTGTATTGTTTGGCTAGAGCGTCATCATATTCTGTCACATCTTCTAGATCCGCCTGGATCCAAAGATTCCGTATGCATGCACAGATATCATCTTTTTCGGAATTACAGAATTCCAGAGTCCTTTCTCGCCAGTCTATTATTGGGTTATGCTCCTCGAGCCAAGGCAGCCCCAAAATAAAGTTCTGATCACCTAATGACATCACCCAGAACCAGTGCGTCATAGTTTTGCCATTTATGTTGAAGGTGATCAGACCCCTTTCTAAGATCTCTCCTGCTTCATTTTCTGATCCATCAACATTTTTGACTTTGATGGGTTGGATCAAAGGTATTTGCTTCCAATTTGAGGCAATGGATGCGTCTATGAACAGGCCTTCTGCTCCACAGTCGACTAGAGCAGTTTCAGCGGGTTTATTGGATTCGATGGAAATGGGGATGGAAATCTTTTTATTGGTCAAAGATTTTACTGTTACACCGCAAATATAGAGATGTTTGAGGATCAGCATCCACTGATGTGTGATCCCTGTTCAAAAATCCTGCTCAGCAAGCAGACTGAGACAATCTTCTGAAGACAAGTGCGCCATCAAAGCCCTGATGGCCATCATACTTGTATTCTCACTAGCGTTTTCTCTGGTGATCTAAGGTGCTCAGGGATGTTGTTGATCCCTCCAGGAACGTAGTATGGTCCTTGAAAAGCTTCGTCTTCTACACAACGTACTTTGTCATTTTGATAGTATGTCCAGCGAGATTTACTGGTGTCAAAGATAATTTCTACTCCTGTGAGATAGTATAATCCTTGGAACCTAACAGCTCTGTTGGGTGGGTGGTTATTGTACTGTGGTATCCAAAAATGGTGTAGTTTGACAGGGGTATCAGAGTGTCTGTATTTCCAGATCTGATCTCGGCTATCTTTGTAGATTACTTCTCCTTGAAGCATGTATGTGTTTCGAAGTCCTCTGGTTGCTTTGTTTGGTGGGGGAGCTCCTCATGTGAAGATTCCGGAAATCTTGATCAGGCACCGGTATCCTACAAGCCGGCTCTTGGGAAGTTCAACGGTCTGTGCACTAACGAGCTAATACTCGAGCTGTTTAGGTAAGTTCGACTTAAATTGTTATGATGATCAAGTCGTCTGTCAATCTACCCAGTGACATAATGCCACGAGGATCGTCTGAGACGATGGCGATGAGATAAGCCTGGCGAACACGGGTGGGTAAACAGCGCTGAGCCTATAAGGTGAGACTCAGGTTTGAGAAGAGGTTTATAGGCGAGAGCATGCAAACTATGACTTGAAATCTCACCACAACCGATTAAGGTTGCCAGAGACTAACTTGTGCTTACTAACAAGCTTTGCAGCAAGTTATAAGGTTTATACAAGCTAAGTCAAACTTAAGGTTCGACCTACAACAAACTCTGCTATTTATATGTGAACCTACTGTCTGTAAAAGGTAAAGAATGTCATAGGTATGATGTAATGATAGTAGATGTCATAACGCGTCATGAGTGAGGTCATAGCGACGTCAGTATGACAGAACGAAGGTAGGCATATGGCATAAGTAGGAATAGAGTCACAACAGCATTTGTGTGACATTGCATAAGCATATGAAGAAGAAGAGATTGCATAAGCACCAAGAAAGGCAGGTGCTGACATAAGAGAAATGAAAAGTACACATAATTGTAACATTATGACCCTTGGCTTGACCATGAAATTCAGAAACTGAGAGGAGATATTCCTTGGAGTAGCAAACCAGCAGTTCAACTGATGTTGTATGACACTGATCCATTGAACTTTGGTCCTACAGTGGAACAGTTTGGGATTTCATGCATACTATCAGACACTCATATCAATTGCAACTTTGTTGGAGCAGATCTTAATCTACAGATGTCACTACAACCAGTACAATCATTAAAGCTCCATCTTTCAAGACTTCATGGAGATTGGAAAGATATCTATGCATTCCTTGCTAAAGCATAAGGGACAAAGTTTGCTGTAACACCAGTCCATACCAAAGGAGAATTTGAATTGTTTGCAAAATCAATCCTGCCTGGAGGTGATTGGTGCACACAAAACAAGCCACACTTTGAGCAAATGGCATATTGGTGGTCTGCCCATGGTGATGGTAAAACAGTATTCTATAAATTGCCTGAGCATTTGTCAACATACTATGCCATATTTACTGCAAGAAGACAGGCACAGCAAACCCTGATTGAAAGCCAACCCCAGCGCCAGCATAATCAGAGGCAAATTCAGCCTGCAAGCCATCATGCAAAGGTACTACCTGCAGTTGAAGTTCAGTATTTATCCAGAACAAGTGTGTCTGTCATAGAAGCAGAGTCTCCTGATAGGATGATTTCAGACAATCCTATGGATGATGATGATGGTCATAACATGTCAATCTTAAATAATGAAGTTGTTATGGATGTTGATGCTGAACCAATTGCATCCTGTTCCACAACACCTTTGCATGATATTGGTGTTTTGTTTACCCAGCATGGGACTGCTACAGATGCATTGAATTTGCTCCACCCATCCACAAATAAAAAAAAGTCCAAAACTTTCAATGCTGCATCTAGTAGCTCCTCAAGCAGTTTTGTGACTGGAACAAGTGCTAGATCAAAGAGGAAGTGCAAGGTGTGTGTCCTTGCTGGCTGTGATGGTAGTGAGGATCAGGAGGTAGATCAAAATGTCAATTTAAGTAAGAAATTGACTTTGTTCTTTGAATCTACAGCTAACAAACAAATCCAGCAAAGAGAAATCAAGGGAGTCAACTGAAATGATCATGTAAAAATTTTAGGCATGCTATTTTTGGAGCTTCTGCCTACAAACATTATTTTGTATGTTTTAGCTGTATGTTGAAGAAAATCTTGTAAAAAATGAGCATCAATTGGAATAGATTATCTATTTGAATCAAAGGCAAGGCTTTGCAGGCCTGGACCATTTTTTGATTTTTTCAAAATTTTCTGTCCATGGTCCAGACACTGCACCTGAGCCTCCATTCAAGTTCTCTTGGGGTTTCCCCTCAGTCAACTCCAGTCTCTCCTCCACTCTCAGTCTATTCATTGGGGCCCTAAGTCATCACAACAAGGGTAGTCCTGATACTAGGTAGTTTGCCCTCCAGCAATCTACTTCTCTTTCTCACCTCTCTCTCATCTCAGAAGCCTAGGGGTTGTTGGGGTTAGTCCTAACAATTTGGATGGATCAGAAAATATCAATGGCAAATTGTCAGAAATGGTCCAATTGAAAGTTAAAACAGGAACACACAAGGAAAGATGGGAATTCAGAGTCTCTTCCCTAGGAAAAACAGATATATTCCTGGGACATGATTGGCTTAAATACCATAACCCAGACATTGTCAGGAGCTACCCAAACACAACCTCAAGCCGTGTCAATGAGGAGAATGAGAATGGAGATGAAACCAAACAACAACTAGATTGTCCCAGGTAGGGAAACTATCCAGAGTCTTAGGGACTTGCTACTACAACAGCTACTACTTATATACCTAAGTCCCCAGTCTGTGCGCAGCAACCCTAAGCCCTAAGGCTGTGGTGCACAGCAATGGACCCAGGCCACTCCAGGCCTCATGTTACCCCAGTCCCCCACCTAGACCAATCTAGCCCCTGGCCATACTGTTGGTCAACCCTAACCCCAAGGTCCCTTGCAGCTGCTCGCTGACTAACCCTTGGGTGTCCTAAGATAGGAGTGGTAATGTCCTGCCTTAAGTAGTATCTCCCCATAGAGGCCCCAGACAAATAAGTAAAAATATGGAAATTGAAGAGAAAAAGAAACTGAGTCCATCGGATCATAACATGTCCCTCCCATTAAGACTTTGTGTGCCAAGAAGTCAATGCTATGGGAAAGACTTCTTTTACACCAGTGTTCAAAACTTTCTTTGGGGAATCAAGCATGGGTACAACTGGCCCACCATGCTCAAGATCTCTTGAGAATGCCCCATCTGTATCATCATCTTCAGCATTGGCCTCCTTGCAGTTCCCTTTACACTGTGACCAGTTCCATTCCAACCATTCCAGGTAATTGCATTCAAAGCAACCATCCTCCCAACCAAACAAGTGTTTAGGTGCTGCCATCTCTGTGAAATTCTCATAAGGGCAATAGATCATGCCCCTAGCCTTTCGAGGTGCTCCTGGGTTATGCTTGTGAAATTTTTTTATTTCATCCTGAGCATTGGATAAGTTTTCCACAGGTTCCCAAGTGGATTCCTCTACTGGGTAATTTTTCCATTTCACCAGGTATTCAAGACAACCACTGCCTTGTCCACTGACATGACTATCCATGACCTCTTCAACCTCATACTCATCATCCTGAGACTCCTCTGTCATCTGCACCTCTTTACGATTTGCAGCTTTTTCTTTTTGATGAGGGAAGACAGGTTCTTTGTAGGGTTTTAGGAGTACTTTGTTGAAGATGTTGTACACCTTCCAGGACATGGGGATCTTTAGCTTGTATGCTGACTTGCCAACTTTTTCCAGGACTTCCAGAGGACCAACAAATTTCCCATCCAGCTTTTTGGTGGCGTGGATCGTAGGTAAATGCTCTGTGCTTAGATAAACTTTATTGCTGGGTTGGTACTCTTGTGCAGGTTGTTTATTTAAGTCCCAGCACTTCTTCATGGTGGATGTGGCTTTTTCCAGTGCCGCTTTTGCCTTTTTGTGGACATCTTCCACTTGTTTTGCCAGTTCTTCAACTGCCACCACCTTTGGTTGGTGCATGGGGTTGAGTCCCTTGTTGTTACAAATCAGCCCCTAAGTTTGACACTTTGATGCACTCAACACCTTATCCAATGTCTTACTTATCTAAAGAGACCCTATCTATCTACAACACAAGGGGAAGGGCGTATACTCACTGGCGTATACTCACCAATGGAGGCTCAGTCAGTTACACACTACATGGAAGCCTTACTACAGGCAACAGTAA
This sequence comes from Amanita exitialis, assembly GCA_023014455.1. Taxonomy (NCBI): domain Eukaryota; kingdom Fungi; phylum Basidiomycota; class Agaricomycetes; order Agaricales; family Amanitaceae; genus Amanita; species Amanita exitialis. The sequence continues at coordinate 277,754 of JAEBUR010000020.1, forward strand.
CAGTGACAAGACAAGGCCATAGAGGGTGCAACAGTTGCGATGACTATATCACACATCATCACCAGTCTAGGATGCAATACCAGAGATGGGACCAATGTACAGGTCATGATGGATACATCAGACAACTCATGAAGCTTATCGGAAGAGTAAGATCTTATCAAGTGATCTTATCTTATCTTATCACCTATCACATCTGGATGGGATTCCTTATCGGTGTTATCAAGGATCTTATCATAGATAAGATAAGGAGGGCATGAGGCTTACCATGAGGATGCAGTATGGCAGAGGCACAGTAGGCACAGTTGGACATGAGGGAAGGGCAAGGAGGCTAGGTAGGGGTATATAAGGACTCTTGTAGGAATAGTTACTCTAAGACTTGAGATAGTTTGTCTTGCTCAGGCAACTACCTAGTTTTCAATTCCATTCATTCTCTTTTCTCTTATTCTTCTCTTCACTCACTTGCAGTGAGCTTGAGTGTTGTGATGTTTGAGCATAGCTTCTAACACTTGTTAGGATGACATCCATAGTTCATGAAGAAGGGGGAAAAGCCTGTGGACGAGTGTGTTTGATTGTTGTGGCAGAACTGTGCTACAGCCAACCAATTGCTCCAGTGGTTCATGAACATAGTCAGGAATTCTTTGACTTCCTGATTGACATGCTCTGTCTGTCCATCTGTCTGAGGGTGGTATGCCAATGACCAGTTGAGTTGGATCCCAAGCATCCTGTACAAGTCATCCATGAATTTCAATGCAAACTGAGGTCCTCAATCACTGATGACTTTTTTGGGCAAACTGTGTTCCCTGAAGATATTATCTCTGAACAAGACTGTGACTCCTTGTGATGTGATAGACAATGTTGTTGGCAAAAAGTAGGACTTTTTCATGAAGTGATCCACCATGACCATGATCATGTCATTTCCTTTGGATTCTGGCAATGGTCCCATCAGGTCTACTGAAACAACCTCCCATGGTGCAGCTGGCACTTCATTGGGGATGAGCAGTGCTGCTCTAGCCTGTCTGTCTGGCTTGGCTGTCAAAAAGGTCAATAGACCAAAGACACAACCAGAAAGAAATCAAGACAAGAGAATAGAAACTCTGTTGCACTGTCTACAACAATGACAATCAAGAGCCTGGGACTCAATACACTCCTACACTACCTATATACCCCCAGCCTCACCTCCACCTCCTGGATCCCTCATGCTCATGCTCATGTCCAACACCTGTCATGTTGTGACCTGCTTATGTCATCTTCAGATAAGATATCTGATAACCCGATAAGAGATCGCATCTTGATGAGATAAGAGATAAGATATGATAAGATCTCATAGATAAGATCAAATCGTAACATTACCCCCTTCTTAAAGGTTTGCATCCATGAGAACCTAAGCGATTTGTCATACAAATAATTTGGTACTGGTGGGCATGTGAGATTTTCATATCTTTGAAAGGCATTACATGGTATGTTTTGAGGAGCTGGTGCATTTGGCTTTTGCTTGTGAAATTCTTGTACTAGTTCACTAGCATTTGAGACATTTGTTGCTGATTCCCAGGACGATTCTTCTACCGGATATCCTTTCCATTTAACCAGGTATTGAATTCCTCTTCCTCTTGCTCTACTATCCAGGATTTTTCTTCTACTTCATACTCCTCTCCCTGAATCTTCTCCTCTTCTTCCTTCCTTCATTCTTCCAATTCTGTGTTCTTCTTCCTCTGCTCTGGAAATACTGGTTTGGTGTATGGTTTTAACAGTACCTCGTTAAAGACATTGTACACCTTCCATGCTGTAGGTAGTTTCAGGCAGTATGCAGCTGACCCAATTTTCTCAATGATCTCGTATGGTCCATAAAACTTATTATCTAGTTTCTTGGATGCTCATATGTGTGGTAAATGTTCTGCATTTACGTATACTTTGTCACTGATACTGTATTCTCTGGATGGTTGTTTGCCTTTGTCATACTGTTTTGTCATTTGCTCTGCTGTTTTTTCCAGATTTTCTGTTGCTGAATTCCATGCCTTCATAATTCCTCCCACAAATGTTTCTACACTTGGAATTTGTGTTGTTTTTGTTGGGTCAAACCATTTCCATGGGTGTCTCCCATAATCCAGGAAAAACAGTGTATGTCCTGTTGAGGAATTTTCTCTATCATTGTGGCAAAATTGGGCAAGAGCTAAATGTTTGCTCCAATTGTCTTGTTTGTCGTTCATGTACATTGACAAGAATTCCCTAACTTCCTGGTTTACACATTCTGTTTGACTGTCCATTTGGGGATGATATGCTGTTGATGGGTTACCTTTGATGTCCAGCAATCTGTATAATTCTTTCATGAATTGTGACACAAACTGCAATCCTCAGTCGCTTATTACTCAGTGTGGTATCCCATGTTCTTGGAATATGTTGTCTCAGAACAATCTTGCAACTCCCAGGGATGTGACCATGATGTTCGTTGGTAAGAAAAATGCCTTTTTTGAAAGTGATCAACCACCACCATTATGGTGTCATATCCCATAGACTCTGGGAATGGTCCCATCAGATCTATGGAGATGTCTTGCCATGGTTGTGCAGGTATACTCAATGGCCTTAGAGGAGCTGCTCATTTGGTCCTGTCAGGTTTTACTGTTTGACATGTCCAACAACCTGTTACATATAGTTTGACGTCTTGTTGCATCCTTGGCCACCAATAATTTCTCATCAACACTTCCATGGTCTTGTCGATTCTGTAGTGTCCCCATTCATGATGAATTTGTATGAGGTTTTCTCTCAACCTCCAATCTACGGGCACATAAATTCACTCCTTCCAATATACCAGTCCCTTTTCTTGTCTCCACTCCCCATTCTCACTTTTCAATCCCTCTAGTACTTGCAATTCCCATTTTCTTCAATTGGTTTTCACAATCTTTTCCTGTATTCCCTCTAGAGCATCATCTTCATCATATACTCTAATGAACAGGTCTTCTTTTAGCACTATCATTCCCTCATTGTCAATCTCCTCCCCTTTATGGTCTGTCCTTCGTGACAGAAGGTCTGCTTTTGAATTTTCTTTTCCTGGTCTGTGCTTTATTGTAAAATTATATTCTTGCAAATTAAAATCCAGCAGGCTTGTCTTCGATTGATATTTTGAGGTTTTTGAAAGTATGTCAGGTTTTGGTGATCCATTAAAACCTCTACTGCTATTTCTGTGCCTTTCAAATAATGAGACCACTCATAAAATGCAGCATAATTGCAAGCATTTCTTTATTGTAGATCTCATAATTTCTTTTGGCTGGGTTCAGAGACTTGGAAATGAATGCGACTGGTCTCCAAGTATCATCTCCTTGTTGTTGTGACAAGATTCCTCCTATCACAAAGTCAGAGGCATCTACTTCCACTCTGAATTGTCCTTTATCTGCTGGTATTGCCAGCACTACTTCCTCTGCCACTCTTCTTTTGAGTTCTTTGAAAGCTTCCTGTTGTTCTTCCGTCCATTTCCATTCCTCGTTCCCCATTAATCTTGTTAATGGTTTAGATACCAATGCAAATCCTTGTACAAATTGCCTGTAGAAGTTCACAAATCCCAGAAACTGCTGTACATGTTTTTTAGATTGTGGAATTGGCCACTCTGTTATCACTTTAACCTTTGCTTTGTCCATGCTAATTGAATCATGTGAGATTATGATTCTCAAGAATTCAATGGTTTTCTTGTCAAACCAGCATTTTTCAGGTTTTAGTGATAATTTATGTTGTTCCAGTTTCGCCAAAATTCTGTTCACATGTTTCGTGTGATGCTCCTGATCTGCTGAGAATACCAGAATATCATCCATGTAGATGACTACCCATCCTTCTGCAATTTCTTCTTGAAATAGATCATTCATCATGGTTTGAAAAGTGGCTGGTGAGTTTGTTTGTTCTGAATGCCACTTTCCATTCGTCTCCTTCTTTGATCTGTATATTGTTATATCCCCACTGGATATCCATCTTTGAGAATACTTTTGCATGAGATAATTTGTCTACCAGTTCCGATATCAATGGTATTGGATATCGGTTCTTTATTGTCATCTCATTTAGCTTTTGGTAGTCCTGTACTGGTCTCAGGGATCCAGCTTTTTTCTTTACAAAAAAGAATGGTGACACCATCGGAGATTTGCTAGATCGGATCCTCCCTGTATCTAGATTCTCTTTGAGAAACTCTTCTAGTTTCTCCTGCTTGCCTTTACTCAATGGATAGATCTTACAGTCTAATGGTTTTGATCCTGGAATGAGTTCAATTGCATGATCCCATGGTCATCTTGGTGGTAGTTCATCAAAGGTTTGTTTTTCAAATACCTTCCAATGCTTCAAATAATGTTCAGGCACAATTTCACTTAGGGTCCACTTGCTCTTATTCTCTGATGCTATTTTCATTGCCATTGACTCGTAGGCTCGTATCCATTCCACATCCACATCTTCTCTCACTACTGCCAATAGTCAATCACCTTCTTCCCAATGCATCCTGTCTTCCTCATTGTCATCCCCTTCACTCTCTTCCTCAGGCTCATCTACCTTCACATCTGGTTGGCATGTGCCAGGGCATCGGTTGAAACTCAGTGTGTTTTTCCACCAATCAATGTTTGGGTTGTGATACTTAAGCCAGTCATGTCCCAGGAATATGTCTGTTTTGCCAAGTGATGACACTCCAAATTCCCAGGTTTCCTTGTGTGTCCCTATTTGGATTCTTAACTGGACCATTTCTGATAGTTTGCCGTCCATATTTTCTGATCCATCTGCATTGTATACAGGGACAGGGTGGGCAAGTTTTCTGGTGTTCAAGTTGTTTTGCCGCATGAATTCCCTGTTCACACATGATCCCATACATCCCGAGTCCAACAGCGCTGTCACCGATATGCGCTGTCCTGTCATCATGTCGGTTGCTACTCTTTCCTGTTCCTTCCTAACAGTTCATATGGAAACATGCTGAAATCCAAGGGATTGTGCAGGATCATGGAGGATCAAAGCTGATCCATGCAATGGAATGGATGTCAATGACATCAATCATTCAGTTCATGCTGACTATTCATGGAGTATATGGAGTGTGACTTCAGGCTCAGTTGCAGTGTCTGGACCACCCTTATTCCAATTTTGGACATAAGTGCCCATCTCCTTTTAGACATAAGTGCCCCTCTGGAGGCTGCCCTTCCAAGCTCTCAGCTACCTCTCAAAGGGCTATCCTCATGCAAATCACTACTGGAAAGGCTTCTAATGCAGTCCAGGCCACCCATTATATCAATACCATCATCCCCACCCCAGTCTCCTCAGAAACAATCAGAAGGGTTCTTAGAAACAATTCATTAGTAAAGAAGAAAAAGCCCAAGCTTACACCAGTCCAGAAGAAGTGCTTGGCATTTGCTCTGAAGCACAAGGAGTGGACTGGAAGAGAGTCATTTGGTCAGATGAGACCAAGATCAATAGGTTTGGGTCAGATGGGCAGGAATATGTGTGGAAACAGAAGGGACAGGGCCTAATGGATAGAGAGGTTCAGGGCACTGTCAAGTTTGGAGGTGGGAATGTCATGGCATGGGGGTGTATGAGCTGGAATGGTGTGGGCCAGCTTACTGAGGTTGAGGGGAGGATAGATGCTGACCAGTATGTGTCAGTTTTGGAGGACCACTTACTGCCCAGCATGGGGGAGAGTGGAATTGCTGGGGAGGAGATAATTTTTCAACAAGATAATGATCCAAAGCACACATCCAAGAAAGCCAAGAAGTGGATGGAAGATCAAAATATTACTCTTCTTGACTGGCCTCCACAATCTCCAGACCTCAATCCCATTGAACACCTCTGGGTTCATATCAAAAGGAGGCTTGATCAATATCCAACACCAGCTAGAGGGGTTTGGGAGACTTGGGAGAGGGTGGTGGAAGTGTGGGAAGATATTGAGCCAGGGTGTGTCAGAATTTGATAGAGAGTGTACCTAGAAAGTCAACACACCTCTGGCTCAATATCTTCCCACACTTCCACTGCCCTCTCCCAAGTCTCCCAAACCCCTCTAGCTGGTGTTGGATATTGATCAAGCCTCCTTTTGATATGAACCCAGAGGTGTTCAATGGGATTGAGGTCTGGAGATTGTGGAGGCCAGTCAAGAAGAGTAATATTTTGATCTTCCATCCACTTCTTGGCTTTCTTGGAGGTATGCTTGGGGTCATTATCTTGTTGAAAATTATCTCCTCCCCAGCAATTCCACTCTCCCCCATGCTGGGCAGTAAGTGGTCCTCCAAAATTGACACATACTGGTCAGCATCCATCCTGCCCTCAACCTCAGCAAGCTGGCCCACACCATTCCAGCTCATATACACCCATACCATGACATTCCCACCTCCAAACTTGACAGTGCCCTGAACCTCTCTATCAATTAGGCCCTGTCCCTTCTGTTTCCACACATATTCCTGCCCATCTGACCCAAACCTATTGATCTTGGTCTCATCTGACCAAATGACTCTCTTCCAGTCCTCCACAGTCCACTCCCTGTGCTTCAAAGCAAATGCCAAGCACTTCTTCTTCTGGACTGGTGTAAGCTTGGGCTTTTTCTTCTTTACTACAGCTTTGAATGAATTGTTTCTAAGAACCCTTCTGACTGTTTCCAAGGAGAGAGGGGTGCAGATGATGGTATTGATATAATGGGTGGCCTGGACTGCATTAGAAGCCTTTCCAGTAGTGATTTGTGTGATGATATCCCTTTGAGAGGTTGCTGAGAGCTTGGAAGGGCAGAGTGTCCTGGACACTGTGGACTGGCTGAGACTAAGTCTGGAGGCAATAATGTGAGTAGAATGGCCATTGAGAGCCAGAGAGTAGATATTGTCCTTCTGAGCAGAAGAGATGGGATGCATTGGAGAATAGTGAGGTTATGGAGATGTTGACCTGGTTTAAATAACTGCATTATAGGTACCATCAAAGGTAGGATCACTATAGCAACCATCTGTTACATATTTGTTGCCATAGAATCAGTGGAGTATCAGATTCTGATATTTCTGATGGTCCTCACAAAACTGAGTCAATGAGTCCCTGAATTGAATTAGCTATATCACTATGGTTACTGATCAAAATTATGTATTTATTTATTTATCTGATAGCCCTGCTCCACAGCATTTTTTGATGCACCAACGCTTTGTTTATACCTATTTTGGTTCACAAGCTATTCTACAAATATTCAAAAAGTGCGAAACATTGACTCAGTTTTGTGAGCCACTGTATCTCCATGACTTCTGATCGGAATTATGTAATTATTGAATCGTCGGATAGCCCTAATCTACATCTTTTTTTGGTGCACTGATTGTTTGTTTATATATGTATTTGTTTACAAGCTATTCAAGAAATACTCAAAGAGTGCAAAACATTGACTCAGTTTTGTGAGCCACTGTACATATTAGGAAGGAGGGACACACCCCTATTGCCATCAGCACTCGGGAGCAGTGCCTATAGTCTATCAATAGATCAGCCATCACCCCATCATGCATCAGACAGGCATGGGACCTGGTACAAGGACATGCCACATGAATATTCATAATGTGTGGTGGCATATAACAGCATGGGCACAGGGCATGGCACAGCAACAGGTCTAGGTGGAGTCCAGGCAAGCCTAGATGAGCCTGGGAGGATCCAGGGGACACAGGTACACAGGCAGTGCAGAACCATATGGTGGGCACAGCACAGCACCCATGGCAATGCTAGGGTACAGGGTACTGGCAGACAGCATGGGAAGCATGAGGCAGGTGCCAGTGGGACTTAGACAGTGGCAGGGGGTTCCTAGACTTAAGATGGTTTCTCTTACACTCATGTAGGGCACCACTGAGCATAGTCAATGGGATTGTCTCATCTCCTCCTCTCTCCTCTTCTCTGTGAGGCTTGTGGTTTGTGTCTCTGAGTGAAAGCTTGTAACATGAACCACCTGTTTTTCTGGATTATGTCCAATATGGGTCCTGTGGATCTTGACAATCTTTTTTTGCATAATCAAACTCAGGTTTTCAAATCAACTGGATTCTTTCTACTTTTTAACCAAATTGTTTTCAGGGGTTCTCAATTTTTGTGAGGTCAAAACTCAAAATTGGATTTTTTGAGAAATTGGCTTATACACAAGGATTCTGTAGACTCTAAATAATGTGTTTTTACAGTTTTTGTGACAGTCTGATGTTTGTCATGAGTTGTAAAATTCAGACTGTTTTTTTGTTGAGTTTGATGTCCCCACATAGATACACATCAGAGAGTATGCAATAAATAAAATACAACACAAACAAGCAACCCTGGGACTAGTTTGATTGGACCCTAGCTCTGATTTGAAAGCTGTACAGGTGATGTGTCCAGCAGAGAATGATGCAGGTTATACACAGGTATATGCTAATTCATACAGCTGTTCCATCTCATGGGCCATCTTTGACTATGAATGATAGTGGAAAAGGAGCAATGTGGGCACATGGTTCATTATCAGTTTCACAGCCTCATTCCTGAGTGAACAGCTCAATGCCACGCTGTTTGGCATGGCCAGCATACCACAGCACTACTTTGTTGCTAAGAACATCATTTTGATAAGACAAGCGGGCAAGCACTTACACAAAATGGAGAGCGACAATTAATTTCACACTTGCAGCACGGTATGATCCGATTTCGGCAGCTGCTAGGTAATACATAAGAGACAATGTAACATGAAGTGAAATGAAACGCGCGTACCACGTAACCGGGAACTTGCGAGTAATGCAGGCATTCACCACCTTCGCATTCAAGGGTAATGTACTCGGAGTCACCAAATAGAATGTGGATCAGTTCATTCATGGCAGGTTCTTCAAATCGACAACCTCGACCAGTTCTACAGCTTAAAGTTGCCGGTCCTTTGATGTTGTCTTTCAAAAAGTCGCCAATGTCTAGAATATAGGGCTCGTCAAAGCCATCTCATTCAATTCATAGCAGGACTAACCAACACTTCCAACCTCTCCACATATAAGGCGACCTGGCACGCAGCTACATTTGATCTTCTCGCACGAGTAGGTTACAGTGTCAACATCGTACCCGCGCTTCGCCTTGGATTCGCACTGCTCCAGCGCGCAAAAAAACGATTCGACCTCGGCGGTCCAGAACTGGAACGCGCATGTGTGGTCACGGATATCACAGCTGAATGTCACCTGGGGTGGCCGCCCTGGAAGCATATCTAGAATCTTGCGGTCTACACGCATATATACATATATAGTCATCTCTTGAAGATGATGGAATAATATACTCACTTGTCACGTTACACATTTGGTGATTGTTGAAAACGGTTTCGCCACCGTTGTAGCAAGTCATGTTGGTAGCCCAGTCTAGACTATTCGAGGGTATACCACCCATGAGAGGGAACCCCCTGCACGAATCATCGCTCTTGCATACTAGCCACCGGTCAAACGGGGCCATTTACAAACAGCAGGTTCCTGTGCGCACCGTTACAGTTGATACCACCCCAACCATCTTTGCATTCACACGACTTGCCATCTTCTCGCAACCGCCTGTGTTCTCCGTCGGCCAACGAATCACATTCTGCAATGCGTACACGTCAGACGGATGTTCTTTCTCCCGAAAAATCAGGTAAAGACGTACGGGGAGTCAAACAATCGATTCCCCCCCACCCCGCAGGGCACTTGCATTGACCGTTATAAGGGTCGCATTCGCCATATTGTCCACAATTGAAGGCCGGAAGCAGACAGTTGAAACACTGGGGACATTTCGCTAGCACGACTCGTCAGTGACACGACACGAACCCGTAGATAACAAGATACTTGCGTGGTCTTGCGAGTGACGATATGCTCTGGAGGAAAGTCAGTAAGGCGAAAAGCGGGTGTAAGCAAACACACGTCAAGTGTGGTTTGGAAAGATAAGTTTGGCTGCGGCTTTCCCCAGGAGACGTTCTGTGGGTGGGCTGCAGCAGAGACCAGGAGAAGAAGGGCAAGATGAGATGGTAGCACACCCATCGGCGTGAGGCACAAACATTGAGAAACACAGTTGCTGCCCTGAACATACTAAGTTGCCAGTTGGGTGGAAAAGACATCCTTCCCCGATGACAATCCGCTTATGCATCAACAGTCTTCGGATCGCTGTGTCCACGCCGTCCTTGCCAGACACCCAATCGTGCAAGCTACGTTCTCCACCCTCCTCTCAGCCATTATCGAATCGTATTCAGTAGCGGAGGCTGAAGGGTCGTCTTGGCATGTCAATCCGCCACAGGCAACTCAATTGTATCCACTGGACACAAGTACTCAGAATCCCATCATATCCCCGCTGCCATGTGCTCCACCACATTTCAAACCAGGAACAGGCTTTCCATGGAGGGAGACACCATACAACGTGCTTGACGGCTTGACCCTGCAGCCAGTTTTTATGCTGAACCACACAGGACTTGGCTTCTTCCGACTCTCTCCTCCGACGTTGACGGTTTTCGTTATCGGGGTTGCGGTTTCGGCTTTGGTTTCGTTATGAGCGACGGTGCCGGTGGATACAATGAAACAATTGGTGGGTTACGTTCCAAGTGATCAAGGGAAACTTATATGTATGTCACTGGCAACTAGGCCCCACGTTTTTGGCCGTACTGTGTATGTGTGTCGAATGGTTCGTAGCTGCGCGACGAGATGTGACGGATTAGGACACACAGTCAATACTTACTTGTTTGGTCTCGTCTCGTCGCAATTTATCACGTACTACTCTTCAGGTCAGTGTGCGGTCCCACTTTCGTGGTAAACAATCTAACGTATTTGGCAGGACGCAGAGACCCACTATGGATCAGGTGAATTTTTCACCGAATGGGTGGGCAGGGTGCTGCGGTATTAATTGATTGCAACTTGAAGGGCAATGGTATTTACCATGCTCATGATCGACATTGTTCATAGTCTATCGTAAGCCTATCACGTCACGCTTGAAAATATCTCAATCTCGATTTACGCGCAATCCAGGCTTATATACATGGGTTGGTCATACTGGTGAGCGGCACCAATGTCACTGTCGATCGTGATCTGGTCGCCTAATCCATTGGACATGAAAGCGTGAAGGATTTTGGGAACCCTGAAGGTTTGATGTGTGAGTTGCACTTAACGCTGCAAGTATGTACTGATTTATTTGCTCACGCTGTGATATATTATAGACGCGGATTGGGTCTATGCAATGTCACCTATGGCAACCGCATTCACGGCTGTCATGACACACGTTTTCCTAGGATACCGGTATGTCCCCCACCAGCATTCACGTTCACACGTGTGCTGTGTTTAGTTGCTTGCGTGGTGACATGTCGCGTTCACAGCATATATCGACTGACGTTGAGTAAGCTGCTGTATGGCTTTATCATCATGATGGCTGTGGCTGTTTTTGCCGCGGCACTTGCAGCAAGTGTTAGGTAAGACCTTTGTCTTTTTCTTAGTGACTGGTGACTTGAGCATTGAATGGTTTTTCAAGGGCTATGCAACTCAGTCTGTGCGTTACAAGGAGTATTTGCTTCCGTGCGGGGTATGGGTTCTAATGGAGAATCAGCTTTGCGCAATACAAGGTTCTAGATGATTTTGCCACAGTTTGGATCAGTCTTCAATCGACTTTGGACCTCTTTATTGCTGGCGCGTTTGGTTACATTATACCACGCCAATCCCAACCTGATTGTTGTTTAGGCATACTTGCGGCCAAACTCTATCTCTCTCGGAGTCGTTTCAAGCAGACAAACACGGTCCTATACCGTCTCATACGTGCGGCTATTCAGACAGGAACTTTTTCGACCATTTTTGCGATGGCGGATTTGGCGTCTTTCCGTACGATTCCGTCCTCCTTGCCAGATTTATTTCTCATCTTTTCTGTAGTGATGAGGCCGCAGAGTAATATTTACGCCGTATTCGATTTTCCGATCGGACGCATATATACAAACGTGGGTCCTCCCTGTTGGTAGCGCCGGGGTATAGGAAATGAAGTGCCTTTGCGATTAGACCATCATGGATACGTTGAACATGCGCGATACACTGAGGGATATACTGAACGAGCCGCGAACGGTGTCGATTGTCGTGCAGACGAGGTCAACAGCGGTTCCTGGGACGTCGGATTCGATGCAAGGATCCGAGGCCGTGTCGATCGGAATGGATGGTGGTGCAGTCAAGGAGGGAGGAAGCCTCAGTTGAGCACACTCAATTCTGGGCACGATTGATAGAGTATAGAGTACGTTATGTATAAGTAAGTAGGCATATGACAGAGGCTGAATAATAAGGCCGCCGGAGAAGAGAAATTACGCGGGAAGACCACGAGGGACTTGACAGGAGCTGTGCTGCGTTCACACGGTCCAGATGCAGCTCTCCTCCTCTTATTCTTCCCGTTTCCGCGTTCATTCCTTGTTCCTCCCCCATGATGGCCTCCCTCCCCTCCTGGCAGCCTGGATTCATCCCCGGCTCGCCTCCACACGTTGCCTACCCTTACCACCCAGAAGGCGCCCTCGGAGACCTGCCAGGAGTTCACTACGCTCTCGAGGTCTTTCTCAATTCACAGATGCTCGAGTCGGAACAGTACTGTCACAATAGCGACGAGAACAAGTTGGTCTTTTTCTCTCTCGTCTTTCCCGTTGGCAGTGGCGCTGATAGGGGTCACGCGATAGGGAGCGTCTCTACTTCGCAACGGGGTATGGGCTCATCCAATGTATCAAGGCGCTTATGTCGTATGCCGACGAGGTGCGTCTCGTCTCTTGCGAATTTGGCTTGGGTCTGACATATCCTGTCAGGATCTGCTCGCTGGCCTCGAGCACACACGGCATGGTAACCACGTCGCCAGCCAGCACCGCAAAAAGCAGTCGTTCCTTGGCTCGCGTCTGGCAGGCTACGTTGTATCCGCGCTGCACAGTCCCGTATCCTTTATCCGGTCCATGACCGAGGTCGAGCGCCACGCTGAACTGGTGTACGCCGAGTCCCTATTCGAAAAAGTAAGCGCACCGCACCGCACCGCCATGCGCTTCGCCACGCCCTTCCCTTCCCTGCATATCACATTGCTCACGACGCGCGCTAGTCCATTCTTGGCATCGTTTACTCTGGTGACTGGCTAGCATTCATCAAGGAAGCGTACGTGTTCATGTCCTCATTAAAGTCATATATCTCACTCGATTCTGATCTTGAAGACTCAACATGCGTACTATGATATCCGTATACCGCCATCTCGGACAATACCTCGATACCATGGACGCCGAAGCCCGGGAGCGGGGTAAACCCGAAGATACCTCCATAGATCCGCATTTCCGTTCGGGCGTATACCTCGGCGTCGGCATGAGTAACATCATTCTTTCGCTCGTGCCGGGAAAATTACAGACACTCGTGGAACTTTTTGGATACAAAGGTGATAGACAGCTTGGTCTCGAGTTGCTCATGAAAGCGGGCGGGTGGTCGAATGACAGTGACGAGCCATCAGTGACCGCACGTACGTGTTTCTTTTTTCCGTCTCTCATCCACGCCATTTTCTAATCCCCCCCCCCGATAGAGTCCGAAGGCGTCCGACGCAGCATATGCGACATGGCGCTGCTCATCTTCCACCTCGTCCTCTCCAGTATCACTTTTGAGGGTGTGGACATCTCCGTCGCACAAAAGGTGCTCGACTGGAACCTTAAGCGGTACCCAAATGGTGTTTTCTTCCTGTTTGGCGCCGGCCGCATCTCTTTGTGCCACTCGCAGCCGCGTCGCGCGATTGCGTATTACACGCGCGCGATGGAGTCGCAGTCGCAGTATCGTAATCTGCACCATGTCTCCATATGGGAGATTGGGCTGTCCCGGCTGGCGCTCTGGGAGCCGCGCGAGTCGTTGGCTTCTTGGAGGGTGCTAGAAAAGGAGTCGACGTGGTCCAAGAGCATATATACGTATGGAATGGCGGTCTGTTTGTTAGAGAGTTGCGGGACGGATGAGAAGCAGAGGGAGGAGGCTATCAGGGCGATGCAGAGGGTGCAAGGTTTGAGGCAGAAGATTGCGGGCAAATCGATTCCGTTGGAGGTTCGTGTCGCGTTTCGTGCCTTTCTCTTTTGCTCTCTCGCTTACGAGGTACCTTAGAAATTGGTTGCGAGGAAAGCGCGCAAGTTCCTCTCGCAAAGGAACCGGCTTATGCTGCCCGGCCTCGAGTTGGCATACACGTTTTTGGCCATCTCGCATGCTCCGAGACAAGTGATCATTGATCGGATGTTGCCAGAGGTGTATCGTGCGCTGCATAAGTTGGAGCAGTACAATGATGTAGACGTAGATGTGGGCGATGGGAAGAAATCAAGGAGGAGCGGCAGTGTTGGGGGAGAAAATGAGAAGAAGGGTGGGAAGCTCATGGTGAAGGAGTATGAAGGTGATGGAATCGGTTATTGGGACGATTATTGCTTGGCCAAGTTTCTGGAGGGTGTGTGTTTGCGCTATGTGGCTTATCCGGTGAGTTTCTTTACTTGTTTTCTGGAACGACGCTAATGGACCCTGTTGACTGTATAGGATCCTGATGCAGAGATTGACCCAAACGAAGTCGTTAGCATCCCGAAGGAGGAAGCCGAAACTAGGAGCGTGGCCGCCTTCCAGTTCGTGTTCGAGAGCGGGCCCAAGATCGAGTTGGATCATCATATCGTATACCATGCTCGTGGGTAGTTGTCGTTCTTTTTCTCTTTTCTCGCTAACCGCCAAGCAGATTACGAGTACGGTCGTTTGCTACGCTGCCAAGGCAATATGGACGAGGCGCGCGAACAGTTTGAGCTCGTGTTATCGAGCAGGACGTTGGAAGTTGGGCCGTCAGGGCGGAAAGGGCGGTATAGCATGGAGGTTAGTACTAACGCCTCGTTTCGCTTGGAGGCTCAGATGGACTTATACGCATTTGTTCGCAGAACGCGTTACACATAAGATCTCATGCGGCGTTGGAAGACTTGAACAAGCAGCAAAGAACATGAATTTCGTCGTGATCGGGGACGATCGTTCACATGGATATGGACTTGATTCATTCAATGTACCATGCATCAGTTGAGTTGTGCTGCTGAGCAGTATCTTTTGCGATTGTGTCGTCTTGCGAAATCTATGGCACTTTCCACCAATGATGTGTGTTGTATGTTGTTATTTCCCTCATTTATGCAATTATCACTTTTCCTTTTCTGGCTATTTGATTATCAATATACTGTACAAAACTTAGGATGAATGATATAAAGTTGAAATTTGAGGATTTTATGTAATTGAATATTGAATATAAAATCAAGATATATTTGATGAAATAATTCTTAATTTTGTGACAATAAATATTTAAAAAGTAATTGAAAATTCATATTTATTTTATGAATTATTTTAGTAATTGAATTATGAATGTTAAAATAATTCATTTTATAACAAATAAATACTTTTACAACATTGCTCAAATACAAAAAACATTTTGATTGTGTCACTTGTACAGTGACTCACAAATTTGACCCAATGTTTGGTATCTTTTGAATAATTGCTAAATAACTTTGGAACAAGGACAAATACAACCAAGGTGTAAGTTGCTGACTAAATG
Organism: Amanita exitialis; assembly: GCA_023014455.1. Taxonomy (NCBI): domain Eukaryota; kingdom Fungi; phylum Basidiomycota; class Agaricomycetes; order Agaricales; family Amanitaceae; genus Amanita; species Amanita exitialis. The sequence continues at coordinate 293,219 of JAEBUR010000020.1, forward strand.
TATTTGATTAGGGCTATCCAACAAAAAAGAAATTATGTAATTCCAATCAAAATTGAATATGTTATAGACAAATTAAAGTAAAGACTTATTGGGTCAATTTTGTGGTTCTGTATCAGAAATGCAGATACAGCCTAATAGCAATAGCAATGGACATAGCCTATGGTAGTGATCACAGCTTATTGGGTTGTGTGTAATACCCATATGGCAGTGCATACAGTGCTATATAACACCTCCACAAATGTATCATTTGTCATGCATCCCATCTCCTCAGCTAACAGAATATCCTTTCTCTGGCTTCTCATGGTCATTCCACTTGCTCTATTACCAGTAAAACTGGTCTTCTCAGAAACCTCATACCAACCTGCCAAAGTAGGACTTTAAGCAGATCAATGGTTTCAGATGTGGCCACATGCCAGAAACCTTGGATCAGGGCTTTCAACTTACCTGGGTCATCCCTCTGGTCTACCAGAACCTGGTGATAATATATCACCATTCTGCCCACCTCTGTTGTCTAAGTTGGTGATGAGCTGTGAAACCACAAATGTCTGGAGAATTCCAGGTTTCTTTGAGTGTTCGAGAGCAGTAGAAATGCCCCCCAGGGAAACAGTGTCACTAGATAAATGTAAGTTTGGGTCCCTGCAGCCAGTTGGGTTGGGAAATTCTAGCCCATTCAAGATCCTTCCTTGTGGGTGTTGTGTATGGAAAAAGATCCTTTTTAGTGAGCCTGTCCTGACCCTAGTTTTTGATGAGATGGATAGCAAAGTGAAATGTACCAACAAACATGTAGCCCATGTTGAAACATGGTAATGACAAAACAGGAAAGCTGAAAGAGAGTGGACTTAACAAAGATGCAGAATTGTCTTGACAAAAGTCTGAGTATGTCCAGCATGCAATTCTGGAGTGTATGTCATCCTAGGTCTGTTGTGGAGTTCAGAAGTCCATGTGATGGTCCATATTGTGACTGGGATGTGACAGTATTTCCCCCCTTAAGGCTGAGCCCTTGAGGCCAGGTGAGAAGTGATTTGGTAGGACTAGCCCAAACAACCCCTAGGCCTTGCAGAGAAGTGTGTGTGAGATGAGAAGAGAAAGATAGTAGATTGCCTGAGGACAAACTACCTAGAGTCTTAGGGACTCACTACTACAAGAGAGACCCCTTATATACCCCTACTAGGGTCCATGTGCAGCAACCCTATGCCCTAGTGGCTGTGATGCACAGTAACTCCTATGACATACCTCCCTCCTAGACTGATCCAGACTTGACCAGCCTGTTGGTAACCCTAACCCCAAGAGTCCCTGCAGCCACTCATTGACTAACCCTTGCTCCTGAAGACTTCACATCCTGAGAAGTCAATGCCACAGGGAATGCTTGTGAATCAAGCATAGGTGTAACTGCCACCATGCTCAAGAGTCCTTGAGAATGCCCCCAATGGATCTCACTCTTTGTAGATGGCATTCCCCTGTTTTATAACATGCTGCTTGCTCCTCAGGCTGGCACAGTCTTTGCACCTGGAGATTCTGGCAATACTACATGGTCCTGTCAGCATCTTTTTATATACTGTCTGTTTGATATTGCAAACAGAATGGTCAAGGAAGTGCCAGACTATGAGGTTGCAAGTCATAGGCAACAACCATTTGTAATTAAAAAATCATTTGTGTGTTCTTCTTTTCATGTTTGTTAGTGGAAGTTGTGCAATAGGGAAACAGAAAGCTTGACTCTGCCACTAATTCCAATTGCTTGCTTAAAGATCCTAAAACCACAAGGGATGTATTGTGTAATTTAAGCACAGCAATGCATTTAATGGAGAAGGGGCACTGCTCTTAAAAATGACCCATCCTTTCTTGACAGAGAATTTTCCATTGAATCTATACCATATACATGGCCCAATAGGGTAAAGATTCAGTGTGTTTTACAGCTGCAAAGGGGGAGCAGTCAACACAAGGGGCTGTGGCCTCTGAGGAAAAAGGGTCAGAGGCTGTGGTGGGGAGAAGGGAGGTGGAAGAAGAAACAGAAGGAGAGGGTGATGAGGATGAGGATAAAGCATAAGCACAAGGCCAAGAAGAAGTGCAAAGGGAGGGAGGAAATGATGATGATGATGAAGCAGAAGAAGAAGGAGAGGAGGTTGACAATGTGAGGGACATGTCTTTGAGAAGCCAAGCTACCTCTCCATCCAATGCCAGGGTTCAATCACATGACAGGCAGTTCTACCATTCTTTGGAGAGAACAGATGAAGAGCATGGAGTAGGGGAGGAAGGTGATGATGCAGAGGGTGTTACACTTTTCATTCTTCTTAGGTCAGCACCTGCCTCTTTCACTGCTTATGCAACTCTTCTATTTTTGTTATGCTTATGCAATGTCACACAATGCTTGCTGTGACTCTATTCTTGTCTATGTCACATGCCTACCTTCATTCTGTCATACTGACATGGTTTTTGTGAGTCCTGGGAAAAAGATTCAGATGTGATGATGATCATTGACTTTTGCAAGCAGGGTATTGGGAACTGTGGATGGGTCCAACATCTTTGGCTCCATCCAGGACAGACATACATGAGGGTGAGGCATGAGGATGAAAGTATTAACTCACCTGACCATCTATCATGAATGCAGTCTGCAACTTGAGACTGTGAGTTATGGTGCATATAGGAGATGGCTGTATGAAGATTACAGTACTTCACACTCCCCCCCCCATTCCATGTGGAATCTGTGGAATCCGCAGAATCCGTGTGGAATCCATGGAATCCGTGTGGAATCCATGTGGAATTCAAGTGGAATCCAAGTACATTGCATCTGCATATGTACCTACATCTCATTTACTCCCACCATTGTCCCATTCATATTGCCATCATGTTCCCATATGATGTACCACATTCTCACCATGTTCCCACACCACATATACATATTCCCACCATGTTCCCACGCCACATATCCACTTTCCCACCATGTTCTCACACAGTTTCTACAATGTTTTCACACTTATGCTTACATTTTCACTGTGTTCCCATTGACCTGCCCATTTTCCCACCAGGCCCACATTCCCACGATGTTTCCACACTTAATATTCACTTTCCCACCATGTTCTCACACAGTTTCTACAATGTTTTCACACTTATGCTTACATTTTCACTGTGTTCCCATTGACCTGCCCATTTTCCCACCAGGCCTACATTCCCACAATGTTTCCACACTTAATATTCACTTTCCCACCATGTTCTCACACAGTTTCTACAATGTTTTCACACTTATGCTTACATTTTCACTGTGTTCCCATTGACCTGCCCATTTTCCCACCAGGCCCACATTCCCACAATGTTTCCACACTTAATATTCACTTTCCCACCATGTTCTCACACAGTTTCTACAATGTTTTCACACTTATGCTTACATTTTCACTGTGTTCCCATTGACCTGCCCATTTTCCCACCAGGCCTACATTCCCACAATGTTTCCACACTTAATATTCACTTTCCCACCATGTTCTCACACAGTTTCTACAATGTTTTCACACTTATGCTTACATTTTCACTGTGTTCCCATTGACCTGCCCATTTTCCCACCAGGCCCACATTCCCACGATGTTTCCACACTTAATATTCACTTTCCCACCATGTTCTCACACAGTTTCTACAATGTTTTCACACTTATGCTTACATTTTCACTGTGTTCCCATTGACCTGCCCATTTTCCCACCAGGCCCACATTCCCACAATGTTTCCACACTTCATATTCACTTTCCCACCATGTTCTCACACAATTCCTACAATGTTTTCACAGTCATACTTACATTCTCACCATGTTTCCATTCACCTGCCTATTTTCCCACCTAGTCACATTCCCACCATGTTTTCACACTTCATCTTCATGTTCCCACCATGTTCTCCCACAATTCCTACAATGTTTTAACAGTCATGCCTACATTCTCACTGTGTTCCCATTCACCTGCCCATTGCCCACCTGGACACATTCCCACAATTTTTCCACACTTCATGTTCATTTCCCACATTCATGCTAACTAACCACTGACACTTAGATAATGCTTAGCTAAGATTAAATGCAGCAGCTCTTGATGTATTAACACTGAGGATGTTACAATTATGCATACTTTCATTTTATTATGTTAGCAGTTTCCCTCTTTTGTGCTTATGAAATGCCTTCATCTTCTGTTATCTCTGTTCAATGTCACACATCACTTGCTGTGACTATATTTTCATCCATGCCACACACTTACCTTTTTTCATCATCCTGATGTTGCTATGACTTCACTTATGATGTGTTATGACATCTATGCCTATTAAATCATATATATGATATTCATTACCTTGTACAGACTCTAGGTTTAGTTTAAATAGTAGAGTTCTGTTGTACCTCAAACTATAAGTTGAAATTAGCTTGTAATCAAACCTTATGAACTTGCCACAAAGCCTGTTGCATAAGCATGACTGTTATGAGATTGTAGGAATGTGTGTGAACATGGTGGGAAAGCAAATATGAAGTGTGGAAACATTGTGGGAATGTGGCCAGGTGGGAAAATGGGCAGGTGAACAGGACCACAGTCAGAATGTAAGCATGACTGTTAAAACATTGTAGGAATTGTGTGAGAACATCGTGGGAAAGTGAATATGAAGTGTGAAAACATGGTGAGAATGTAAGTATGACTGTGAAAACATTGTAGGAATTGTGTGAGAACATGGTGGGAAAGTGAATATGAAGTGTGGAAACATTGTGGGAATGTGGGCCTGGTGGGAAAATGGGCAGGTCAATGGGAAAACAGTGAAAATGTAAGCATAAGTGTGAAAACATTGTAAAAACTGTGTGAGAACATGGTGGGAAAGTTGAAATGTGGCATGGGAACATGGTGGGAATGTGGATATGTGGTGTGGAGAATGTGGGCCTAGTGGGAAAATGGGCAGGTCAATGGGAAAACAGTGAAAATGTAAGCATAAGTGTGAAAACATTGTAAAAACTGTGTGAGAACATGGTGGGAAAGTTGAAATGTGGCATGGGAACATGGTGAGAATGTGGATATGTGGTGTGGAGAATGTGGGCCTAGTGGGAAAATGGGCAGGTCAATGGGAACACAGTAAAAATGTAAGCATAAGTGTGAAAACATTGTAGAAACTGTGTGAAAACATGGTGGGAAAGTGCATATGTGGCATGGGAATATAGTGAGAATGTCATCAGCCATATGGGAAACATGATGGGAATATGAATGGAACAATGGTGGGAGTAAATGAGATGTGGATGCCATATGCATAGAGTCACAGCTGAGCACAGTCTGTGGAATGCTGGATTCCGTGGAATATTCCGTGTGGACATTCCGTGCCAATTCCGCATTCCGTGCACAATTCACACGGAATCCACGCAGAATAGACTCAAAATAGTCTATTCTAGACTCAAAATAGTGCGGATTCCATGCAGATTCTGTGTGGATTCCACGCAGAATGGGGGGGGGGAGTGTAAAGACCTCGAAGATTACTATTGATCTTCTTTCTGGAATCTCTTCTGTCAAGCCCAGAACAGAGTCATAGTCACACTGAATGGCATATCCAACCCTGGTTGAACCCACTGGGCAATAGACATGTCACTGATATCATTGAAATCCTCTTCCATTGGTATTGGGGTGGGTTTTGTGGGGTTTTGAGCTGAGTTTTGTGGGGTTTTGAGCTGGATTTTATGGGATTTTGACCTGGGTATGAGGTGGGTTGGGGAGCTTTGTATTTTGATATTTTGAGAATATTGCTTAACAGCTGCAAGCACCCATTGCACACAGCTTCCACCAGCAGTATCTGGCTTGGATGGATGTGACTTTCATTCAAATTGATCTGCAATGATTGTTGAAACATTGGTCTCAGCATCCAAATCACACAAAATATATACATGCAGATCTACATAAATCATACATTTGTAGTCTGCAAGTCCTTCACACAATAATTCTGTCTGGGATGGACCTGAGGAGGACAGCTCCTGTGGCACACTTGGCTTGTCCATTGTGATTGGTGGAGTCATGTCAATCACCACAGGATCTGTCTGGGCCAGACATTGACATCAACTGTGGGTTTCTTCTTCACCATGTGAGTTGTTGTTGCCTTTCTCCTTTGATTTTGTCAGTAATGCTTGGAGCATCAAGTTCTTCTCATGTGCAAAGGATGTGATGATTATGTTGGTGGTCCCAACTGCCAGCAATTGATACATGTGAACTTTCTTCATCTGCCCAAGATGATGGGGATGTTAAAACTTTGATAGGAACTCCATTTGAAATAGTTGTCTTATCTTATCTATATTATCTTATCTATGATAAGATCATTATATAATATAAATAACTATTAATTAAGTGTTTCATATTTAACTAAGTATAATATTTGGATCATCAATGACTCATGTTGTTCATGGGAAGCAATATGACTCATCCAGAGCTGAAATGACTTATTCAGCACTGAGATGACTCATACAGAACCAATGTGACTCATAATGAGTCATATAGAAGGTTATGATGTCATATAGAATGCTGTGAAACATCTATAAATAGAATATGATGGCAGATGAGTCATATGGAAGTATATGATGTCATATAGAACATCATAGAAGGAATATAAATAGATAAGGCAGAAAATGACATAATGGTTAGGGTTCTGTACATAGTAATGTAACTATTAATAGTAGAGTACATTGTGTCATGGACCACTCTGGTTTACTTTTCTTCATTTCATTTCTAAGACATTTATATTCATTTTTTGTTTTTATCTAAGGTTGCAGCCAAACATCAAAGATAAGATAATGATTATCTAATCAGCACAAATATTATATTACAATTAGATTAGATAAGATTATGGATGCACAGCCTTGCTTATGCCTTTCCTATGACTCACTTGGATCAACAATCTGTATTATGTTATCCTTCTGGAATGTTCTATGTTATATTTAGATTAGGGTTACCCCAAGTACTCCACAGCCTTTAGGGTTATGGGATTTAGTCTAAGCACAGACCATGTATCTAGGTATATATACTGTGCAACAAATGCCCAGAGACTCTATTCAAGTTCTCTTGGGATTTCCCTTTGTCAACTCCTTTCCTCCACACTCACTCTTGTTTGCTAGTGGGGCCCTAAGTCAGTCACTGATGAGGGTAGCCTTGATAATTGTACTTAGGTTAGGGTTACAGAAATGCATATAAGGAGGTCATTTTGATGATGATCCTTGTTACAATTGTCTGATTTTTCTCTTCATTTTCCTTATTTTCACTTATTTATCTGGGGCTTCTACGGGGAGTTACTACTTGAGGAAGGCCATTACCACCCCTATGTTAGGATGCCCAAGGGTTAGTCAGTGAGTGGCTGCAAGAGCCTTGGGGTTAGGGTTGACTGATAGGATGGCCAGGGGCTAGATCGGTCTGGATGGGGAACCAGGGTAAGGAGTCGGATGAGAGTAATGTGCACGTCATTGAAAGTGTGGGCAGGCACTGGCAAGTGACTTACACCGATTCTTGTGGAAAAGTCCAAGGAACAGACAAAGCAACCGGTACATTGTGAGTGTAGCAAGGGGCTGAAAGTCCTGTTTCAGATCTCATTGATCTGTAGGGTGAAATCCCAGGCACTTTAGCTTTGTATTGGCAAGTGACAGAATTAAATCAAAGATCTAAGTTGGGGTGTGTTATTGACCCAATTAGACCAACCCTGTGCAATGGAAAGCACAGAGAGATGAGAGAACAGGCAACAACCTGTGCAACTGCACAGCACTAGGCGACTGCTGAGAGAATGGACCAATTGCCATTGGAGATAGAACAGAACCGGTTGAAGAAACACCCACACTTACCACACGCCCCTGATCACTATCACAACATGAACTGCAAATTTAACTACATCCTCCCACATGCCCAGGCAACACTAGAGGAGATTGGCTTGATCTTCTCAGCGGACTGGGTCACTGACACCACAATCACTACATGCACACCAACATTCATCAGTGATACTTATATTCGGAGACACGACAACCATGTTTGGATGTGGCAGAAACACTGCCGTTGGGAAGAGAAGCAGCAACATGATGAAGTCCAAAGGCTGCTGGACCAATTAGACCGTGAGCAATGTGAAGAACAGGAGGCTGCCTGGGCAGACCTGTTGGAGATGTGATGAATGCATTGAGCAGCTGTTCGAGCCCAAAGAGCCCTAGACTGGGCGGAAAAGGATTGGAAGGTTCTGGAGAACCTTCTTAACATGGAATATAATGGCAACCAGAGCCACCCAGTATACTTAGCCCTAATTGCATCTAATTATAACCAGTGGCTCATGTGGACGCATAATGCCGAGGAGGCAATACGAAAATATTGCAAATACAAGGGAAATGAGATGATCCAGGATCATCTCACAGTCGTTACGGAACTATATGCAAGCGAAGGCATGGTCATTGAACCAGAGGACTGGAACGCTCTCATGCATGCCCAAAATGGAAATATGAAGCCAGGGGCTTATGCATGGACACAGCATTTCAAAGAAAATGAGGAGCATCTTAATGGAGTACGGTACAACCCTTACCTGCATGCCAAAATAAAATTTCGACTACCAATGATGTAACGTTACTCCACGTCAGCTGGAGAACTGATGAGTTGGCGTAAACGGGCAGGCCTTTGGGTTCTGGTTCATATTACTAAAGTGCTTCCCCAAATGACTCTGAGAGTTTCCGAGGCTTTTCTGAAGAACTGGGGACAGCGGTGGTTTACGGAATGCTGAGCAGTTGTAACGTGAATACGAAGGTTTTTGGAATGCGAGGTGGCGGCTGGTGTGGTGTGGTTCCAATAGTCGGCCAAGACTTTTTGACATTCGGGGGATAACCTGGGGCAAGGCAGACGAGTCTGGTGCCGGCGATGGAGTAATATGGATGGGATAGAATGCGTGAACAGAACTTTTAGAGGGGATGGTATTGCTCTAAGACGAGATAGATTTACAGGCGAGCACTCTGCTGAAGTATGTATGATATCCTAACTATTTATATTTTTCTGCCTGCTTTGCCAAGTCATCTGATTTTCTTATGTGTGCATTTATGCTACTTTTGCCTTTGACGTTTCTTGAACAAGAATGGCCTGCTTGGGGTGAGCTATTCGATGGGGAGACTATTGTTGCGTCCAGGGCTGATGGCGCTAGCGTGGTGGAGTTTTTCTGTGATCCATTTTAGTGGCGGCTTTCGATAGTCTATTCTGCATGGCCTTTCCTGATTGGGGAAAGTGCATCAGGGTCCATGCCGTAAGTGCATAGCTGGTTTGGTCGGCGTGTGGACTTGTCATTTATATGAATGTTATAGCTCCCTTTGCAGCGGTATCAGTTTTGCTGTCAGCACTGTCGCTCGGGTTTGGTTCGTGTCTGTTCAGAATTGGGTTCTGCTTTTTGTCATGCCGTTTCCAATGTAGGAGTGGTTGCAGTGTCGCATGTTATTCAGAATCATTTGTGGTCGCATGTGCGTGTCTTTTCTGATGTTGTTCTGTGTGGTTCGGTGAGTGTCGGCTTGCATTTGTCATGCTTGGAAGCTAGTGATTAAAAGTGTGGGATTTCAGGCAACTGCCGGCCTTGGTAGACCTTGTACATGGTACAAGGACCAGTATGTATGATCTCCTCCTAGGGCGTGGACCATGCTCATCATCTCCTCCCCACTTTAAAACCCTGACTGTCCTCAGTCAGTTGGACTGGCGATACTGCTGCCACAGGCGATTAGTGGGGCCATGACTGGTTATACATCTCTGTGGGGGCTGGCTGTCTTGTAGCCTGATGTGACTTCATGACACTCTGTGTATATCTCGGTTTGTGCTTGACTAGATTCCAGTTTCCAAATGCAATTTGCTGCTGTGTGGTTGAGTTTCTACCTTGTTATGTGTTTTTGTTGTGCATATTTGGCTCCTGCCATGTTTACATCATGCCTTCTTTTTAAACTTCGCATGACTCGCTTCTCTTTTTCAACCATGTCGTCCCCTACTTCCACTGCTGACCGCCTGGCACTGATGTGAGCTCACAATGAACAGCGGGCATGAGAACTGGCCGATCGTGAATGTCGAGAATGGGAGGAGCAGGAGAATGAGGCACGGGAGATGGAGGAACTTCAATGGGAGATGGAGCAAGAGGCAGAGGAATGAAGGCAGCGTGAGGCTGTGGCTCAACAGCAGTGCGAGGAGGAGGAGCAGTTGCATCGTGCGGCAGTGCAATGTAAACAGGACGAGGACCATGTGCATCTGGAAGTGGAGCAAGCGAAGGACGAACGTCTTCATCATCTCGGGGAAGCACGACGCTAGCGGTGAGAAGTGAAGGCAAAACAAGTTGGGTCCAGGCTGAATCCTGCGGCAATTCTGGTCCATCAAGCCCATGTTCAGGTGCCCTTCCTGGACAGTCGAGATGAGGATGAAAATGATGAGGGCAACAAATACGAGGACAAGGACAAAGCGACTTGGACAGTGGTTGGTGCGCTGCAGGCTGGTTTGGCAGTCGCAGGTTCAGTGAAGTGTTCTCGGCTGGAAGACGGAATGCAGGCAGGGTCATCCAAGTGGTTGAAGTTGGTGACTCTGGGTGAGAGCACCCCGACTTGCAATTGGTACGTTTTTTGGTAATTCTTTCTAATTGCTAAAGTCCCTGGTATGCCATTGGACACCACAAAGTAGGACAAGAGGAGAAAGACAGAAAGAAAGCAATAGAGGGAGGCATAACTGTGACCTATCTTGCTCCTCAACTCCTTCATGCACAATAATATCAAGGCTACCCTCATCAGTGACTGACTTAGGGCCCCACTAGCAAACAAGAGAGAGGGAGTGGACTGGAGTTGACAAGGGGAAATCCCAAGAGAACTTGAATGGAGTCTCTGGGTGTTCATTGCACAGTATATATACCTAAGTACATGGTCTGTGTGCTAAACCCCATAACCCTAAAGGCTGTGGAGTACTCTGGGTAACCCTACTATATAAATAGCATAGAAGGTTTGAGAAGGATTGCATAAGATGGATCATTGATCTGAGTGAGTCATAAGGAAAGCATAAGCAAGGCCGCACATCTGTAATATAATCTTCAATAATAGTTGTCTGCATGGATCCTACCTCTCCTATTCCAGCTGGAAGTATGCTTCCTCTGGATGAGAGTATCATGCAGTGTGCAAGCCACTGTATCAGGGGTACAATCAGAGAGGAATGGATTTAATTCTCCTTGTTATCCTCCATGGAGGAGGACAAGGCCATGACAACTTGCCAAAGGAGCACCTCAAAAACAGCTGTCTCTGTAGCTGTTGATTCCTGGGTCATAACCCAGAATACCCTAAACCAAGATATAATTGTCCTAGAGTGTTTTCTTGCATCAACAAGCAAGAGTCTTACCAAGACATGGTGGTAATCAACCACCATTCTATGTAACAACTTCCAGCTCCCCCTGTTATCAGAGTTTGTGAGCAGCTGGGAGCCCACAAATGTCTGAAGGATTCCTATGCAGGTCTCCTTCAATGTCTTTGAACAGTAAAAGTGGCCTTGAAAGCAGATGCTGTGTTCAACTGTGACCACAGCATTACAGTCTGTCTCCAGGACCCAACATCACAGCATACACCTCCCACAGGTCCAAGTTGGAATCCTGTTGCTTCCTGTAAAGTTTTTGCCTGTCTGGGCCTCTGCATGGTGTGAACCGAGGCCACTGTGTCACTTGACAGTGATAAGTCAGGCTCCTCATAGGCACTTGGGATGGGGGGTTAGCATGAAATACCATGCTCCACAAGGTGCCTATTTTGACCCTACAGGCCAAACCATCCTCATCAGACTCAATGGATAGATCTAAATTTGCTCCATGCATGGCCACAATTACTGCTGGAGGTTAATCATACCTTGGACTGTTTTTGGAGTGTCCCAACTCCCTAGCCTCTCCAAGCCTCTCCTGTCAAAGGCTATCTTGCTGTACCTTACTGTTAGGAGCTATGCTCAAACAACAGAACACTCAAGCTCACTGCAAGTGAGCAAAGAGAAGAATCAAAGAAAAGAACATGGAATTGAGTGAAAACTAGGTAGTTGCCTGAGCAAGACAAACTATCTCAAGTCTTAGAGTACCTTTACCAACAGTCCTCCTTATCTTATCTATGATGAGATCCTTGATAACTCTGATAAGGAATACCATCCAGATGTGATAAGATAAGATAAGATAAGATAAGATCTCTTGATAATGTCTTACTCTCCCAATAAGCCTTGCAAGTCATCCAATGTATCCATCATGACCTGTACATTGGTCCCATCTCTGGTGCTGCATCCTAGACTGATGATGATGCATGATATAGCTGTCACAACTGTTGCACCCTCTATGGTCTCATCTTGTTACTGTGACTGTTGCCCTCTGTTGGTGAGTATATGCCCTATGCCTTGTGTTGTAAATAGATAGTTGGTAGTCATGGGGTGTTGGATAAGGATGAGATGTCAGATAAGACATTGAATGCATCAAAGCATCAAACTTAGGGGTTGTTTTGTAACACTTACTGTCATGGACTGCTCCTTTTTACTTTTCTTCAATTCATTTCTAAGACATTTATATTCAATTTTTTGTTTTTATCTAAGGTTGCAGCCAAACATCAAAGATAAGATAATGATTAGTAATCAGCACTAAGATAAGATAAGATAAGGATTATGGATGTGCAGCCTTGCTTATGTCTTTCCTCTGACTCACTCAGATCACTGATCCACATTATATAAAACTTCTTGAACATTCTATGCTATTTATAGATAGGATTACCCAGAGTACTCCACAGCCTTTAGGGTTTTGGGATTTAGTGCACAGACCATGTACTTAGGTATATAAAGAGTGCAACTACCACCCAGAGAATCCATTCAAGTTCTCTTGGGTTTTCCCCTTGTCAACTCCAGTCCTCCCCTCTCACTCTAGTGATACCTTTGGGGCCCTAAGCTGATCACCAGCAAGGGTAGTCTTGATACTCACTCCCTTCACCACAATACTTTTATCAATCAATAGATCTTGAATCTCTTCACATGATTTGCCTGCAAACTCTGATGCTGTCAGAGTGACAAAACAAGACTTCTCAGACTCCTTTGGCACAGCAGCATCTGTCAATGTTTAATTTACCCTTTGGTTAATATGATATACTTGAAGACAAAATATAACTTACACCAAGTGAGGGCTCATAGATGTGATGTCTTAGGGCCCCACTAGAGAACTTAGAGGAGAGGAGGACCCAATTACATAATGCAGATCAGTGTTCTGAGTGAGTCAGAGGGAAAGCATAAGCAAGGCTGCACATCCATTATCTTATCTTATCTTATCTTAGTGCTGATTACTAATCATTATCTTATTTTTGATGTTTTGCTGCAACCTTAGATCAAAACAAAGAAAAGTGAAAAGGAGTGGTCCATGACACAATTGGTGTTTCTGGGATTGAGGGCTGCTCAGGCTCATCCTGAAATTTGAAACTGTGTCAGTATTTTGAGATGAATAAAAATATGTATATTATCTCACCCATTTTTTTGTGAGATCTATGATCTCATGTATTTGAGCAGGGAATGTGGTCTTCCTCTTGTGCTTTCCATGCTTGGGCATTGCAGGCTTGTTGTCAACTGGCTGTTGGGCAAACCCTTTTCCCACATCTCTTGGTGAAAAAGGAGAGGTCTACTCTCATTACTGAGACTCCTGCTTGAGAAATCCTCATCATCCTCAATCTTAGTGAGTGATCATGTTGTTTTACATGCATCACCACTCACCTCTCCTTGCTGTCCAAGTGGAAATCCACCTGAAACCTGTTGACTGAGATCAACCATGACCACATCTTTCTGTACCTTTGCCCCATTCTCCTCCTCAGCTCCCTCTCCATTCTTCCCCTCTCCCCCCTCTTCCCCCTCATTATCCTTCTCAACTCCACTTCCCTCAGCTGCTTTCTACATGAAGGCCACCTAAACCCACCACTGCTTTCTCAGGTGATCTTGGCTCCAGAGTCATGGAACCCAAAATCCTTGGCCAAACAGAATGGCATTTCTCAAGAAGAAGTAATGTTTCCTGAACACCACTCTGTACTGTCAGGCAATCATCTTATCATAATATTTAGTATACATTTCCATAATACAGAAACAGTTTACCCTGATTGAAACAAGTATCCTCAGACTCTGACACATGTTCCAGCCCCTCCTTTGCAAAAGTCAGGAAATTCAAAGGTAGTTTCTCCCCTTCTTCCTCCCCACCCCTTGCAAGTGAAAAAATAGGCTTCCACAAGGCCTGCTCAAATGACATGTTCCAAAACTTAAATAAGTGGCAGGTGATGCATGAAAATTATAGATCCCACTCATGACAGCTGATGTGAACAGTCTATCAACACCCATAGATTCTGCCCTATCTTCACATATTTGGCAGAATTCAAGTATACCCTGTCATATCTATCTTGAAGTTGGGTAGTGGACTGTCCTGCAATCTGGACAAAAACCACTTAACACAGGCACTTGCTCATGTGAAACAAAGCCTTTAACCAGAGTGACCAAAGGAATGTCCCTTGATTTGGTATACTGCAGCAATGCCCTAGGATTACAGCTCATTGTCTCACAGACAACTGAGTCTGGACAAATGACATGTACTGGGAATATATCTTTATGTGAGACTGCCTTTAATTTCCCCTGGAACTTTCCTTTACTGCTATAAGGATGCAGTTTGAGTAGTTTAGCAAGTGAATCAAGCTTCAAACATAATTTGGTGTTGAATTTTTCATGGCCATCATTCACTTCATCTGCCAGCAAAATTGGTTTTCCTTCTACTCTTTGGAGCATTGCATGTGACAGACATTTCATCCAACTGGTGATGGCAGTGGATACCTCCCCTCTATACTGTGGCCTTTGTTGGTGTGCATGGAGACTGATAAGGGTTGTATTTTCAGTGATGGAACATAGAATTATAAGTACTGTTGATAGAGATATTGCAGAATCAAAATTAGATTCAACAAATTTGCAGAAGGTGTGGAATGGTATGTCTGGAAAAGCTTGCTCTGGTTTTTCTGAAACCATTGGAATCAAGCTAATCATCCACAGACACAGAAACCAACTGGACAGTCCATTCAAGAGCCTTAAGACAAACATAGAGATACTACAAAATTTACAACTACACATGAGCTTGGATGACAGAGAGCTTACTACTTTGTTGATTTCATGTTCCCCTTCTTCTTCTTGGATCCTCCACCACCATCTGCTCCCTTTTTCTGCTTCTTCTTCCCTTTGCTAGTTGTCCTCTCATCATGCTTTTCAAAATATCCCTTCAAATCCACAAAGTTGTATCCATTTTGCTTTGTGTAACCCCACACTGTCAAGTCATCAGGAGCACCTTCTCCTCCTTCCAACCATTCCTGTATCATTGGATAATCAGATACCTTTGCCAGCTTTTTAACATGTGAGTGCAACATGGAAGGGGAGACAAACAATTTGACAATGTCTGTCAAATTGGGTTGCCTCTGTGCAGGCCATTGCCCCTTAGAAGTCATATTATCCACTGTATATTGTGCCTGCATACATGCCTTGTACTTTTGATAGTATGCCTTTAAATAATTTATATTATATAGTAATACATATTAAGGTCATGTAATTTATATTATTTAGTAATACATGCATTAAGATCATTATATTTAATTTAAATGTCCATGGTATGAAGAAGGGGGTGGGGTAACAGAGAGATCAGGAGGGAAAGGGGAGCAAGCAATGGAGGGCAGGGGCAACAGAGAGGGCAGGAGGGCAGGGATGACATAGCAACAGTTGTTGTCATTAGGGGAGTGGCTGGGTCTAATTTGGCAAGGGTGCAAATGATGACTTGCATCTCTTCTCCATTTAGAACAATGCAAGGCATCCAAGAAGGGCAAGGGGGAAACATGTCATTGACATAGATATGCATCTCATTGATGGATTTGATTGCTTTCTCAACATGGGCGAGTATCCCTTCAATTTTATCATGAATTTCATCTGCAGCATCAAGAATCTCATAGCAGTTTGGGACAACATAAATGGGATTGAACCAAGAGTTGATCTTGATAATGTTTTCTTCTGCACATAGATGCACAGCCATCCATTGCATACTAGTTTAATGGCATCAATGATGTATTGTTTGATGTTGCTGATCAGGAGTTGGCAAAGAAGATCCAGTGCAAATTGATCAAGGTTCAATTGAATAGAGTTGGTCAGTTCCCATGCTAGGTTAGTGATATTGATGAATGTTTCAATGAGGTTAGTGCAGTCAAAATTGGTGTGTTCTATCACAATCTGTCAGATGGTGAGGGAGTGTGGTTGACTGAAAACTACTCTCCAGACTTGTGCAAGATGAACAGGGATTGCTTGATCCAGTTCAACCCAGGTGAAAGCAATGGTTCTCCTAATCTGATTAAGTATTTGTGGATAGGTAGCACCAGCATTAAATGCTCCTGAATATCCAAGAGTTCTGTGAGTTGGGAGGTCTTTATGTTCAGCCATGCATTTTACGTAGACTCCACATAGACTCCAGGCACTCACTGTGGAGTCCATGTGGAGTCCACATGGAGTCTGCATACATCTAAAACATATTTTTCCAGACTAAAACAACCTGGACTCTAACATGGAATCTATGTAGACCTCCATGCTGAGTGCCTGTACTGAGTGTGGAATCACAAGGAAAAGCATTTACATGGGTTCACATGGAGTCCACATAGACTATTTGTACTTATTTATTTATTGCTATGCCACTCAATTAGTCATCCAGTCAAATGTGTACTTAACCACTGTCTTGTCACAGTTGTTACCAACTACAACTCACAATGTCAGGCTGCTGTCACAACCCACCACCATGTGAGGTCTTTATGCTTGCCCCCCTATTCCACATGGAATCTACTTGCCATTCCAAGCAATTCCACATGGAATGTGCAGAAATTCCACTTGAAATATTCTGCACTGTCACTCCCAAGGTCTTTATGCACATGGCATCCAAATCTCATTTACTCCCACCATTGTCCCATTCATATTCCCATCATGTTCACATATGACTGATGACATTCTCACTATATTCCCACACCACCTATCCACTTTCCCACCATGTTCTCACACATTTTCTACAATGTTTAACACTTATGATTACATTTTCACTGTATTCCCATTTACCTGCCCATTTTCCCACCTGGCCACATTCCCACAATGTTTCCACACTTCATATTCACTTTCCTAACATGTTTCCACACTTCATATTCACTTTCCTAACATGCTTCCACACTTCATATTCACTTTCCCACCATGTTTCCACACTTCATATTCACTTTCCCACCATGTTTCCACACTTCATATTCACTTTCCCACCATGTTTCCACACTTCATATTCACTTTCCCACCATGTTTCCACACTTCATATTCACTTTCCCAACATGTTTCCATATTCACTTCCCAACATGTTTCCACACTTCATATTCACTTTCCCACCATGTTTCCACACTTCATATTCACTTTCCCAACATGTTTCCATATTCACTTCCCAACATGTTTCCACACTTCATATTCACTTTCCCAACATGTTTCCACACTTCATATTCACTTTCCCAACATGTTTCCACACTTCATATTCACTTTCCCAACATGTTTCCACACTTCACATTCACTTTCCCACCATGTTCTCACACAATTCCTACAATATTTTAACAGTCATGCTTACATTCTCACTGTGTTCTCATTCACCTGGCCATTTCTCACCTGGCCACATTCCCACAATGTTTCCACACTTCATGTTCATTTTCCTGACATGCTCACACATTACCTACTTTCTCACCATAATTTAGCCTCCTCCCTTTCACATGGAACCCATATCTCATCAATTCCCCTCATTTATAACATAGGGGGCATTAACACTGTGGATGATGAAACCCTTATCCTGAGGTCTTGTAAGATACATGTCCATCAAGGCCATTTTGATGACATCTGATTTCTGGGAAGCTATCTCCACCTATTTCTTCCTTGGAGCCTAGCACAAAGCTTAGAGATGTTCAAAGCCCACAGCAGATCCCATACATGGATCACAGTATGGCAGCTCAGACCAGAGAATGCCACTATGTCATCGCAAGCTTGCAAACTTGTAGATTAAATATTAATTAGCCAACTACTGACCTCCCTGAATCTATCACACAACCTGTTAGGCCTTAGGGCCAGGCATACAAGTGTCTCCATTTCCATAGCATCTCCATTTCTGTGGCACCTCATCATCATGAGGAAGATCAATATCTGAAGTCTGACACAATATTAGCAAAGATTGCTCTTTTGAGATAGTTGCCTCTCCTAATATACATATGTGCTTCCACTTCCTTGACCATACATGTCACTCTGAGAAGTTGACAATGGACTGCTGAAATGATCTGATGGCAAACTTATCACTTAGTAGGTGTTTGAAATGGTTTGAGTCACATCAGTCACATTTCCTGTATTCAAACTGTCACCAAGAATCTGTAGCAGGTCTACTTGGAATTGGGAAAGTATAACCACCTCAAGCAATTTGGAATTGAAACCAACAGTAGTCAGTTGCATGTCATGCACAAGCCCAGGATGCAGTTGTAGATCTATAGTTGGGTCTGCAGAAATAATGTGCATCATATCATGACTATACATGCTGTTACTGTCTGTCCACTTTGATGACTCCTCAGTTGACCCAGGATCATTGGTAAATGCTGCATCCATGACTTTGGGACAGGATTTGGTAAGCAGGATTTAATATAGTCAGTAGTAGGATTTGTAAGCAAGTCTGGGACTTCCACTATACCACCTCCTAATGCATTAGTTCTCCATTTCACCCTCAGTTCCAGCTCTTTCACTCACTTTTCTTTCTTGTCCACTGTGGCTTAGTCATATGCAGCCACTGTCACCATCACCATCACCAGTGCCCACTGATGCTGATGCTGCACCCACCGATGTTGGGGCAAATCCCAGGACCTGCCAACCTTATTCCCCTCTAGCCTGTGCTCCTACAGTGCTGGGAATAACTCATTAAAATTTGATATACCTACTCCCAGTCTAATGGAGATGTTAGATCCAATTGGGCATGGTTTGTGGCAGGTCCTGAAGATTCCTGTCCAACCCAATAAACTCCAGAGGTAGCTGCAATAAGTCCAGGCATGCTAAGTGATGTCTGAGTGTGTGAGGGAACTCTGGGGTGTGTTTAACAAAGTCTGGAGCTGTGCAGGAAAGTCCAGAGTTGTGAAGGAAAGTCCAGAGTGGTTTAAACAAGGTCTGGAGTTGTGCAGTGATGAGCACGCTCTGTGGGTAACAGCGCAACAAGTACCAAATGCACTATGCCAACAGTCTCTTGGCTGTACCATGGGTTAATGACGTGCCCTGACCCTGCACTTATTAATCTGATGGAACTCTGGTAAGAATAGTGATTTCCGGTACAGCGGACATGTAGACAGGAACTCTGGCAGACACCAACACAGACTTGGGAACTTGGACAACATAACAAAACAGTGGAACTCTGGACATAGCGATGGCATTCGCACATTTAGCCAAGTGTGGACAGGAACAACGGCATTGGCATTCCAG
Source organism: Amanita exitialis (assembly GCA_023014455.1). NCBI lineage: Eukaryota > Fungi > Basidiomycota > Agaricomycetes > Agaricales > Amanitaceae > Amanita > Amanita exitialis. The sequence continues at coordinate 312,718 of JAEBUR010000020.1, forward strand.
CAAGTCACCAGGACCACATCATGCCAACCACATCATACGAGAAGCAGTATCGCACCACTTTACACAAGCAATATGCCCACGCATTTAGGACACACAAACGCACCAGTCCATCTGCAGAACAAGGTGACAAATATACAAGGGAATGTCAAAGCAGAAAACCATAGAGAACAATTTTTGATGCTCACCACCGACTTCACCCCTAGTGGACAGCACTAAAATGCTGGCTATCAGTATTCAGTTGCACACTAGTCACATAATGGCACAAAGTCAATATTCAGTTCATGTGTTCCCTGCCACACTAGTCTTTTCTGGTCATTACCTGATCACATGCCCTTCACAGGGACATCAAAGCACTAGCTTGCCATCCACATTGTTTCAGCTTTCCGTTTCTGGCACAAGTTTGTCACACCCATCAAACTGCATCATCTCATCCAAAGTCCACTCATACAGTAGAGAAAAGGGAGTGTATATAAAGGGTTTTGGACATTGGTAGAAGTAGCATAGTATTGTCCACATAGTCTGTCTTTGTTTCCATCTCGGTCTCTGTATCACCATCCTCTCTCTCTTTTGCCAATAATACACTTGTTTTCACACCTCTCACATCCCCCAGCTTTGCCTAGTGCTTAGTCACTTTGCCGTCTTCCATCGTTAAGCCAACGGACTTTCTACCACATGCCCAGACTTTTGCCTTTCCACCTGGACCTCATCTTTCACTCCGGACTTTCTTTGGATGCACCAGACTTTCATTCTATGCACTGGACTTCCCTCATTCATGCCAGACTTTCATCCTTCACCCCAGACTTTTGCCGTATGGACCGGACTTTCATCGGGAAGACAGGGATTTTCAAGAACCTGCTGTGTTCCTTCCATTAGCCTAAAAGCTCCATTGGGCTGGAAGTTGACTTATCAGCAGGAAAGTGCAGAGTTGTGACAGAAAGTCCGGAGCAGTTTAAACAAAGTCCAGAGTGGTGCAGGAAAGTCCAGAGTTGCATGGGAAAGTTCAGAGCAGTGCAGGACAGTCTGGAGCATGTTAAACAAAGTCTGGAGTGCGTTAAACAAGTCTGGAGTTGTGCAGGAAAGTCTGGAGTTGTGCAGGAAAGTCTGGAGCATGTTAAACAAAGTCCGGAGTGGGTTAAACAAGTCCAGAGTTGTGCAGGAAAGTCCAGAGTTGTGAAGAAAAGGCCAGAGCATGTTAAGCAAAGTCTGGAGTTGTGTGGGAAAGTCCGGAGTATTCTAAACAAAGTCCAGAGTTGTGCAGGAAAGTCCAGAGTTGCAAAGGAAAGGCCAGAGCATGTTAAACAAAGTCCAGAGTTGCTGGTCCAATGTCAGCAAAAGAGAGGGAATTTGATCATGTTGAAGAGAATGTATTAAAGAGAGTGATAGAACATGGTGAAAACAAACTGTGCTGTAACAGTAATTGTGGGTAACAGTCTCTTACTTCTACAAAGTCCAGAATCCTTTTTATACCTTCCAGCTACTCAAGTGGCCTCTTGGGCGACTTTCAACATGGTCGGGGATCCTTTCCATATATAAAAACTTGAACTGAAAGGCAACCCTGCCTCAGCTAGTTGTCGATCAACTAGTGCATGTGCCATTAGTGATGAAAGCACTTTGAATTGCCACCTGTGTCCTTGTTCCATAGATGGTTGGGGTGATTCCTTGGCATTCTACTGTAGTTCCTGTGTCTTGGAGTTTGTATTGGTAAGCATTCCACTCCAGAGCCCTGAAGACATGTGCCTGCATCTTGGAGTTTTGCTGATTGTTCCGGAATACATCAGTAATGCTCAGTAATGCTTGGAAAATGCTCAGAAATGCATCAGAATATGTTGGAAATGCCCAGAAATGCTTGGAAAATGCTTGGAAATGTGTCGGAATATGTTGCAAATGCCCAGAAATGCTCTGGAGTCTTGCTGTCTGGTCTGGAATACTTTGGAAATGTCTCAGAGTTGTCAGATTACATGGATAGCCACAGAGTGTGCTCATCAGCGCAGTGAGTGTCATGCCTGCTACCATCATCTCATGTGTGCTGTTTTCAGACCCCTAAAAGAGGATAAAATATGTGAAACAGATTGCACAGGCTGTTGACATACATGCTGCTGATTTGTCAGTTGTGCAGAGGTAAGAATATTATGTAGTATCTTTGGCACATGGATGATGGATGTATTGTCACATTTGGACTTCTTGTCTCTCTGATAAATGATCATGACATTTAAAGTTTTAAGTATATAAAGAATGAGATATATACCTGGTGCCACATCACTGCATCACTTCATGAGTACCTCTTTCCACACCCCCTGCAAGTATATAGCCTATGTGGCTGATGCATCTGTAGATGGTGCTTCAAATCATGCCTTTGATTGAAACTCTGTGGGCACTGCATGCATAAGTATTGCTTTTGAGCCACTGCCAAATTGCCATACTGCAATTGATTATCTGAGTAACAGGATGATGAGGATACTATGTTATGCTCGATTGTGGTAAGTATATTTGAATGTTCCATTGCAAATTGGAATGCCCAACATCATGCAGCATGATTATTATAACCTTGCACTGGCAGCAAAAATGGGAATAAATCATGATCATTTGGCCAAGCAGAACAAGATCCAAAGCTGAAATCTAGATCTCTTGTCCAATTGAGATATGGCAATCACCAGCATTAGGATTTTTTAGAAACATGCCAGGCATTGAATGCCTTTTTCAACAGCATCCAAAAATTTTGTGCTGTGTTTACTTTGTCCAGTTGGACTTCAACATTGGGGCAGAGCATATGTGGAGGGGTGGGTTTAGGTTGTTTGTGTTTGAAGTGGCATCTAGACATGCCAGTGCATTGGTGTGAAACATTGGATTGAGCTCCCAATGTGAGAATGGTGGTTTGAGATTTTTTACAGTTATAGTTTTGGTTATTTCGATTTTTACCCATGTTTGACTGGGAAGGCTGAGTATGACCTTTGTAACTGATTGAAGCAGTTTAAGGCCCTACTCCAGGACCCATTCTCCTTTTAGTTTTCACAACCATTCAATTTTCTTCCCATTTTGCAGTTTCTGCTACTGCATTAATGTCAATCCTGGATACCATAGGTCCATTATATTCTGTGAAGTTCTCATATTTTTTGAACTTCATTCCATTGAAGATTTCTTGGCCTATGAAGCAGATTGCTCCTGGGTGTTTATTATAAAATTCTTTTATTTTTATTTTTTGCATTTTCAAGGTTTTCTACTGGTTCCCATGAATTATGTTCTGCAGTATACCCTTTCCATTTTATGAGATACTGCATTTTATTTCTTTTTAAGCAAATGTTGATTACTTCTTTGCCTTCATATAATATGTGATACATTTATGACTGGGTGGATCTGCTGTGGGAAGGGGAGATCCAATTCTACTGCATTAGAAGAGATAATTCATTTGATTGGATAAGGTCCAATCCATTGTTCTGCTAGTTTTCTTGTAGGTTGATTGACCAATTGCAGATCTTTGGTTGATGACCAAACTTTGTCTCCTACTTTATATTGAGGAGGTTTTCCTCACTTCCTATCTGCATAAAGTTTCATATCATCCTGTGATTTTTGCAAGGCAGCTTGTGTTTCAAACATGGAGACACTATGGCAAGGAGGAATTTGAGGTTTGGACAGATCATAAAAACCTTGAATATTTTATGAGTGCCAAGAAATTGAATAGATGACAAGCCAGATGGGCTTTATATCTCAGTTGTTTTAATTTCAAAATCATTCATAAGGCTGGTAGCACAATGGGCAAAGCCGATTTGCTGTCCAGGAGGCCAGACCTTAAAGAGGGGGTGGATGACAATAACAAGGATGTGACCTTGTTAAAACCAGAGCTTTTTCTCATAAAAGCTTTACAGCAAGGGCACTTGCTCATCAATGGTGCAGAAAAGGGACTTTATAAATGTAGGAGAATGGCAGTTGGAACAAGGACTAGTCCTTTGGTGAGGAAAGGTTTATGTTCCAAAAGATGAAAATTTATGAATGGAGATAGTCAGACTCCATCACAACACACCCATTGCAGGACATGGAGGACAATGGAAGATGGTTGAACTCATCACAAGGAATTATTGGTGGCCAGGAGTCACTAAATTTGTAAAAAAATATGTCACTGGATGTGACAAATGCCAAAGAAGCAAGAAGTTCCCAGAACCACCAGCAGGGAAATTGGTGCCAAACTCTGCACCAAGTTGTCCATGGACACATATATCTGCGGATTTCATTACAAAGCTTCCTGAATTGCACAGAGTGTCGGTCTGTTTTGTAGGCATGGAGAAACAGAGCAAAGTCTTTGCACGAGTGGGGCACATGACCCAAGCCCTTCATTCTTGAGCCATCACTGCCCACTCGCCCCTCACCCTCACTCAGTGGGCTTCTCCTCTGCTATCCCTTTCTTTCTTCGCATAAGAATAGGCACATCTGCATAAAATATCCATGGCAGCCAGGCTGGTAGACCCTGCTCTGGAAGTAGAACCAAACTACCTGGGCCCTGCCTTCGTGGTGGTCAGGCAAACCTTGATAACAGTGGAGGAAGGCCTCATGCAAGAAGGGGCAGCCATTCAATTGCTTGAGGCTTGGAGAGCAGACCATGATCAGCAGATTCAGGATTGGCAAGAGCAACAGGAGCGAGAGTGAGATCAGGAGCAGCGGGATCTGCCACAACCCCGGCAGAACCAAGAAGGCGAGGACGACTGAGGGCTGATGAACCAGAATGGAGATAAGGTCAACGATGACAAGGCTCTCAAGGAGATTGTCTGGGACAACAACAAGCAAGTCAGGGACTCCATCATCCCACGCCCTTCACAATACGCCTGTCATAGGCTCAGGAACCGAGAGTATGTTCCACTATGGTATTTCTGCCCAGAGGGATGTGCTGAAGCAGTTGATGAAAACCACAAGCCAGGTGATGATACATTGGGGATCATGAGAACAGAATCCGGTCTGGCGTTTAAACTAGTCGGCCATCCAAGAATGCCATACAGGACCACGAGCTAACCTGGTGTCAGTTTGACTTGGCTCACTCCAGCTTCCTCGCCCACATTAATATTTACAACTGGCCGAAGCATTACATTGATGCTCTCTTAGACTTCTTTGGTGCCATTTGCGCCCACCACCTTAGGTTACAAAACCATGGCAAGAAAGTTTTGCTAACCTATGCATCTTGTGTACGCCGAGAATGGCATGACAGCCTCGCAAGGGGTGAAGGCTTTAACATTGGGCTCATCAATGAGTGATTGCTGGACACCATTGCCAGAGAAGTTAACAATGCAATCCAGGCTAACCTCAAGCATCAGGTAAGACTCCTTTGCATCAGGCGATTCAGCCATGAAGCTAACAAATTCCTTTTCCTCAATTTTCCTATTCATTCAATGACATGCTACATGCAACCTGCTCCCACCGTGCTCGGCCATGCTACCATGCTTCCCCTGCACTTGGCCATGCTACCGCGCTCTTCCTACATGCTCATCCCTATGGGTGCTCTCCTTGAACCCAACCTTGCACACCATCATGCTTGGTCATGCTACCGGTTCCCCCCCCCCCCTCTTGCATGGATTTACGTTGCTCGCACACCCTGTACCTACTGCTCACAGTGGATGAACAAGCTTCGAGACTCCCCTCCACGGAACAGGGGTTGAGATCATCACACGTCCCGTAGATGTTCTTGATCACCAACATATGTTTCAAACCAGGCTGGATACAGATCTCGCTCCCCTCCCCATAGTCCTTTGAGTGCATACAATAGACTAGATCAATAAGCAACTTGACCTAAACTTCTCCCTACCCAAGTCACAACTGAGCGATCGCAAAGACATAATGCAATATTGATAGTATGTGACAGAATATCAAAAATGTCACATTTTATTCCTACATCTCAGGAAACATCAGCTCAGGGATTAGCAACTCTATTTAGAGATCATGTTTGGAAAATACATGGTCTACCAGAGTCCATAATCTCTGACAGAGGCCCTCAGTTTGCTGCACAAATGATGAAAGAACTGAACCAAATGCTAGGCATTTCAACAGCTTTGTTACAGCTTTCCATCCACAGACAGATTGACAAACAGAATGAATGAATCAGGACTTAGAACAGTACTTAAGGATATTCATGGACCATAGACAAGAAACACGGTCTGAATGGTTAGCAATTGCTGAATTTAGTTATAACAGTAAAATTCAGTCATCAATCAAGGAAACACCATTTTTTGTAAACTATGGAAAACACCTACACATGGGAATGGAACCTAGGAGAATTTTTGAGTTCAATATGCACAAGGAGCTTTCATCTGTGCAAAGGCTGCCTGTCCATGACAAAAATCAAAATTTGGTTTATTTCAATCAGGATGACATGCTGGATGATGTTGTTGAGAGGGGACATCTGAGACACACCCCTCTGACTGTTTGGTTTGAGATGAACAGGGTTGATCCTGCTCCCAGAACAGTGCTGTACCAAGACTTTTCCAAGAAGTATTGGTATGTCAAGAAGACACATGAATGGACAGCCAGGGCTGGCAGAAATCCTCCAGCCATTGGGAGGATGTACTTTGCCTCTCCATCTCAGGGAGGAAGGTTTTACCTGAGATTGCTTCTGACAGTGGTGGCTGGGGCACAGTCTTTTGAGAACTTGAGGGAGTTTAATGGCCATCTATCCCACCTGCAAAGAGGCTGTTATGCCAGGGGTTTGCTTGAGGATGATAGAGAATGGGATCAATGTCTCAGAGAGGCATCTGTGATGCAGACTGGGTCTGCTTTGAGATCACTGTTTGCAGTGATTCTTCTCAGTTGTTTTCCAGTATCTCCTGACATCCTGTGGGACAGATACAAGGGATTGATTTGTGATGACTTGAGAAGAAGGCTTCAGAGGCTGGAAAGACACTGACAGACTTTCCACCCATGCCATTGCCTCAAGGACCTGTTGATGGTCAAGCCTGGGAGGACATCATGGACAACTACATGTTGGCACAGCAGTTGGAGTATGACCCAGTGCAGCAAGCAGAGTTGGTGACACTGAATGTAGGCAGATTCAATGAGGAACAGAGAAATGTGTTCAATATTGCCATGGACTCTGTCAACAACAACAGAGGAAAGCTCCTGTTTGTCCACAGTGCTGGAGGGTGTGGCAAAACATTTGTCTGCAACACTGTTGCTGCAGCTGTCAGATCTCAGAATCAGGTAGCCCTGTGTGTAGTATCATCTGGAATTGCATCTCTGTTGCTCCAAGGTGGAAGGACAGCTCATTTGACTTTCAAGATTCCCATCCCTGTGACAGAGACGTCCATAGCAGGAGTCAAAAGAAACTCCAAGATGCATCAGGTATGAAAAACAGATCTACAGTTTGAAATGTGAACTCTGACATGGGTCTGACAGGTGTTGGAACACACCAAGATCATCATTTGGGATGAGGTGCCTATGCAACACAAGCATGCTGTTGCCTCTGTGGATAGACTCCTGAGGGATCTCCTGAACAGGAGAGACATGCCATTTGCTGGAATCACAGTCATGTTTGGAGGAGACTTTTGTCAGACTTTGCCAGTGGTCCCAAGAGCCTTGAGGCAGGAAACTGTGGCAGCTTCAATTGCCAGAAGTCAAGTTTGGAGGAGTGTGGAAATGCTGTATTTGACTCACAATATGAGGTTGGAGAGAACTCCTGACAGTGCTGCACATGCAGCTTGGCTATGGAGATTGGAGCAGGGACTAACTTGGATGAGGATGGAAAAGTTCAAATTCCAGCAAACATGTGTTGCAATCCAAGTACCATGGAGAACTTGATTCAACATGCATACCCTGACATTCATCTGGGCAACAAGCCAAATCAATACTTTTTGGACAGAACCATTTTGTGCTGCAAAAATGATGATGCAGATGAGATCAACAAAATGATCCTTGACATGATGTCAGGCAGAGAAAAAGTTCTTCACAGTGCAGATTCAATTGATTTGGAACATGAGGCTCAGGATGGATACCAGCCTTATCCTGTGGAATACCTGAACTCCTTGAATGCCAGTGGATTGCCATTGTCCAAGTTGGGATTGAAGATAGGAAGTCCAGAAATGCTTCTCAGGAATCTTGATCCAGCTAGAGGACTCTGAAATGGGACCAGGATGATGCCAGGCTCTTGATTGTCATTGTCATAGACAGTGCAACAGAGTTTCTTCCTTTTTCCCTTCTTGTTTTCTTCTGGTTGTGTCTTTGGTCTGTTGACCTTTTTCAGTACTTTCCACTGGCCCCCCCATTCCGCTCGGAATCCGCGGAATCCGTGGAATCCGCACAGAATCCGAGTGGAATCCGAGTGGAATACATGGATTCAGAGTGAATCCATGTGCATTGTATCTGAATATGGCATCCATGTCTCATTTACTCCCACAATTGTCCCATTTATACTCCCATCATGTTCCCATATGATTGATGACATTCTCACTATATTCCCACGCCACCTATCCACTTTCCCACCATGTTCTCACACAGTTTCTACAATATTTTCACACTTATGCTTACATATTCACTGTGTTCCCAGTTACCTGCCCATTTTCCAACCTGGCCACATTCCCACGATGATTCCACACTTAATATCCACTTTCCCACGATGATTCCACACTTAATATTCACTTTCCCATGATGATTCCACACTTCATATTCATCCTTATGCATATGGCATCTCATCTACTCCCACAATTGCCCCACTTATATTCCCATCATGTTCCCATATGACTGATGACATTCTCACTATATTCCCACGCCACCTATCCACTTTCCCACCATGTTCTCACACAGTTTCTACAATATTTTCACACTTATGCTTACATATTCACTGTGTTCCCATTCACCTGTCTATTTTCCCACCTGGTCACATTCCCACAATGATTCCACACTTAATATTCACATTCCCACGATGATTTCACACTTCATATTCACTCTCCCACCATGTTCTCACACAATTCCTACAATATTTTAACAGTCATGCTTACATTGATGAGCATTGGCTCCAGCCAATGCTGCATCCATGACTTTGGGACAGGATTTGGTAAGCAGGATTTAATATAGTCAGTAGTAGGATTTGTAAGCAAGTCTGGGACTTCCACAATACCACCTCCTAATGCATTAGTTCCTTGTTTCACACTCATTTCTGGCTCACTTGCTCACTTTTCTTTCTCATCCACTATGGCATAGTCATATGCAGCCACCATCACCATCACCATCACCATCACCACCGCCCACCGACGCCAACTCTGCACCCACTGGAAGTGTCGGAAACCCCTGCAACCTGCCCCCCCATTTCCCCTATTTGGCCTGTACTCCTGCAGTGCTGGGAAATGCTAATCAATGTTCTCACTGTGTTCCCATTCACCTGCCTATTTCTCCACCTGGCCACATTCCCACAATAATTCCACACTTCATATTCACTTTCCCACCATGTTTGCACACATTCCTACAATGTTGTAACAGTCACGCTTACATTCTCATTGTGTTCCCATTCACCTGCCCATTTTCCCAATGTGGCATGGATGAAAATATAGTCACAGCAAGTGATGTATGACATTACATAAACATAACAGAAGATGAAGGGATTAATGAGGGGAATAGATGAGATATGGGTTCCATGTGAAAGGGAGGAGGCTAAATTGTGGTGAGAAAGTAGGTAATGTGTGAACATGGTGGGAAAGTAAACATGAAGTGTGGAAACATTGTGGGAATGTGGCTAGGTGGGAAATGGGCAGGTGAATGAGAACAGTGAGAATGTAAGCATGACTGTTAAAATATTGTAGGAATTGTGTGAGAACATGGTGGGAAAGTGAATATGAAGTGTGGAATCATTGTGGGAATGTGGCTAGGTGGGAAAATAGGAAGGTGAATGGGGACACAGTGAGAATGTGAGCATGACTGTTAAAACCTTGTAGGAATTGTGTGAGAACATGGTGGGAAAGTGAATATAAAGTGTGGAATCATTGTGGGAATGTGGCTAGGTGGGAAAATAGGCAGGTGAATGAGAACACAGTGAGAATGTAAGCATGACTGTTAAAACCTTGTAGGAATTGTGTGAGAACATGGTGGGAAAGTGAATATAAAGTGTGGAATCATCGTGGGAAAGTGGCCAGGTGGGAAAATAGACAGGTGAATGGGAACACAGTGAGAATGTAAGCATGACTGTTAAAACCTTGTAGGAATTGTGTGAGAACATGGTGGGAAAGTGAATATAAAGTGTGGAATCATCGTGGGAAAGTGAATATTAAGTGTGGAATCATTGTGGGAATGTTTCCAGGTGGGAAAATAGGCAGGTGAATGGGAACAGTGAGAATGTAAGCATGACTGTTAAAATGTTGTAGGAATTGTGCAAGAACATGGTGGGAAAGTGAATATGAAGTGTGGAATCATCGTGGGAATGTGAATATTAAGTGTGGAATCATTGTGGGAATGTGGCCAGGTGGGAAAATAGACAGGTGAATGGGAACACAGTGAATATGTCAGCATAAGTGTGAAAACATTGTAGAAACTGTGTGAGAACATGGTGGGAAAGTAGATAGGTGGCGTGGGAATATAGTGAGAATGTCATCAGTCATATGGGAACATGATGGGAATATAAATGGGGCAATCGTGGGAGTAGATGAGATGCCATATGCATAAGGACCTTGTGAGTGACAGTGTGGAATATTCCGAGTGGAATTTCCACACATTCCGTGTGGAATTGCTCGGAATGGCATGTGGATTCCGCGGATTCTGTGCGGAATGATGCAGATTCCATGCGGATTCCGCGTGGAATAGGGGGGCGAGTGTAAAGACCTCACCTTTTTGACACCATTCAAGTTCTCTTGGGATTTCCCTTTGTCAACTCCTTTCCTCCACACTCACTCTTGTTTGCTAGTGGGGCCCTAAGTCAGTCACTGATGAGGGTAGCCTTGATAATTGTACTTAGGTTAGGGTTACAGAAATGCATATAAGGAGGTCATTTTGATGATGATATCAACCACCCAGTTGACAACAACTAACAACAACCAGTATCAACCACACTAAATGTGAGTAGTCAAAACACTCACTTAGCCAGTGCACTGCACTGCTGTCAACTCATTGCTCCAGATGGTGTCCTGAACACCAGGTTCAGACCAACTGCACTGACCTGTGAAAACTGAAGGACCCATTTGTTGATCTCTTCACTGCAAATGAACTTTTGCACCATCTGGTCACACTGCTGAACAGAATACTTTCCATTGATGATGATTGGAACAATTCTGTTGACTTGAAGCACTGTGTGAGCTGTCATTGTGGATAAGGGGTATTTATAGTAGACCAGAATCTTCCTCATGTGCAATTGAGGCTGTTCAGGAGGCAAGGGAAACACCACATGCTTGTTTTCAACTCTGACATGTTCAACATCATCAGCAGACAGGAGATGCTGCAATAGGTGGATCAGCATTGACAGTTTGCTACCAGGTTTGACATCCCAGTCCTCCTTTGTCTTGAACCACAGGAACTCCTTGTGGTTATCTTTCCTGATGCTGATTGGGTACACCATGTTGAGACAATAGTATATGTAGAAGTTCTGCATGTAGTGTGGTTTAATCTCTTTGTGTGTAAGGACAAGATACCCCACCTCACTGGTGATGTCCCCCAATGTCCCATCTCATTTATTGTGCATCACATCACCCATTGAATTTCCTAACACATTGAGTTCCCAATCCTGCAAAATCACAGCACCAGCTTATATGATGAATGATATGACCATCAAACTGAGATTGGATTTCTTTCACTCATGCAACTTTCTTGTCTTCAACTGCTCAGTGGGCAATGGGCATCTCAACCTGATGTCCAAGCAACTACTCCATGACAGATGTCTTTCAGTTCTTTGGATGATATTGATCTTGTAATACACATAATTTCTTGCTTGGACTCCTTCTCAAACAGTTGACCCTGCTCTAATGATAAGCTCAGGGTTCCAATAATACATCCAAGATTGATTGTGTCCTATGGATGACTGATCAGTATCTAGTGACTGTCTTGGACAGATATGAACTCACCTGTACATGTCTACAAGGTCAATAGACCAAGAACACAACCAGAGAAGAACAAGAGAAGAAAGTAGAAAAGAACTCTGTTGCACTGTCTACAACAATGACAAGCAAGAGATTGGGGCTCTACATGCTCCTATGCTACCTATATATCTCCAGCCTTACCTCCACCTCCTGGAGCCCTCATGTCCATCCTCATGTCCCACACCTGTCATGTGACTTGCTTATGTCAGCTTCTCAATAAGATAACTGATACCCCAATAAGAGATCACATCTTGATGAGATAAGAGATAAGATAAGATACAATCTTTAGATAAGATCAAATTGTAACAGTGCATGATTCATGATTGCAAAGTGCTCATCAGTAGTTGTCCATCTTGGACAGATACAAACTCACCTGTTCAATGTTCATGATTGTGTTACAATTTGATCTTATCTTATCACTTATCTCATCAAGATGCAATCTCTTATCAGGTTATCACTTATCTTATCAAGAAGCTGACATAAGCCAGTCACATGACAAGACAGGGAGGACTTTGCTGTCCCCCCCTTCCAATCAGACTTCAAGTCATTCTGATTGGAATCTAAGGAGGTTCCTTGGAATTCCAAGTAGTTTGAAAATGTCATTTTTTCCAGACTGAATTCTGACCTAATTCCAAGCTCATTCCTAGTAAAGTCAGGGATTCCTGGTTAGACTATAGTGTAACTGTTATCTAATATTCTTGGCACAGTAATTGCATATTTTTGGATCCATGTATGGTATTTATGATTTTTGTAACTGATGGTACTGATAAGGCTTTAGTAAATACACAGGGTTCATTGTTCTCAACTTTGACATTACAGTCTTTAGTGCTTGGACCCATATTCACATTCCCTGACTAAATAAGTGAGTGATTATTCTGAAATAAATTCAAATCATTGATAAATCTCTTTTCCTCTTCCAATCTCTTCTTATTTTGCTACTATGTAAGACTTTCAACAACCATGTTTTGCATACAGGTATGTTTATCTCACATGTTTTATAGGTCTAGGCCTACTACTCTTGAACATGAGTGCCAAAACACACAGACTGCATCAAGGATGCATCAAATTGAGAATATGACTGATCCAGATGATCATCAAAGGCAGGCTAGGCTTCTCAGACAACCTGTTTTACCTCAGGTCATTGAACAGCCTAACTTTGGACAGACTCTAGCTGCTCAGATCCCATAGCCAATTTGCCATGCCTATCATTCCTCCTATGCCTAGAGGAAACCCAATGCCTGCTCCTGGATTATTTGGAGCTTTGGCTGCATTAGATTGCTCAGAGAGAACATGTTGAAAATCATAGACAGAATGTTTTGGATGCTCAGCTGCAAGAGAGGCTTAGAGTCCAAGCTTTGGAAGTTGTGCAGGCTAGAGAAAGACAGGCTGTGCTTTTGCAACAGTCACAGGAGCAAAGGGACAGTGACCAAAGACAGATACAACATATGTTGCATGAAGAGCAAAGACAAGCTGAGATTCAAGGGCAATTAGCTCTGCAAGCTCAAACACAACATGAAATTGAGGAGCTTTTGCTTGAAGGTCTTGGTTTGGAATACATAGACCATGTTAGAGATGCTGGAGATGGCTTACCTCCACCTGCTAATCCTCAAATCAGAAATCAGATTCATGAGCATGAAAGGGAGCTGGATCCTGAGCTAAAGGTCCTGATGACTGGCAAAGATTGGATGATGCTATAGCCCAGGCTTTGACTGTGCCTCTCAATGAGCAACAACAACAGCAAGCTGCTGAGAGTTATGGACAGAACAGGAGATTTGAAAATGAAGTCAGGAGAGGAATCCAATTTTAAAACCAGCAGAATGATATTCCTGATGCTCCCAGAAATCACAGAGATCTTCCCAGAGGCAGAAGACCATATATAGACCTTCAGCCAAATGAAATCCATAATCTGGGAGCAATGAATGTTGTTTGTTCTCATTGTCAAGCCTTGCATTGGGACTTTGAAAAGCTGTCATCTTCAACTGCCAGAAATGCAAAGTTTGGCAGCTGCTGTTTGCAAGGTCAAATTCAGTTGCCCCCACTGAGGGGCCCCCCAAGAGTTCTTGGAGATATGCTCTGTGGCATTTCTCCTCATTCAAAACTATTTAGAAAACATATTCATCAATATAATGCTGCCCTTGCATTCACCTCCTTAGGTGTCAAGATTGACCATGCTGTCACCAATGCTCCAGGACCCTATAGTTGAGGAGCTTTACTGCAGAGCATTATGCACAAATCTATGTTCATGATGATGCTGACACACAAGTCAATATGAGGATGGCAAATAATCCTCAATTGCAGCAGGCTATTATGACTGAGCTGCAAGCCATGATGCATGAAACACATCCTTATGTTGCTCTCTACAAATCAGCCTATCACATTATGGCTGAAACTCCTGCCAATCAGTGACAAAATCTTCAAGTGGTATTCTGCATTGACAGAGCTCAGGATAGAAGAGATACAACAAGCTTCAGGGGACCCACCTACAGTTGGGTCGCTCACATTGCTTGGACCCAACCTCCAGCTTGCCCCTTCAGCTTGCCAGGGGCGCAGCCCCTGGACCCCTGCAAATCCCACTACTTAATTCAATGTTAAATCCCAGTTCCAAGTGTTATACTTAATCCCAGTTCCAATTGTTATGCTTAATCCCAGTTCCAAGTGTTATGCTTAATCCCAGTTCCAAGTGTAATGTGATATCCCAGTTCAGAGTTTGAGGCTTCATCCCAGTCACCCACCACCCCAATGGCCTAGCAGCCATTGGGGTGGTGGGTGACTTTGTTGCCAGGTTTTATGTGGTATCCCAGTTCAGAGTTATATGCTGAATCCCAGTGACTGCGGCCATTGGGGGTGGGGGGTCACTTTGTTGCCAATCCCAGTTCAAAGTTATATGTTGAATCCCAGTGACCCCCCACCCCCAATGGCCTAGTGGCCATTGGGGGTGGGGGGTCACTTTGTTGCCAGGTTATGCCTTATCCCTTTTCCAACTCTTATCTTTTATCCCAATACACTGTCTACTGGTCAACAATAAACACAATCACACCTCACCATTCTGACATTACAAACCAACTCACATTATTATCTATCTACCAATTACAAATTCAATCCCTGTAATATCTCATTATATACTATGTTTGGTACCTTTTCCCTTTCATTATTCTCTGGCAATAATACTTTTATCCTCCCTCCAGAAGTGCACCTTGACAATGCAACATACATCTGCCCATGTGAGAAAACATCTGTTTGCAGATTCAGCCCCACAAACTTCACTGACTGCCCTTGAGACTTGTTGATTGTCATTGCAAAGGCCAGTCTGATTGGAAATTGTCTTCTTTACAGAGGAATGGGCAAGTTCTCTGCTGATGGCTGGATAGTTATCCATGGTATCAACACAATCTTCCCAGCAAATCTCTCATCTCCAGAAATGATCTCACATTTCACAACTCTGTTTTTGATGTCTCTGACCATCATCCTAGTCCCATTGCACAGTCCTCTAGCTGGATGAAGATTCCTGAGAAGCATTGCTGGACTTCCTATCTTGAATGCCAGCTTGGACAATGGCAATCCACTGGCATTCAAGGAGTTCAGGTATTCCACAGGATAAGGCTGGTATCCATCCTGAGCCTCATGTTCCAAATCAATTGAATCTGCACTGTGAAGAACTTTTTCTCTGCCTGGCATTATGTCAAGGATCATTTTGTTGATCTCATCCACATCATCATTTTTGCAGCACAGTATGGTTCTGTCCAAAAAGTATTGATTTGGCTTGTTGCCCAGATGAATGTCAGGATATGCATGTTGAATCAAGTTCTCCATGATACTTGGATTGCAACACATGTTTGCTGGAATTTGCACTTTTCCATCCTCATCCAAGTTAGTCCCTGCTCCAATCTCCAATAGCCAAGCTGCATGTGCAGCACTGTCAGGAGTTCTCTCCAACCTCATGTTGTGAGTCAAATAGAGTACTTCCACACTCCTCCAAACTTGACTTCTGGCAATTGAAGCTGCCACAGTTTATTGTCTCAAGGCTCTTGGAACCACTGGCAAAGTCTGATGAAAATCTCCTCCAAAGATGACAGTGATTCCAGCAAAAGGTATATCTCTCCTGTTGAGGAGATCCCTCAGAAGTCTATCCACAGAGGCAATGGCATACTTGTGCTGCATAGGCACCTCATCCCAAATAATGATCTTGGTGTGTTCCAACACCTGCCAGTTCCATGTCAGTGTTTCACATTTCAAACTGTAGATCTGTTTGTTTCATACCTGATGCATCTTGGAGTTTCTTTTGACTCCTGCTATGGAAGCTTCTGTGACAGGAATTGGAATTTTGAAGGTAGAATGAGCTGTCCTTCCACCTTGGAGCAACAGAGAAGCAATCCCAGATGATGCCACACACAGGGCTACCTGATTCTGAGATCTGACAGCTGCAGCAATGGTGCTGCAGACAAAGGTTTTTCCACATCCTCCAGCACTGTGAACAAACATAAGTTTCCCTCTGTTGTTGTTGACAGAGTCCATGACTGCATTGAACACATTGGTCTGCTCTTCATTGAACCTCCCTACATTCAGAGTCACCAATTCAGCTTGTTGTACTGGATCATACTGCAACTGCTGAGCCAGCAGATAGTTATCCATGATGTCCTCCCAGGCTTGACCATCCACAGGTCCTTGAGGCAATGGCATATTTGGAAAGTCTCCCAGTGTTTTTCCAGACCTCATGAGTATCTTGTTCAGAAGATGTAGGCCATAGTCATGAATCTTCTCATCCCCAAACTGATGATCAAGGTATTGAGGTAGTCTCTGAAGCCTTCTTCTCAAGTCATCACAGATGTGCTCCTTGTATCTGTCCCACAGGATTTCAGGAGATACTGGAAAACAACTAAGAAGAATGACTGCAAATAATGATCTCAAAGCAGACCCAGTCTGCATTTGTGAAGCCTCTCTGAGGCACTGATCCCATTCTCTGTCATCCTCAAGCAACCCTCTGGCATAACAGGCATCCTTGTAAGTGGGATGAAGAACACCATTGAATCTCCTCAAGTCTTCAAATGACTGTGCTCCAGCAACTACTGTCAGAAGCATTCTCAGGTAAAACCTTTCTCCCTGAGATGGAGAGGCAAAGTACATCCTCCCAATGGCTGGAGGATTTCTGCCAGCCCTGGCTCTCCATTCATGACTCTTCTTCACATACCAATACTTCTTGGGGAATTCTTGGTACAGCACAGTTCTTGCTGCAGGATCCACTCTGTTGATTTCAAACCAAGCAGTCAGAGGTGTGTGCCTTACACAACCCCTCTCAACAACCTCATCCAGCATGTCATCCTCATTGAAGTAAACCAACTGCTGATCCTTGCTATGGACTGGTAATCTTGTCACAGATGGCACCTCCTTGTGCATGTTGAACTCAAATATATGCCAACAGGACTCTGCAGCAGAGATATATCTTGAGTCCAGATATTCTTTTATCTCATTCCTGTTCTGATCTCTGCCAATCTCCATAGTGGTTCTGTCATGTCCCTTGTAGATATATTTGTGAATGTATTTGACAGCTTGGACAGAAGCACAAACTTCCACATTGATATGGCAGTTGTACTTTGCAGACAAATATGGGTTGTAGGGAACCACATTTCTGTTGTCATATCTGTGGCCATTCTTCTCAAAAAATGTGCCATTGTCAGGCCTAGCATACTTTGGATAGCCATCTTCACCAAAATGAGTGGTTGGACAATATTCCTTGGGGAACTGCTTTGAACATCTCCCATTAATCATGCATTTTGCATTAGGCTTCTCAGTACCACATGGACCATGGACCATATTCTTGGTGATTACCTCATAGAGAACAGGCTGAGTGAGAGAATCTGGGATCTGGGCAGAGACAATGGAGTCCACATCAACTGCATTTCTGATTTTGTCCTGAGGATGCAGAAATACCAAGAGGTGCATGTGAGGAAGACCCCTCTTCTGGAACTCAATGGTGTAAATCATTGCTGCCATTCTTCCAAACAGCCCCTTTTGGATTTCTTTGTAGAGGGCAGGTCTTTTTCCCTCAAAGACTCTTGACATAATGTCAGGTCTATCTGAACCAGTCTGAGGGCTGCCATGGGGCCCTTCTTCCTTGAGAAGTGCTTCTTTCACTTCTGGCCAGTTAGGATTGGCTGTCATGGTAATGAAGAGATCAGGCTTTGAAACTCTCTGGAAATGGCCATGGAATCCTGAAACAGTTGAAGCATGTGCCTCTCACTTCCAATGTGAGTTGAAGGCAGGATAACCTTTTGACCCACATTTTCCATAGTGCCATCTCCACCTCTGTCACCTGCTGCAGCATCTCTCAGTCCCTGATAGACATCAGCTCTGAGTTGCTTTTGATGATGTCTTACCCAGTTCAAAGCACTTTGCTCTGTAGAAGCCCAACCATCCACAATAAACTGCTGAAACAGTTTTCCACCTCTGAAAAGTGGAGGCTGGTCCAACCCTCCAGGTCTGACATGCAGTCTGTAAGCATAGTAGCACTGCTGAGTCACCTTGGCACCTCTTTGTCTACCATCAGCTCTAGGCTGAACAGGAATATTGATATGCCACCCATCTTCACCATATGGAAACAGAAGAACATAGTGCAATGGTGAATATGCAGGATTCAAATGACTCATCCAATGCAAACCACCACCTTGAAGGTGCAAGATAATGTCTCTGTGATCAGAGACCTCCTCAGATCCATCACCTGGAATGACAGCTGCAATTTCATCAGCAGTTGGCAAATTGTGTCGCCTTCTGTCCTGACTTCTGTCCACCCTCAATAAGACTTGAATGTTCTGCCTTTGGATGGCAGGTGTTTCAGCCATAATTTGATGAGCTGACTTGTATAGGGCAACATAAGGATGTGTTTGGAGGATCATGGCTTGCAACTCAGTCATGATAGCTTGCTGCAAGAGAGGATTATTTGCCATCCTCATATCAACTTGTGCCTCAGCACTGTCATGGATGTAAATCTGTGCATATCTCTGTGGCTGATTTTCTTGTGGAAGTAGAGCACCTGAATGGTGATGCAGTTCACCATGAATATGAAATGAATAAGGCCCAGGAGCATTGGTGACAGCATGATCTATCTTGACACCTAAAGATGTGAATGCAAAGGCAGCATTATACTGATGGATATGCTTCCTGAATGCCTTTGAATGAGGTGAAATCCCACAGAGCAAGTCTCTAAGCAATCTTGGGGGCTCTCTCAGTGGAGGCAACTGAATTTGGCCTTGCAAACAGCACATGCCAAACTTGAAATTCCTAGCAGTTGAAGCTGATAATTTTTCAAAAGCCCAATGCAAGGCATTACAGTGAGAACAGACAATGTTCATGGGTCCCAGACCATGGATTTCATTGGGTTGAAGATCAACATAGGGTCTCCTGCCTCTTGGAAGAACCCTGGCATTTCTTGGAGGATGATCATCAGGAATATCATCCTGTGGGTGTTGCATTTCTCTTCTGACCTTATTCTCAAATCTCCTGTTCTCTCCATAGACATTAGCCTCTTGCTGTTGTTGTTGTTGGCCATTGACATCCAAAGCCAAAGCCTGAACTATGGTCTCATCCAGTCTTTGCCAGTCCTCAAGGTCCAAATCATCCAAGTCCAAGTCATCATCATTGACACCCAGTTCCAGCTCTCTGTCATGCTCTTCTCTCCATTGATCATGAATGAGGTTTCTCCTTTCAGCATTATCTACAGCATGGTTCACATACTCCAAACCCAGAGCATCATGCAGAAGCTCCTCCTGCTCCTGTTGCCTTTGAGCTTCCAAACCTAATTCCCTTTCAATCTCTGCTTGTCTTTGCAACTCAGCCAATTCTATTTGCCTTTGTTGTTCAACTTGTCTCTGTTCCTCAAGCAACTGAGCCTGGGCAAGTTGTCTTTGCTGTTCATCTTCCATGTCTCTTTGTCTCTGCTCATCATGTATCAAAGCCTGGGCAAGCTGCCTTTGCTGTTCAGCAGCCAGATCCCTCTGCCTCTGCTCCTCAAGCATCTCAGCCTGCACAACCTGCCTTTGCTGCTCAGCTTCCAAATATCTTTGTCTCTGCTCCTCAAATGCATGAGCTTGGGCAACCTGTCTTTGTTGCTCAATGAGCTGCCTTTGCCTTTGCTCTTCAAGCATCCTGGCATTTTCCATTTCCCTAATCTCCCTCTCCCTTTGCTCCTGGAGCTGTTGCAAAAGCACAGCCTGTCTCTGTCTAGCCTGTTCAGCTTCCAAGGCTTGAGCTCTAAGCCTCTGACCATCCAAAACACTCTGTCTATGAAGCTCCACATGCTCTCTGTGAGCTATCTGTCCTCTGTGAACATTGTTCAGATCTGAATTGACCTGAGGCCCAGCCAAAATGGATCTTGGTGTGGCTCTGCCTCTTCTAGCTGGTGGAGCAGGTATAGCAGGCAAGTTAGCTGCCATGTCTCTCCACCCAAGTATGGGTCCACTTTGAATCCCAGCAATCCCAGCAACATTAGCAGCAGCTCCAAATAATCCAGGAGCAGGAACAACAGTAGAAGCCATGACAGGCATAGGAAATTGTCTAGGAGCATTGAAATGCTCAGGAATATGCACCTGTGGTATCTGAGCAGCCAAATTCAATCCAAAGTTGGGCTGTTCAATGCCCTGAGGTAAAGTAGGCTGTCTGTGAAGCCTGGCCCGCCTTCTTCTGTCATCTGGATCAGTCATGTTCTCAATCTGATGCATCCTGGAAGCAGCTCAAGTATTTTGACACTCATCTTCAGGAGTTGTAGGTCTAGACCTATGCAACACATGATATAATATGCAAAATAAGGTTGTTAAAAGCACTCACATAGTGATAGAATAAGTGAATTGAGGTTTATGATGGTGCAAGTGACTGGAGGGCCAAAAGAAATTTATCAATGATGATTTTATAACAATTACTCACTTGGTCAGTCAGGGAATCAATTTACTAAAGCCATATCAGCTCCATCAATCATGAAAAAACAAAAAAGAGGACCATACATGGATCCAAAATATAATAATAAACTGAAATTCATCAAAGTTTTTGGATTTATTGTCATAATAACCACTCACTGTCTCAGTTAGGGAACACAATCAACCCAGTATGTTTACCAAGGCCATATCAGTTCTACCTGTTGTGAAAACAGCAAACTGACCATACATTGGATCCAAAATATGCAATTACTATGTTAATAACATTAGCTAAAGGCTATCCAAGGCATCTAAAGGGTTTACATACATTTCTCAAGAGTTATTACAGAATTTTAAACACTGTATGACTCCTTGAATAATAGGCTAAGGTCTTGTCAGTACCATTATAAGCCTTGTGTCAGCAGGGTGGTCATACCTGTCACTAAACACTAAAATACTATTATATATCAGTCATATTAGTCATAAGAACATGTACAAATTTTCCTACATGTTTCTGAATTTTATTTGAATTTTAACCAATGTATGTGTGTGGGGGGGGGGGGGGGGGGGGGGGGAAAGGCAGAAAGACTGTTTGATGAAAAGCTGCTGTTTAAGTGACGGAAACTTGTTGCTTACAAATGCTTAGTCATTGACCAATCTTTGCTAATGCTTAGGTCAGTCTTATCTAAGAATTATGGCAGAGTTATGGCAGGATTTATCAGCGCTTATTGAGCAGATCAAACTCCCATGCTTTGTCCCTTTCTATATAGGACAAGCTTCAGGGGACCCAACCTCCGGCTTGCCCCTGGGGTGGGGGGTGACTTTGTTGCCAGGTTTTATGTGATATCCCAGTTCAGAGTTATATGCTGAATCCCAGTCACCAAGTTGTATGTGATATCCCAGTTCAAAGTTATATGTTGAATCCCAGTCACCCCCCACCCCAATGGCCGCTAGGCCATTGGGGGTGGGGGATCACTTTGTTGCCAGGTTTTATGTCATATCCCACCTCAGTCTTCTATGCCTTATCCCTTTTCACAATAAACACAATCACACCTCACCATTCTGACATTACAAACCAACTCACATTATTATCTATCTACCAATTACAAATTCAATCCCTGTAATATCTCATTATATACTATGTTTGGTACCTTTTCCCTTTCATTATTCTCTGGCAATAATACTTTTATCCTCCCTCCAGAAGTGCACCTTGACAATGCAACATACATCTGCCCATGTGAGAAAACATCTGTTTGCAGATTCAGCCCCACAAACTTCACTGACTGCCCTTGAGACTTGTTGATCGTCATTGCAAATGCCAGTCTGATTGGAAATTGTCTTCTTTTCAGAGGAATGGGCAAGTTCTCTGCTGATGGCTGGATAGTTATCCATGGTATCAATGCAATCTTCCCAGCAAATCTCTCATCTCCAGAAATGATCTCACATTTCACAACTCTGTTCTTGATCTCTCTGACCATCATCCTGGTCCCATTGCACAGTCCCCTAGCTGGATCAAGATTCCTGAGAAGCATTGCTGGACTTCCTATCTTCAATCCCAACTTGGACAATGGCAATCCACTGGCATTCAAGGAGTTCAGGTATTCCACAGGATAAGGCTGGTATCCATCCTGAGCCTCATGTTCCAAGTCAATTGAATCTGCACTGTGAAGAACTTTTTCTCTGCCTGGCATTATGTCAAGGATCATTTTGTTGATCTCATCCACATCATCATTTTTGCAGCACAGTATGGTTCTGTCCAAAAAGTATTGATTTGGCTTGTTGCCCAGATGAATGTCAGGGTATGCATGTTGAATCAAGTTCTCCATGGTACTTGGATTGCAACACATGTTTGCTGGAATTTGCACTTTTCCATCCTCATCCAAGTTAGTCCCTGCTCCAATCTCCAATAGCCAAGCTACATGTGCAGCACTGTCAGGAGTTCTCTCCAACCTCATGTTGTGAGTCAAATAGAGTACTTCCACACTCCTCCATACTTGACGTCTGGCAATTGAAGCTGCCACAGTTTCCTGCCTCAAGGCTCTTGGCACCACTGGCAAAGTCTGACAAAAGTCTCCTCCAAACATGACTGTGATTCCAGCAAATGGCACATCTCTCCTGTTCAGGAGATCCCTCAGGAGTCTATCCACAGAGGCAACAGCATGCTTGTGTTGCATAGGCACCTCATCCCAAATGATGATCTTGGTGTGTTCCAACACCTGTCAGACCCATGTCAGAGTTCACATTTCAAACTGTAGATCTGTTTTTCATACCTGATGCATCTTGGAGTTTCTTTTGACTCCTGCTATGGATGTCTCTGTCACAGGGATGGGAATCTTGAAAGTCGAATGAGCTGTCCTTCCACCTTGGAGCAACAGAGATACAATTCCAGATGACGCTACACACAGGGCTACCTGATTCTGAGATCTGACAGCTGCAGCAACAGTGTTGCAGACAAATGTTTTGCCACACCCTCCAGCACTGTGGACAAACAGGAGCTTTCCTCTGTTGTTGTTGACAGAGTCCATGGCAATATTGAACACATTTCTCTGTTCCTCATTGAATCTGCCTACATTCAGTGTCACCAACTCTGCTTTCTGCACTGGGTCATACTCCAACTGCTGTGCCAACATGTAGTTGTCCATGATGTCCTCCCAGGCTTGACCATCAACAGGTCCTTGAGGCAATGGCATGGGTGGAAAGTCTGTCAGTGTCTTTCCAGCCTCTGAAGCCTTCTTCTCAAGTCATCACAAATCAATCCCTTGTATCTGTCCCACAGGATTTCAGGAGATACTGGAAAACAACTGAGAAGAATCACTGCAAACAGTGATCTCAAAGCAGACCCAGTCTGCATCACAGATGCCTCTCTGAGACATTGATCCCATTCTCTATCATCCTCAAGCAATCCCCTGGCATAACAGGCCTCTTTGTAGGTAGGATAGAGATGGCCATTAAACTCCTTCAAGTTCTCAAAATACTGTGCCCCAGCCACCACTGTCAGAAGCAATCTCAGGTAAAACCTTTCTCCCTGAGATGGAGAGGCAAAGTATATCCTCCCAATGGCTGGAGGATTTCTGCCAGCCCTGGCTCTCCATTCATGTGTCTTCTTGACATACCAATACTTCTTGGGAAAGTCTTGGTACAGCACTGTTCTGGCTGCAGGATCAACCCTGTTCATCTCAAACCAAGCAGTCAGAGGGGTGCGTCTCAGATGTCCCCTCTCAACAACATCATCCAGCATGTCATCCTGATTGAAATAAACCAACTGTTGATCCTTGTCATGGACAGGCAGCCTTTGCACAGATGGAAGCTCCTTGTGTATGTTGAACTCAAAAATGCGCCAGCAAGACTCTGCAGCAGAGATGTATCTTGAATCAAGATACTCCTTGATCTCATTCCTCTCCTGAGCTCTTCCACCAATCTCCAGAGTGGTCCTATCATGCCCTTTGTAAATGTACTTGTGGATGTATTTGACTGCATGCACAGAAGCACACACTTACACATTGATGTGGCAGTTGTATTTTGCAGACAAATAGGGGTTGTAAGGAACCACATTCCTGTTGTCATACCTGTTCCCATGCTTCTCAAAGAAGATGCCATTATCAGGTCTGGCATACTTGGGATAGCCATCTTCACCAAAGTGAGTGGTTGGACAAAACTCCTTTGGGAATTGCTTTGAACATCTCCCATTGACCATGCATTTGGCATTAGGTTTCTGAGCACCACATGGACCATGGACCATGTTCTTGCTCACCACCTCATACAGGACAGGCTGAGTCACTGGATCTGGAATTTGAGCAGAGACAATGGTATCCACATCAGCTGCATTTCTGATCTTGTCTCCAGCAGCAAGAAACACCAACAGGTGCATGTGGGGAAGACCCCTCTTCTGGAACTCTATTGTATAGACCATGGCCACTGCTTTGCCAAAAAGTCCCTTCTGAATCTCTTTGTAGAGGGCTGCCCTTTTCCGAGTACTTTACACTGCCCCACATGTTCTGGCAGGAATTCCCGGGACTCCCGGAACTGTCCCAGGAATTCCTGGGACTGTGGGGGGATGCAAAAGTACCAGTGTTACCCTGCCAAAATCACCAGGAATTGACCAGGACTGTCTCAGGACAGTCCTGGTCAATTCCCGGGAATCACCAGGATTCCTCAGGACTTGACATCCCGGGAATCCTGGGGAGTCCCAGTGGAATGGATGGCTATTTATCTATTTCAGCTTTGTGACATGTGTCACTTCAACGTGTTAGCAAGACGCGCATTTGATTATCACACGACAATCACACACAGGCATCTTCCCACGATCAAGGATGCCATCCCGCTCATCGAGACATGCTGCCCACCACTCCCCTCCTCAGCGATCTACACGATCTAGTAGAAAATGGACAAAATCAATGAGCTCAAACAAGAGTACTGAAGGAATCTCGAAAAAAAAGGTAAAGACAGGGGAGGACAAGGCCGAATCATCTCGGTATGCAGCAGGAGCTGAGCAAGGTCCAATGACTAGGTATGTACCCTTTCTTCTTTGTGTTACCTTACCACTGACAAGAGCTTTTGCTTCCCATTTCCACCACTGCTGACGAATTTCCACCACTGCCAACTCGTTTCCGACACCACCAATCTGTTTCCACTGCCGCCAACTTCTTTATGCCCACCACTGACTTCGTTATGCCACCACCAATGCATTTCCACCACTGCTGACTCATTTCCGCTGCCACCAACTCGCTTCCACCGTCACAAACCCATGTCTACCACCACCAACCTGTTGCCAACTTATTTATGCCACCACCAACGCATTTCCACCACCACTAACTCGTTTTCACTGCCGCCGACTTATTTGCACCACCACCAACTCGTTTCCACACCACCAACTCGCAATTCCCCCACCAACTTATTTATGTCATGGCAAACACATTTCCACCACCATCAACTCGTTTCGACTACCACCAACTTATTTACACCACGGCCAACTCATTTCCACCACCACCGACCTCCTGCCGACTGATTTGCACCACCACCAACTCGTTTCCACACCACCAACTCACAATTCCTGCCGCCAACTTATCTATGTCACTGCCAACACATTTCCACCACCACCAATTCGTTTCCGCCACCACAAACTTGTTTACACCACAGTCAACTCATTTCCACCACCACTGACCTCCTGCTGACGTATGCATGCCACTGCCAACGGATTTCCACTGCCGCCGACTTATTTGCACCACCACCAACTCATTTCCGCACCACCAACTCATTTACACCATGGCCAACTCATTTCCACCACCACCAACCTCCTGCTGACTTATTCATGCCAACACCAACGCATTTCCGCCACCACGCACTCATTTCCACCACCACAAATGTATTTACACCATGGCCAACTCATTTCCACCACCACCAACCTCCTGCTGACTTATTCACACCACTGCCAATGCATTTCCACCACCACCAACTCATTCCACTGCCACCAACTTATTTGCACCACCACCAACTCGTTTCCACACCACCAACCTACTGCCAACTTATTTACACCACCACCAATGGACCTCCACTGCCACGAAACTGTTTCCACTGCCACCAACTTATTTGCACCACCACCAACTTATTTATGCACATGTAATTATTATGTATTTAGAGCAGAAGTAATACTTGCTGACAGTGGTGCATCAATTGCACCACCCCCATGCACAAGGATGTCTGCCATTCATTTTCTTCCTTCCCAAGCATCAAAGCACAAGTCCACTTGTGCTCGCCAACATGACCAAAATTCCAGCAGCAGTGAAGAATCTGGTATGTTTGATCTACCACTGCCAGACAGTTAAATAACATTTGTCAGGGAGTGATTACAGCAACAGTAGTGGTGAGGATAGCAATGAGTGTAGCAGTGGCAAGAGTGTAGAGAAAGCAAGAGGGCAGGTGTGTTGATACACCATAAAATGAGAATGTGTCACAAATCAAAATCCTAGGAACCTGAACTGGTGATTGAGGAAGAGGATGTTGGTGTTGAGGGGAATTTTGCTGCTGCTAAGGTGGGTCAAAGTACCTGTTGGATTAACATAGCTCATTATTGCTTTTGGTAAGCTTGACACATCTGCAAATGAGAATGGAATTGAGGAAGAGGGCATTGAAATTGAGAAGGAATCATTTGGAGATAAGGTTGGCTGTGGAAAAAGCATTCTGGATCTGCATTGCTAAAACTGATGCACCTTAGGGTACTCAGATTGAGGAAGAGGATGTTGGAGTGGAGAAGGAGCAAATAGAAGATAAAGTAAGTTACATGTTAGTTGCCCTTCTCTAATTGACCTTGCATTGTAAAGGTTGCTCTACAGGTTGGCAATGTTTACAATGAGGGTTAGTTATATCATATAAAGATGAAAATGGTTTACAAGCTTGTAAAAGATGTCCATATGGGCTCTCCCCCACCACTGCAGGGTTCATCTCGGATATCAGGAGGTATTATCAGAGGAAGAGCATTGGGCAATGTCTTTAACAATGCAGATGCAGAGCACCTGCCTATTTCCCATGGTCAGAAGGGTGTAGTGAAGCTCTTCACTAGTTTGTCTCAAGCAGTAGGCAGCACAATGCCTCTAGTTATCAAGACAAAGGTGGTGCCCAACATTGCTCCAGTATTGAAGAGATTAGCAGAGCTTTGCCCAGTCATCAAAAGTAAGCAATCAATCATGTTTTATATTTTATTGAATACCTGGCAGATAATCATTATGTTACAATTCTTGAGGGAGACCAGTGGAATATGATGGGAACCTACTCACTTGCCTTGGGGGAAAATGAAGAGATTGAATGGTCAGTTGAGAATGGAACACCATCACTGACATTATGTATTGTAAGTCTTGTTTTTCTGTAACTCCTATCTGAACTCATAATATGCAGAGTCCTGTTGACCCATTCACAGCAAGATCAAGTGGTGTTGGTAGTGGTGATGTGGGTCCTGCTCCAGCTGCAGGTGCAGCTCCAGAAAGTATGGCTATGAAGTCTGCTGAGCATTCCCAAAAGGAGCTCATCACATTGCTCAACATTCCTGAGCACCTGACAACTGATATGAAGGGAAAGAATATGGGAATCAGGGAGTACTATGGAAGATACAAAGCCTGCCTAAATGCTCAGCATACTCTGCATGAAAAGATACAGGCAGGGACATGGGTGGGCAAGAAACCCAATAACACTACCATTGTCCAACTTTTTACATCAAAGACAACATGGTTCACTTATATTGTCCCTGCCTTCTCAGACATCAACAACTTTCCTGAGCTTAAAGAGTGGCTGGAAGGAGAGGAAGGCTGCCCCACAGATATAGAGATTTGGGGAAAGGAAAAGAGTGGGTATACATTTTCAGATTTTAAGACAGAGAAGGAGAGGAGGAAGAGCAAGAAGCCAGAGAAGGGAAAGAACAAAAAGGCAGAAAAGGGTGAAGCTTCTGGTTCCAAAAGCACAGCTGAGAGGAGGCACAGGCAGGGAAACAAGTAAGCAGGGTAACATAACTCATTGTATGCAAACTCTTATGTAGCTGAATGATAGTTGGTCTGATTTCTTGCAATTTGTCTGCCAGTTTGGTTGGCTGATCTTGTGGATTATCATATTTTATCAACTTCCTGTTGTGGCTGCACAGGATGGAAAGCCATTTCCTAACATCACATTCAGGATGTTTAGCAAATTTGTGGAGGATAATTTCAGCACAACTGTGGAGTTGTCAACAGTTTTGATGACTCTCTTCACTGTCACAGAGAACACTGACCTCCTTAGTTTGCACTTCAGGCAACAGAAGGGGGAAGGTGATGGTGAAAGAAGTACAGTGGCTACTGGCTGGATTAGGTCTTTTGGCAGTGCATTGAACCAAAGGCTAAAGGAAACAAAAAGACACCTCTTGAAGAGGTCAGATTCACACCAAGGAATGACTGATGAGCAACTGAATATTACATTGGGGATCAAAATTAATGCACTGGCAAATCTTCTTGGTTTGAATCCATACAGAAATACAGATAAATTCAGAAGGAACTTGAAACCAATTTCAAACAAAGGGCTGCAACCAGTCTACACTATATGCCCTGGGGTAGCTGTGTGCCAAACAATCACTTGCAATAGGAAGGCCTTGTATCAATGGTCAAGACAGAGAGATATTCCTTTGGTGAAAATTATTAAGAATTTCTCCAGTTATGACAATGTACCAGTCCTTTCAGGGCATTGCAAGCAATGTGGAACAACATACTATGCAGATCATGAAAGAGCACCAGATGTGAATAATGAGAGGCATGAAAGAGTGTATCTTAATGCTGCAAAGTATATTAAGATAGGTCAGAACTTATGGGTTGACCGCATGTTTACCTCTGCTGTGCTGAGTAGCATGTACACTTTCGAGGTCTTTACACTCGGCCAGGTATTCCGTGCGGAATCCTAGGACTCCACTGGGAATATTCCCAGTCAGTCCCAGTGAAAATTAAAAAAAAGCAAACGGGCTAAAATGGCTTGAAAAGTCCTAATGTATTCCCAGTGGACTCCCACATCAGTCCCAGTGCATTCCTAGCCCAGCACTGGGATTGAGGGTAGGACTCCTAGGACTCCTACCCACTAGGAATGGGTAGGAATCCTAGGACTGTTACCTATTGTGACATAATCACTGGTGCATATTCGAACGTCACTCAGTGTGACATCTGTGACATTTTCATTAGCATCGCGTCCACCATGCCCTCCACATGCTCCTCGTCTCACAGGCAAGCCACTGCTGCTCGCTCAGGCCGCAAACGGGCAATGTCTAGCATCTCGACTCACAGTAATCCTGGTGATAAAAAGAAGGTAAAGGGAACGAGAGCGGCTGACAATGAGGCAGATAACACCATTGATAAGAGAAAATGGGGCAAGGGCAACAGGTGCGCCCCCCCATTCCATTTTTTTTGACTGCTAACTGAAAACTGCACAGGAAATCATCTGCCGCCCGTGCCAATGAAGATGCCATTGCACAAACTACCACAAACGATCAATTACCAAGGTTCGTACCGCTTGATTCATTCGTTTTTGTACATAACCTCATGGATTCACCAAATCCATCCCATCTACCCAATCGGTCACACATCGAATCGTCCTACTGCACACACTGGCACTCACCTGGCCCATCCCGGATCCACCTGGCTGCCACGTCATACCCATCACCCACCTGCACTCACGCTGCCTTCTGATTTGCTGCATCACCAACCACAACACCTGCCATACCCCCATCCCACCTGCTACATCACACCCACCACCTGCACTCACCCGGCCTCTCCTGTCATCCACATCACCCACCGCACCTCATCTCACCTGCCATGTCACACGTCACACCCACAAATCAACCTGGCCCATCCTGCCTGCCGCATTGCCACTGCGCAACACTCACCTGGCCCATTGTGGATCCTGCCTGCCACCACCTGTGCTCACCTGGCCAATTCTGTCATCCACATCACCGCCACACCTCGTCTCACCTGCCATGTCACATGTCACACCCTCAACATCAACCTGGCCCATCCTGCCTGCGACGCTGCCACTGCGTGCATGCTCATCTGGCCCATTGCGGATCCTGCCTGCCATGCCACCACCTCTCACCCATGTACCCCAACACACCTGCTGCACCTCTGTCACACACCTTGGCATGCCATGACCATGTCACTCCATCTCTTGTGTGGGCCACAACTTGTGTCTTATAATTATTGTATTTTTAATCTTGTATACATGTTGTATATAACTTATATTGATTAGAACTGAACAAATTTTGCAGGAAAGTGGAGACTCTGTGCACCCCCCTCCTCGTACTGCCTCTGTGCCTTTGGCTAGTACCAGTGGAAGGCCAACCAGGAAGGCTGCTCTTCGTCGCTCTGACATGGTGATTGAGGAGGGAGGAAGTGAGGAAACTGGTAGCAGCTATGAAAGAGATGATGATGATAATGATGATGATAATGATGATGAGGGGACCACTGATGAGGGAGAGGAGGAGAAGGAGGGAGAAGGAGCTGGGGAGAAGGAAAAGGAGAAGGAGGAAGAGGTCCATCAAGCTGATGGCTTGACTCTGGTATGTTCAGATTATGTGTGTAAAGGAAATTGATGAGGAAATTGATGAGCACATAGGAGGAGGATTCCACTGAGACTGGGAATTTGGCAAGTCTAGATTTACAATATGACATCACCTTCATAACCCTAGATGGCAAGGCTGGAAATGGTGGAAGCTTGAAGACTGGAGAAATTGGAATTGGGAATGACAATGTGTGTCTGATGATCTGGGTGTATACAGGCCACTCATTGAAGGCAAAAAATAGATTTCTGGAAATGTATTCCAAGAGGGCAATGAAGGTATGATCCTTTCTATGTGACAAATATCTGTCATCACCTCTTGGGAAAGATGTAGACCTTCAAGGTGCATCCCGTATGACAGGAGGCATTATCAGAGGGAAAGCACTTGGGAATGTCCTAAGCCTTGCAGATATACCTGAGGTCTTAGGAGACAAACTCAAGCCTCCCAAAGGGGAGGTCAGAGTCTTCACCTCTCTTGTTGACCCCACTAATCTCAAGCCTACCATGGTTGTCAAAACCACCACCGACACTAGTTTGATTGTCATTTTGAAACAAATGCAGAAGAAGTATCACCCCATGGAAAGTAAGTGTTTAATTCTCATTTTAATTCATCTACTCACATTTAAACATGTAGCACAAAATCCCAGGATTTATATCTTGGAAAATGGTAATTGGTGTGTCAGGGGACAGTACCAGGACATATTGAATGATCCTGAGGATGAGGAAGAGGTTGAATGGTCCTATGCTGATGGAATATTCAATGTCAACATGTGTCTGGTGAGTGCTCAATATACAATTTGATATCAAGTTAATTACCAATGTAGGAGTATGATAAATCTCAGGTTTCTACATCATCCACTCCTGCTCATTCCACCACTCATTCCCATTCCACCACTCCTGCTCCAGAGAGCAAGGGAGTACATGGTCTATTGTCAACTGATGAACTTATTGCTGCATTGGGCATTCCCAAGCATCTCACAGGAAAGTCCACCAGAGATGTGGGACTCAAAGTCTACTATTCCAAGTATCAGGCCTGTGTCAAGGCCATTGACACCATGCAAAATATGTACAGAGAGGGAAGTTGGCCATCTCTCAAGATGGTCACCAAAACTACAGTTGTTGAACTGTTTGTTAGCAAAACCATGTGGCACTCTCATGTGCAGCATTTCTTCAAGAACATTGCAGACTATCCTGAAATGCAAATGTGGCTGGAGGGAGCTGAGGGGGCTCCAGATGACATAGAATTATGGGGGTTCACTAAAGCATCTTATACATTCAATGACTTGTCTGCTTACATGGAAAACCTGAACAAGTTGAGGAAGAGTAAGGGGAAGGGGAAAAAGAAAGAAAATAAAGATGGTGACAAGGAAGGTGACAAGGAAGGTGATAAAAGCAAGAAGGGTAAGAAGAAGAAGGGAAATATGTGAGCACTGATAGTCCCTATTTCATTGTTGATTACATTTCTGTGATAGTTTTCTTATGTTGTCCAGAATTGTTGTAAAATCTATGGTCATATGGCAAATATTTGGACTTTTGGCTTGGTTGCCTGTAGTTGCAGCAGCAGAAGAGCAGCCATTTCCAGACATTAGATTCAGTGTCTTCAGCCAATTTATTGAGGCCAACTTTAATTCCACAATCACACTGTCAACAGTTGTGATGCTCTTGCTGACAATGACTGAGAATGTCAGCCTTCTGAACTTACATGGCCATCAACAAAATGCTGTTTATCCAGAGGAGAAGAGTAGTACTGCCACTGGATGGATAAGAGAACTGGCAAGACAAGTGTTAATAAAAGTAGGGGAAAGATCCTTGATAGATGAGAGATCTAGTATGACTGTTGATGAAAGAGCTAGGGCACTTGGCCTTAAGCTTCACTTGTTTGCCAAGCTATTGAAATTATACCCCTGCAACAAGAAGGGAAAATTCATTGGAAAAATAAAACCTATCTCCAATAGAGACATCCAGCCAGTCCACATGATATGTCCAGATGCTGTTGTGTGTGAGACTGTGATGAGTGCACACAAAAATACAGAACCAGGGCAGACTTTATGGGAAGTGGAGGACATGCTGATATTATCACAACTGTACAAGGTTCTGCTGGTAATGCAGAAGGTGAACATGCACCAGTAAAGATGGTTGTTGTTGATGGAATTGTCATGGGGCACACAGTAAGTTTGATCATCAAGAGAAAAAAACCAATGTTCAACTCATTACCAGTATTGTGCATATAAAGATTGTACATCTGACTTGGCTAATGCACGTGGTGGAGTTTATTGTGCATATCATGAAAATATACATGGAAGAAAATGTCATGCTGCAAATTGCAGCAATGACAAAGTAGCAGGGACACAAGCCTGTAGATGGCACCAGGATAAATGGCAACAGCATCTCACCAACCACAGGCAGCAAACATTGGATGGGTACAGAAGAGCATTGAGGAGACCAGATGAAACATGGCCTTGGATGCGAGAAAATCAACAGAATCCACATCCACATGATCAACCTGAGCCATCAGATAGAAGAGTTACTAGAGACCATTTCATTCCACCAAGAATGTACTGTGTGGAAACTATATGTGCACCATGTGGTGTGGTGATTGCATGGGACAAGTTTTTCAAGGCAGAATCCCCAACAAATATATTGAACTTCCTGGCACATGTCTATCCAACAGAGGAATCAAGGCCATCTTACATTTGCATTGACAAAGCATGTCGTGTGCTAAAAACCTGTGTAAGAAATGGAAGTTGGGAGACATGGAAAAAAACAAGCAGATTCATTGTTGACACTTATCACTACACCAATCACAGTGATGCAGATATATTATGTCGTACATGGTGCAACCCTTCACCTACAGATGGCTCTGCACCAAACTTGGTAGTAGTTGAGTCTGATTCACAGGGTGGACATTATTATAAGCAAGGATTCAATACACAGGCTTGTGAGCAATTGAATGCCTGGCTTGGTGGCTTTGAACAGATCTTGAAAAGAATGACTGCTGGAAACTTTGATTGGTTCTTGCACACAATGCTTGTGTACCATACTAGCCAGGTTATGGAGAGACAATCACAAATGAACATTGATGATGATGGTGATGATGGTGATGGTGATGAGGATGAGGATGAGGATGAGATGGTAGAGGAAGGAGGGCACAATGTACAATAGTGTCTTGATTAAAAATGTAAATAGAACTTTCTGTATTTTTGAAAAAATTCAATGCTAGCAATGTCAAATTCAAGTACATTGCTGGTGGCAGCAACACTTACATTCCTATCAAGATACAGTCAAGGACCATGGCAGGAAGTCTTCAGTGGTAAGATATGACTTCACTGGGATGCACTGGGAATGCACTAGGAATGAGGTAGGAATGAGGTAGGAATGTGCTGGGACCATAGTGGACCAATTGGGAATTTGCTGGGAATCCAATGGGAATCCCAGGAATCCAGTAGGAATCCTAGGAGTCCACTGGGAGTCCACTGGGAACCATGGCTCATGGAAACTCCTGACACTTTCCATGCATCAGCAGCTGCATATGCAGATTTCTGGAATGATACTCTGATCAAGGTGGCACAAGTGACAAGGCGTCAGATTTGGCAAGCCTTTGTGCAAGAATCAATACGTCTTGTTGCTTCACACTCAGACATCAACCTTACATTGCAGGATGGTCTTAATATAGAAGAGGTTGCATCTGAAGCATTCAACCTCCTTGGAGAAAATGGTGTTATCAGAGCTGCTGATCAGCATTCATGTAATGAATGTACACAAAAGTACAAAAGGTTTCCTGATGTAATTTCAGCCAATGACCCTTCAGCAATATTGGGGGTGGAGGACATCAGATATAACCAAGGTGTTCCAGGCAACCAGATGGAAGATAATGAGAACCATGCTCCAGTGAGAATGGTTGTGATGGATGGTATAGTTATGGGCCATACACATTGTGCCCATGGCAACTGTACTGACCAGTTGCAGAATGCACGTGGTGGTGTATATTGTGCTTTACATGAGAATATGTTTGGGGGGCTTTGCCATGTTGAAGGTTGCTCAAATGTGAAGGTAGAAGATACACTTGCTTGTGAATTACATGAAAACATCTGGAGGCAGCACCTTGTAAATTATAGGCAGCATGCAACAGAAGGGTATAAAAGAGCATTAAGAAGGCCAGATGACAGTTGGCCATGGATGACCCAAGTGAGGCACAATGCACAACCACTGCCACATGATGAAATGCAGCAAGTGGCAAGACCAAAACATCATTTCACAGCACCCAGATTTTACTGTGTTGAAACAATATGTGCTCCTTGTGGGGCTGTTATTGCATGGGCCAAGTTTGCAAGATCTGAGTCACCAGCAAATATTATGCAATTTTTGGGGAGGGTTTATCCCACAATTGAGTCAAGGCCGGATTATGTTTGCATAGACAAGGCATGCATGGTACTGCGTAGTTGTCTAATCAATGGCAGCTGGGATGAATGGAAACAGTCAACAAGATTTATTGTTGACTCATACCACTATATTAATCATTGTGTTAATGATGAGTTGTGTAGGAATTGGTGTAATCCTGCTCCTCTGAATGGATCTGCACCTAATCTGGTTGTTGTGGATAGAGATAAGAAAGGAGAGTTGTATTATAAATGGGCATTCAATACACAGGCCTGTGAGCAACTCAATGCATGGTTGGGTGGCTTTGAGCAAATACTAAAAAGGATGACTGCTGAAAACTTTAACTGGTTCTTGCATGCAATGCTGTTTTACCACACCAATCATGTCATTGAGAGACAAAATAAAAACAAAGAAGAGGAAGAAGAGGAAGGTGAGGATGCAATAATGGAGGAAGGACCAGAAGTAGAAGATGAAGAAAGTGGTAGTGAACAATACATAATTTAATTTACTATCATTTACAATATCCTTGAAGCCAGAGCAATCAAATATATTTATTCTATTCCCAAATAGTCAAGCAGGCATGGGAAAGTGAGTGAGGAGTGGAAACATGGCCAAGTACATGTGGAAAGCATGGTAATGTGTGTGTGGGGGGGGGGGGGGGAGAAGTTTTGTTATTTGTATATATTTACAATGCAGGAGTTGTGGTATTGACAATATGTTCCTTGGTTGGCATGGTTGGAGCTGGACCAGGTGGGAATGTGAACAGGTTGGGGAAGGTGTATAGATGTGTGAGAACATTTATGAATTTAGCTTGTTGTTATTTGTTTGTATTTACAGTGCAGGAGTGGTGGTATTGACAAATATGTTCCTTGGTTGGCATGGTTGGGGCTGGACTGGTGGGAATATGGACAGGTTGTGGAAGGTGTACAGGTACTGAGAACATATATGAATGTAGTTTATTGTTATCTGGATGTATTTATAGTGCAGGAGTGGTGGCATTGACAAATATGTTCCTTGGTTGGCATGGTTGGGACTGAACCAGGACTGAACCAGGACTGAACCAGGAGTCCTAGTCAAGTCCTGTACTATGATCAACCAAAATGCCAGGACTGAGCCAGGAGTCCCGGGACTGTACTGGGAGTCCCGGGAGTCCACTGGAACAAGTGGGGCAGTGTAAAGTACTGCCTTTTCCCCTCAAACACCCTTGACATGATGTCAGGTCTATCAGATGCAGTCTGTGAAGCCTGTAACAGTTTATTCCGATGTAGGCTGGTTTGTCGAGGAGCCAGGTAGTACCTAAGGCTCCCAGATTGTGATAGGAGGACTAATGTCCTTCCATTGGGTGCGAGGTAACTCACACGGACGCGCAATGCACTGAATCAATGTTTATTGAGACTTGTACTGCGCTGTGTCAATTTATTAGTCAGGCTTTGTCAGCTTAGCAAGCATTTGGTCACCATTATGGCACAGTTATGGCACAATTGGTCAGCGCTGACTCAGTGCATCAAACTCCCACCCTTTGTCCCCTTCTTTATAGACAAGCTTCAGGGGACCCAACCTCCGGCTTGCCCCTTCAGCTTGCCAGGGGCGCAGCCCCCGGACCCCCGCTAAATCCCACTACTTAATTCAATGTTAAATCCCAGCTCTTTATTTTATGCTTAATCCCAGTTCCAAGTGTGATGCTTAATCCCAGTTCCAAGTGTGATGCTTAATCCCAGTTCCAAGTGTGATGCTTAATCCCAGTTCAGAGTGATATGCTTCATCCCAGTCACCCCCCACCCCAATGGCCTAGCAGCCATTGGGGTGGGGGGTGACTTTGTTGCTGGGTTTTATGTGATATCCCAGTTCAGAGTTGTATGCTTTATCCCAGTTCAGAGTGATATGCTGAATGCTAGGCCATTGGGGTGGGGTGTTAAGAGCTATGCTCAAACAACACAACACTCAAGCTCACTGCAAGCGAGCGAAGAGAAGAACAAGAAAAGAGAGTGAATTTGGATGAAAACTAGGTAGTTGCCTGAGCAAGACAAACTATCTCAAGTCTTAGAGTAACCTCTACCTACAGTAGTCCTTATATACCCCTACCTAGCCTCCTTGCCCTTCCCTCATGTCCAACTGTGCCTACTGTGCTTCTGCCATACTGCATCCTCATGCTAAGCCTCATGTCCCCCTTATCTTATCTATGATAAGATCCTTGATAACACCGATAAGGAATCCCATCCTGATGTGATAAGTGATAAGATAAGATAAGATCACTTGATAAGATCTTATCCTTCTGATAAGCTTTGCGAGTTGTCCAATGTATCCATCATGACCTGTACGTTGGTCCCATCTCTGGTACTACATCCTAGACTGATGATGATGCACGATATAGCCTTTGCAACTGTTGCACCCTTTATGGCCTTGTCTTGTCACTGTTACTGTTGCCTGTAGTAAGGCTTTCATGTAGCACATAACTGACTGAACCTCCGTTGGTGAGTATACGCCCTACGCCTTGCGTTGTACATAGATAGTGTCTCTTAGATAAGTGAGACGTTGGATAGGGTGTCGAATGCATCAAAGTGTCGAATTTAGGGGTTGATTCATAACATGGGGGGTCACTTTGTTGCCAGGTTTTATGTGATATCCCAGTTCAAAGTTATATGCTGAATCCCACTCACCCCCACCCCCAATGGCCTAGCGGCCATTGGGGGGGGGGGTGACTTTGTTGCCAGGTTTTATGTCTTATCCCACTTCACTTTCTTATCCTTAACCCCAATCCACAAATCCAACTATTATATACCTATTAACTTACAAATTTAACCCTTGTAGTATCTCATTATACACTGTATTAACTACTTTTTTCCTTTCATTATTCTCTGGCAATAATACTTTTATCCTTCCTGCAGAAGTGCACCTAGACAATGCAACATACATCTGCCCATGTGAGAATACATCTGTTTCCAGGTTTAGCCCCACAAACTTCACTGACTGCCCTTGAGACTTGTTGATAGTCATTGCAAATGCCAGTCTGATGGGAAACTGTCTTCTTTTCACTGGAATAGGCAGGTTCTCTGCTGATGGCTGCACAGTTATCCTTGGAATCAACACAATCTTCCCACTGAATCTCTCATCTCCAGAAATGATTTCACATTTCACCACCCTGTCCTTGATGTCTCTGACCACCATTCTGGTCCCATTACACAGTCCTCTAGCTGCATCAAGATTTCTCAGAAGCATCACTGGACTCCCTATCTTCAATCCCAACTTGGACAGTGGCAGTCCACTGGCATTCAAAGAGTTCAGATATTCCACAGGATAAGGCTGGTATCCATCCTGAGCCTCATTTTCCAAATCAATTGAATCTGCACTGTGAAGAACCTTTTCTATCCCTGGCATCATCCCAAGGATCTGTTGGTTGATCTCATCTACATCATCATTTTTGCAGCACAGAATAGTTCTTTCCAAATAATATTCATTGCTTCTGTTGCCCAGATGGATGTCAGGATATGTATCTTGAATCAACTGGTCCATGCTATTGGGATTGCAACACATGTTTTCTGCAAGTTGCACTTTTCCATTTTCATCCACATTAGTCCCTGCTCCAATCTCCAATAGCCAAGCTGCATGTGCTTCACTGTCAGGAGTCCTCTCCAACCTCATATTATGAGTCAAATAATATACTTTTACAACCCTCCAAAGTTCACTTCTGGCAATGGATGCTGCCACTGTCTCCTGTCTCAACCCCTTTGGCACCACTGGCAAAGTTTGACAAAAATCACCTCCAAACATCACTGTGATCCCTGCAAATGCCACATCTCTCCTGTTCAGGAGATCCCTCAACAGTCTATCCACTGATGCAACTGCATACTTGTGTTGCATAGGCACCTCATCCCAAATCATGATCTTGGTGTGTTCCAACACCTGGTGCATCTGGGAATTCGCTCTGACTTTCGCTATAGAGGTTTCTGTTGCAGGAATAGGAATCTTGAATGTAGAATGGGCTGTCCTTCCACCTTGCAGCAACAAAGCAGCAATTCCAGATGAAGCTACACAGAGAGCTACTTGATTCTGTGCTCTGACAGCTGCAGCAATGGTGTTGCAGACAAATGTCTTGCCACACCCTCCAGCACTGTGGACAAACAGAAGCCTTCCTCTGTTGTTGTTGACAGAGTCCATGGCAGCATTGAATACATTTCTCTGCTCATCATTGAACCTGCCCACATTCAGAGTCACCAACTCAGCTTGCTGTACAGGGTCATACTCCAACTGCTGTGCCAACAGGAAGTTGTCCATAATATCCTCCCAGGATTGACCATCTACAGGGCCTTGAGGCAATGGCATGGGTGGAAAGTCTGTCAGAGTCTTTCCAGACCTCATCAGAACCTTGTTGAGCAAGTGTAATCCATAGTCATGGATCTTGCCATCTTCAAACTCATGATTCTGGTATTGAGGCTGTCTCTGAAGCCTTCTTCTCAAGTCATCACAAATGAATGCCTTGTACCTGTCCCACAGTACTTCAGGAGAAACTGGAAAGCAACTGAGAAGGATCACTGCAAAGAGTGATCTCAAAGCAGACCCAGTCTGCATCTGTGATGCCTCTCTGAGACATTGATCCCATTCCCTGTCATCCTCAAGCAATCCTCTTGCATAGCATGCCTCCTTGTAAGTGGGATAGACATGGTGATCCACCTTTTTCAGGTCCTCAAATGACTGTGCCCCAGCCACCACTGTCAGAAGCAGTCTCAGGTAAAATCTTTCTCCCTGAGCTGGTGATGCAAAGTACATCCTGCCAATGGCTGAAGGATGTCTGCCTGTCCTGGGCCTCCATTCCTGGGTCTTTTTCACATACCAATACTTCTTTGGAAAGTCTTGGTAGAGCACTGTCCTTGCAGCAGGATCCACTCTGTTCCTCTTAAACCAAGCTGTCAGAGGGGTGAGCTTCAGTTGTCCCCTTGCAACCACATCATTCAGCATGTCATCTGCATTGTAGTACACCAAGTGCTGATCCTTGTCATGTACAGGCAACCTTGTCACAGAAGGAAGTTCTTTGTGCATGTTGAACTCAAATATATGCCAGCAGGATTCTGCAGCAGAGATGTATCTTGAATCAAGATACTCTTTGATTTCATTCCTCTCCTGACCTCTGCCAACCTCCAGAGTAGTCCTGTCATGTCCCTTGTAGATGTACTTGTGGATGTATTTGACTGCTTGGACTGAAGCACAAATCTCCACATTGATATGACAGTTGTACTTTGCAGACAGATAGGGATTGTAAGGAACCACATTCCTGTTGTCATATCTGTTGCCATGCTTCTCAAAGAATGTGCCATTGTCAGGCCTGGCATACTTGGGATACCCATCATCACCAAAATAGGTGGTAGGACGAAATTCCTTGGGGAACTGCTTTGAACACCTCCCATTAACCATGCATTTGGCTTGAGGTTTCTCAGCACCACATGGACCATGAACCATATTCTTGGTTATCACCTCATACAGCACAGGCTGAGTGAGTTGGTCTGGGATTTGAGCACAGACAATAGAATCCACATCTGCTGCATTCCTAATCTTATCTTGTGCAGACAGAAACACCAAGAGGTGCATGTGAGGAAGTCCTCTCTTCTGGAACTCAATTGTGTACACCATGGCCACAGCTCTGCCAAAAAGTCCCTTGTGAATTTCTTTGTAGAGGGATGCCCTCTTTCCCTCAAACACCCTTGCCATGATATCAGGTCTATCAGATGCAGTCTGAGGACTGCCATGGGGTCCAGCTTCTTTCAAAAGAGCCTCCTTCACCTCTGGCCAATTAGGGTTGGCTGTCATAGTGATAAATAGATCTGGCTTTTGAAACTCTCTACAAATAGCCATGGAATCTTGAAAGAGTTGGAGCATATGCCTTTCACTTCCAATATGTGTTGAAGGCAGGATCACCCTTTGACCCATATGTTCCATAGTGGCATTGCCATCTCCTCTGTCACCTTGTGCTGCATCTCTCAGTCCTTGGTAGACATCAGCTCTGAGCTCCTTTTGATGAGTTCTAGCCCAGTTCAATCCACTCTGCTCAGTTGAAGCCCATCCATCCACAATGTACTGTTGAAACAGTTTTCCAGCCCTGAAAAGTGGAGGCTGTTGGTCTTGTGGTCTGACATGGAGCATAATAACACCTCTGAGTCACCTTGGCTGTTCTAGCTCTGCCATCAGCTCTTGGCTGAGTTGGGATGTTCATGTGCCAGCCATCTTCACCATGTGGAAACAGCAATACATAATGTAATGGGGAGTATGCTGGATTCAAATGACTTATCTGACGCAGTCCACCACCCTGAAGGTGCAGCACAATGTCTCTGTGCTCAGAGACCTCTTCAGAACCATCTCCTGGAATAACAGCTGCTATCTCATCAGCAGTTGGCAAGTTATATCTCCTTGCATCCTGATTCCTCTCCATGCGCAACAGCACTTGAATGTTTTGCCTTTGGTTGGCAGGAGTTTCAGCCATAATTTGGTGGGCTGACTTGTACAGTGCCACATAGGGATGAGTCTGAAGGATCATGGCTTGCAACTCTATCATGACAGCAGGCTCCAGCTGTGGATTGTTGGCCATCCTCAGGTTGATCTGTGTCTCAGCATCATCATGAATGTAGATTTGAGCATAGCGCTCTGGCTGATTGGCTGCAGGGACCAAAGCACCTGAATGGTGATGCAATTCACCTTGAATGCGAAATGAATATGGCCCAGGGGCATTGGTGACAGCATGGTCAATCTTGACACCCAAAGAAGTGAAAGCAAAGGCAGCATTGTACTGCCTGATACCCTTTTTGAATGTTTTGGAATGGGGAGAGAGGCCAGATAGCAGGTCTCTGAGAACTCTTGGGGCCTCTCTCAGTGGAGGCAACTGAATTTGGCCTTGCAAACAGCACATGCCAAACTTGAGATTCCTGGCAGTTGAAGAAGACAGCTTCTCAAAGTCCCAATGCAAGGCATTGCAGTGAGAGCATGCAATATTCATGGCACCCAGGCTATGGGTTTCATCTTGCTGAAGGTCTACATAAGGTCTCCTGCCTCTGGGTAGATCTCTGGGATTTCTTGCAGGATAATCCTCAGGAATGTCATCTTGTGGGTGCTGCATTTCTCTTCTGACCTCATTCTCAAATCTCCTATTCTCTCCATAGACATCAGCCTCTTGCTGTTGTTGCTGCTGATTGACATCCAAAGCCAAAGCCTGAGCTATGACCTCATCCAGTCTTTGCC
Organism: Amanita exitialis; assembly: GCA_023014455.1. Taxonomy (NCBI): domain Eukaryota; kingdom Fungi; phylum Basidiomycota; class Agaricomycetes; order Agaricales; family Amanitaceae; genus Amanita; species Amanita exitialis. Next base: position 355,283 of record JAEBUR010000020.1, read on the forward strand.
ACTCCTCAGCATCAAAGTCTTCAAAGTCAAAGTCATTGATTTCAGGATCCAGCTCTCTGTCATGCTCTTCCCTCCATTGATTATGAATGAGATTCCTGACTTGGGCATTATTTGCATCTAGAGGTACATATTCCAAGCCAAGAGCATCACGCAGAAGCTCCTCCTGCTCCTGTTGCCTTTGAGCTTCCAAAGCTAATTGCCTTTCATTCTCTGCTTGTCTTTGCAGCTCTGCCAAATCTCTCTGCCTTTGTTGCTCAAGTATTCTCTGCTCCTCAAGCAACTGAGCCTGAGCAATTAGTCTCTGCTGTTCCAATTGCAGATCTCTTTGTCTCTGCTCCTCAAGGACCTGATCAGGTGCAAGTAGTCTCTGCTGCTCCACTTGCAGATCTCTTTGTCTCTGCTCCTCAAGGACCTGATCAGGTGCAAGTAGTCTCTGCTGCTCCACTTGCAGATCTCTTTGTCTCTGCTCCTCAAGGAACTGATCCTGTGCAAGTTGTCTCTGCAGATCTCTTTGTCTCTGCTCCTCAAGCAACTGATCCTGTGCAAGTTGTCTCTGCAGATCTCTTTGTCTCTGCTCCAAGCAACTGATCCTGTGCAAGTTGTCTCTGCAGATCTCTTTGTCTCTGCTCCTCAAGCAACTGATCTTGTGCAAGTTGTCTCTGCAGATCTCTTTGTCTCTGCTCCTCAAGCAACTGATCTTGTGCAAGTTGTCTCTGCAGATCTCTTTGTCTCTGCTCCTCAAGCAACTGATCCCATGCAAGTTGTCTCTGCTGCTCCACTTCCATATCTCTTTGTCTCTGTGCCTCAAACAACTGAGCCTGGGCAAGTTCTCTTTGCACTTCAGCTTCCATATCTCTCTGTCTTTGCTCATTAAGCCTCTGCACCTGAGCAAGCTGTCTTTGTTGTTCAGCTTCCAAATATCTCTGCTCCTGTAACTGTTGCAAAGGGAGAGCCTGTCTTTGCCTAGCCTGTTCAGCTTCCAAAGCTTGGACTCTGAGCCTCTCTTGCAGCTGAGCATCCAAAACACCTTGTCTATGATTATCTACATGCTCTCTGTGAGCAATCTGTCCCCTGTGGACATTATTCAAATCCACATTTGCCTCAGCCCCAGACAATGTATATCTTGATGCTCCTCTGCCTCTGCCTCTGCCTCTTCTAGCTGGCTGAGCTTGTATAGGAGGCAGCTGAGCAGCCATATCCCTCCATCCAAGAATGGGCCTATCTTGAATGTTAACAGCAGCTGGCCCTGGAACCACAGGAGCCATAAAATGTATGGGAAAATGCATGGGAGCATTGATATGCTCAGGTATCTGCACTTGTGGAATTTGAGCAGCCAATGTCAATCCAAAGTTGGGCTGTTGAATGCCCTGAAGTGAAACAGGCTCTCTGAGAAGCCTAGCCTGCCTTCTTCTCTCATCTGGATCAGTCATATTCTCAATCCTGTGCATCCTAGATTCAGCTCTTGTATTTTGATGCTCATCTTCAGGAGTAGTAGGTCTAGACCTATGTGGATAGTAGTTGATATCAACACTGCTATTATGCAAGATAGGGTGGTTGAAAGCTCTTACATTGTTATAGAATCAGAATAGATAGAATAAGTGACTGGAAGGGAAAATTAGATTAGTCAATGAATTAGATGTAATGACTCACTTGCTTGGTTAGGGAATATATATGGGATGACTTGTTAAAGATTATTATGCAAGTGACTGGAAGGTCAAAACCAATTTATCAATGATTTTGACTTGTTTATTATCAATGACTCACTTGCTCAGTCAGGAAACAAAATTGACTTCAAGAATGATGTCAAAGCTGAGTATAATCAATCCAGTATATGTTTTCTAAAGCCTTATCAGTTCCATCTGTTATGAAAAAAGTAAACTGACCATACATGGATTCAAATGATCCAATGACTGTGTCAAAAACATGAGATACAGTTGATCCAAGGCATAACAATGACTCACTTACAGTCAGAAAACAAAATGACTTCAAGAATAATCCAAAGCTGAGTATAATCAACCCAGTATATGTTTTCTAAAGCCTTATCAGTTCCATCTGTTATGCAAAAAGTAAACTGACCATACATGGATTCAAATGATCCAATGACTGTGTCAAAAACATGAGATACAGTTGGCCCAAGGCATCCAAGAGTTTACTCACATTTTTCAGCAATTTTCTTGAATTTGAAACACTGTTTGACTGCTTGAATAACAGGCTATGGCTTTATCAGTACCATCATAAGCCTTGTGTGCACATTTGACATACCTGTCACTAAAGTACTGTGCCAAATGTATTATATAAGACTCAAAAAGAACATCTACAATTTTTCCTACATTTTTCTGATTTTATTGTATTATACAATGTGGGGGGAAAGGCAGAAAGATGGATTGATGATAATCTGATCTCTTAAGCAGCTGCGACATTCTGTTTTGGTCTGTTTGTCCTTTCGCTTACATAACAGAGGCTGATTGCTTAGTCAATTTATTAGTCAGGCTTTGTCAGCTTACCATGGTCACCATTATGGCACAGTTATGGCACAGTTACAGCACAGTTATGGCACACTTATGGCACAGTTATGGCACACTTATGGCACCGTTATGGCACGATTGGTCAGCACTGACTCAGTCCATCAATTCCCGCGCTTTGTCCCCTTCTATATAGATTTGCCAATTGCTGATGAGATTGCTGCAGTTATTCCAGGGGATGGATCTGAGGAGGTCTCTGATCATGGAGACATTGGCTTGTGTCTTCAAGGTGGTGGCTTATGTTGCATTAGTCATTTGAATCCAGCATATTCACCATTCTATTATATCTTCCTTTTTCCACCTAAACCTGATCACAGAGGTAGAAGTGCCAAGGTGACTCAGAGGTGCTATTATACCTATAGACTGCATGTCAGAGGGGACTTGAACCAGCCTCAACTTTTCAGAGGTGGAAAACTATTTCAACAGTATATTGTTGATGGTTGGGCTTCCACTGAGCAAAGTACTTTGAACTGGGCAAGAACTCATCAAAAGGAGCTCAGAGCTGATGTCTACCAGGGACTCAGAGATGCTGCACAGGGTGATGGAAATAGAAATGCTACTATGGAAAATCAGGGTCAAAAGGTCATCTTGCCTGCCACTCATATTGGAAGTGAAAGACACATGCTTCAATTGTTTCAGGATTCCATGGCAATTTGTAGGGCATTCCAAAAGCCTGATCTATTTATCACCATGACAGCCAATCCCAATTGGCCAGAAGTAAAAGATGCATTGTTAGGGGAAGCTGGGCCACATGGAATGCCTCAAACAGCTGCAGATTGACCTGACATCATGTCAAGGGTATTTGAGGGGAAAAGGGCAGTATAGGGAAATAAAAAAAGGACTCTTTGGCAGTATGGCAGCTATGGTTTATACCATTGAATTCCAGAAGAGGGGTCTTCCTCATATGCACCTCTTGATTTTTCTTCATCCTGATGATAAGATAAGAAATGCTGCTGATGTGGATTCCATTGTCTGTCCTCAGATCCCTGATCCTGTCACTCAGCCTGTTCTATATGGGGTTGTTACCAAGAATATGGTTCATGATCCATGTGGTGTTGAGAAACCTCATGCCAAATGCATGGTTAATGGGAGATGTTCAAAGCAGTTTCCCAAAGAATTTTGGCAAACAACACACTTTGGTATCCAAAGTATACATTGGATGAGGTTGTAGAGAGGGGAAGAGTTAGGTATACTGCTCTGACTGCTTGGTTTGAGACCAATAGATCCTGCTGCAAGAATGACAAATTCACCAAACACAACATAATCCATTGAAGACCATTGATGGTCTCTGTGACTAATATTCAAAGTACAATGGGCACTTGGGGATTCCACTTGGGAACCCATACATGTAGTCAACAAACTGGAAGCTCTAGACAATTATCTAGAACTTGAAGGCATTTCTGACCTGAAGGATTTGAGATGCAAATAGAGTGGCTCCCTTCAGGGCTTCCCCCATGCCCCACCTCCCCACCAAAAACAACCCTCTGGAGGAGTCTAGCACTCCTCCCTTAGAGTCAAGAATAGGAACAGCACTTTACACTCCCCTATGTGTCCTGGTGGAGTCCAGGTCCAATCCAGGTAGAGTATTGATTATGCATAAAACAGTGTTTAGACACATCTTTCATTCTCCCAATGCTCAATCTAGTTAGTGAACATCAATTTGATGATTTGCATGTGCTTGGACAGCAACATCTAAGCAACCAATTAAAGGGCTTATGTGGAGTGTCCATTGTAGACTCCTGGCATTTTGTCATTGTAACTATCAAATACAACTATGATTACAGGTTCCCATCATCTTCACCAAATGGACAGGTAAATGGGAACACAGTGAAAATGTAAGCATAAGTGTGTGAGAACATGGTGGGAAATTGTCAACAAAATACAAAATGCAGCAAAAATTGCTATGACCCTGAGTGCAAAGGTAGAATATCAATGACATCATTAGATCATGAGATATTTGATATGTTAATACAGGATGCAATAGTTGCACACAGTAGCCAACAGCAAATGCAAATAATAGTCAAAATTATGATATAACATATGGGAAATATGGCTGAGTCTGAAATAGTTGACAAACAACATCAAAGATAAGATACACACAGTATGTTCAACAATAGAGTACCTCACAGTGCATGGAATCCAGGCACTCCCTGCCTAGTCCAGGTGCAAGGACTCCCTGCAGTTGCAGGACTAGTCCCTGCAAAATGACCAGAATTCCAGGCACAGTCCAGGTCCAGTCCAGGCACAGTGCCTGGAGTCCATGAGGACTCCATGTGGAATGAGTGGGGGAGTGTAAAGACTTGTTACAGCACAGTACAAGTCTCAATATAGATTGATTCAGTCCATTGCATGTTTGTGTGAGGCACCTCATGCCTTATACATAGAAGGACTGAAGTCCTCCTATCCCAACCCAAGATCCACTGGTACAACCTGGCTCTTTGACAACCCAGCCAGTATCAGATTTAGGTGTTACTGGCCTTACATGTGGGGTATGATGGCCATGTGTATTTAGACCATAACTCTGGTTTGATTAGTCAGAGATAACAATATCCAGCCATCATCAGGTGTGGTACCAGAACCCAGGTAAAGGCTTGCTCCATATGGGTTTGTTTTTCATGGCTCCCATTGCCTTTGTATCAAGAAGGTTTTCCAGGACCTTCCAATCCTTTTCTGTGTGGTTGAGTGCCCACTGCACCCAAGTTCCCACTTGACACATGCATCATAGTTCTAAGAGGTCAGCCCAAGCTGCCTCCTGTTCCTGGATCTGTCAGCATTCCATATCATCTAGGAGCCACTGAACATCCCTATGCTGTTGCCATTCTTTGCATCAGTGATGATGCCTCCAAAGTCTGACATGGTTGTCAAACTACCTGATGTATCCATTGCTGGTGAGCATTGGTGTCCATGGGATGATTGTAGTGTTGGCTGCCCACTCCATGTTGAAGATCAATCTGATATCTGCCAGTGTTGTGTGGGCATGTGGTAAAACATAGCTGAACTCACAGTTCATATTTCCAAAAATATCTTCAACTAGTTTGGTTCTATCTCCAACCACAATTGGTACATGCCCAGGTTTGTTGTCTGTTCTAATCAACTCTCTGTGCTTTCCTTCACACATGGTTGGTTTGATCAAGTCAATAACACACCCCAACTTGAATCTTTAATTTGGTTCTGTCAACTGCCAATCCAAAGCTGAAGTGGCTAGGATTTTATCCTACAAATTGATGTGATCTGAAACAGGACTTTCAGCCCCTTGAGACACTCGCAATAAATTGGTTGTTTCACCCATTCTGTGGGTTTTTCTGCAAAAATCACAGTACTTCACACTCCCCCCCCCATTATGTGTGGAATCCAAGTACATTGCATCTGCATATGTACCCACATCTCATTTACTCCCACCATTGTCCCATTCATATTGCCATCATGTTCCCATATGATGGACCACATTCTCACCATGTTCCCACACCACATATCCACTTTCCCACCATGTTCCCATGTCACATATCCACTTTCCCACCATGTTCTCACACAGTTTCTACAATGTTTTCACACTTATGCTTACATTTTCACTGTGTTCCCATTGACCTGCCCATTTTCCCACCAGGCCCACATTCCCACAATGTTTCCACACTTCATATTCACTTTCCCACCATGTTCACACACATTCCTACAATGTCAGAACAGACATGCTTATGCAATAGGCTTTGCAGCAAGTTCATAAGGTTTGATTACAAGCTAAGTTCAACTTATAGTTTGAGGTACAACAGAACTCTACTATTTATACTAGACCTAGAGTCTGTACAAGGTAATGAATGTCATAGATATGATGTAATAGGCATAGATGTCATAACACATCATGAGTGCAGTCATAGCAACATCAGGATGATGAAAAAAGGTAAGCATGTGGCATGGATGAAAATATAGTCACAGCAAGTCATGTGTGACATTGCATAGACATAACAGAAGATGAAGGCATTGCATAAGCACCAGAAACTGCTAACTTAATAAAATGAAAGTATGCATAATTGTAACATGCTCAGTGTTAATACATCAAGAGCTGCTGCATTTCAAGCTTACTGATCTTAGCTAAGCATTATCTAAGTGTCAGTGGTTAGTTAGCATGAAAGTGGGAAAATGAACATGAATTGTGGAAAAATTGTGGGAATGTGTCCAGGTGTGCAATGGGCAGGTGAATGGGAACACAGTGAGAATGTAAGCATGACTGTTAAAACATTGTAGGAATTGTGTGAGAACATGGTGGGAAAGTGAATATGAAGTGTGGAAACATTGTGGGAATGTGGCAAGGTGGGAAAATGGGCAGGTGAATGGGAACACAGTGAGAATATAAGCATAAGTGTGAAAACATTGTAGAAACTGTGTGAGAACATGGTGGGAAAGTGGATAGGTGGTGTGGGAACATGGGAGGTCTTTATACTCCCCCCCCATTCCACATGGAATCTGCACTATTTTGAGTCTATTCTGCATGGAATCCGTGGAATCTGCACGGATTTCATGTGAATTGTGCACAGAATGTGGAATTGGCACAGAATGTCCACATGGAATATTCCGTGTGGATTCCACAGACTCTGCTCAGCTGTGACTCTTTATGCATATGGCATCCACATCTCATTTACTCCCACCATTGTCCCATTCATATTCCCATCATGTTCCCATATGGCTGATGACATTCTCACTATATTCCCACACCACATATGCACTTTCCCACCATGTTTTCACACAGTTTCTACAATGTTTTCATGCTTATGCTTACATTTTTACTGTGTTCCCATTGACCTGCCAATTTTCCCACCAGGCCCACATTCCCACAATGTTTCCACACCTCATATCCACTTTCCCACTATGTTCTCACACAATTCCTACAATGTTTTCACAGTCATACTTACATTCTCACCATGTTTCCATTCACCTGCCTATTGTCCCACCTAGTCACATTCCCACCATGTTTTCACACTTCATATTCACTTTTCCACGATGTTCTCACACAATTCCTACAATGTTTTAACAGTCATGCTTACATTCTGACTGTGGTCCTGTTCACCTGCCCATTTTCCCACCTGGCCACATTCCCACAATGTTTCCACACTTCATATTTGCTTTCCCACCATGTTCACACACATTCCTACAATCTCATAACAGTCATGCTTATGCAACAGGCTTTGCAGCAAGTTCATAAGGTTTGATTACAAGCTAAGTTCAACTTATAGTTTGAGGTACAACAGAATTCTACTATTTAAACTAAACCTAGAGTCCGTACAAGGTAATGAATGTCATAGATATGATGTAATAGGCATAGATGTCATAACACATCATAAGTGAAGTCATAGCAACATCAGGATGATGAAAAAAGGTAAGTGTGTGGCATGGATGAAAATATAGTCACAGCAAGTGATGTGTGACATTGAATAGACATAACAGAAGATGAAGGCATTTCATAAGCACCAAAGAGGGAAACTGCTAACATAATAAAATGAAAGTATGCATAATTGTAACATCCTCAGTGTTAATACATCAAGAGCTGCTGCATTTCAAGCTTACTGATCTTAGCTAAGCATTATCTAAGTGTCAGTGGTTAGTTAGCATGAATGTGGGAAAATGAACATGAATTGTGGAAAAATTGTGGGAATGTGTCCAGGTGGGCAATGGGCAGGTGAATGGGAACACAGTGAGAATGTAGGCATGACTGTTAAAACATTGTAGAAATTGTGGGAGAACATGGTGGGAACATGAAGATGAAGTGTGAAAACATGGTGGGAATGTGGCTAGGTGGGAAAATAGGCAGGTGAATGGAAACATGGTGAGAATGTAAGTTGATTGTGAAAACCTTGTAGGAATTGTGTGAGAACATCGTGGGAAAGTGAATATTAAGTGTGGAAACATTGTGGGAATGTGGGCCTGGTGGGAAAATGGGCAGGTCAATGGGAACACAGTGAAAATGTAACCATAAGTGTGAAAACATTGTAGAAACTGTGTGAGAACATCGTGGGAAAGTGAATATTAAGTGTGGAAACATTGTGTGAATGTGGGCCTGGTGGGAAAATGGGCAGGTCAATGGGAACATAGTAAAAATGTAAGCATAAGTGTGTGAAAACATCGTAGAAACTGTGTGAGAACATGGTGGGAAAGTGGATATGTGGCATGGGAACATGGTGGGAATATGTATATGTGGTGTGGGAACATGGTGAGAATGCGGTACATCATATGGGAACATGATGGCAATATGAATGGGACAATGGTGGGAGTAAATGAGATGTAGGTACATATGCAGATGCAATGTACTTGGATTCCACTTGGATTCCACATGGATTCCACACAGATTCCGTGGATTCTGCAGATTCTGCGGATTCCACATGGAATGGGGGGGGGAGTGTGAAGTACTGGAACATGGTGAGAATGTGGTCAGTCATATGGGAAAATGGCAGCACTTTACACTGGGCCATGTGTTGTACATAGACCCACATAGACTCCAGGTACTCCATGTGGAGTCTACATAGACTTTGTCTGACTTGAATGTACTTCATATTTTCCATTTAACTGGACATGGACTTCACAGAGACTCCATGTAGACTCCACATGTATACAACCATATTCATCTCAAAACTACATTTCACAAGCTACATGAAACTGCAGGTGTACTATGTATCCTTATCGTCCTACCTTGTCATCATTCCTCCTCCTCCTCCTCCTCCTCATCATCATCATCATTATCATCATCATCAGTACTTTCCACTGCCCCCCCCATCCTGCTCAGAATCTGAGTGGAATACATGGATTCTGAGTGAATCCATGCATATTGTATCTGAATATGGCATCCACATCTCATTTACTCCCACCATTGTCCCATTCATGTTCCCATCATGTTCCCATATGACTGACCACATTCTCACCATGTTCCCACACCACCAATCTACTTTCCCACCATGTTCTCACACAGTTTCTACAATGTTTTCACACTTATACTTACATTTTCACTGTCTTCCCATTTACCTGCCCATTTTCCCACCTGGTGACATTCCCACAATGTTTCCGCACTTAATATTCATTTTCTCAACATGTTTCCACACTTAATATTCACTCTCCCACCATGTTCTCACACAATTCCTACAATATTTTAACAGTCATGCTTACATACTCACTGTGTTCTCATTCACCTGCCCATTTTCCCACCTAGCCACATTCCCACAATGTTTCTGCACTTCAGATGATATGGGTTCCATGTGAAAGGGAGGAGGCTAAATTATGGTGAGAAAGTAGGTAATGTGTGAGCATGGTGAGAAAATGAACATGAAGTGTGGAAACATTGTGGGAATGTGGGCAGGTGGGAAATGGGCAGGTGAATGAGAACACAGTGAGAATGTAAGCATGACTGTTAAAATATTGTAGGAATTGTGTGAGAACATGGTGGGAAAGTGAATATGAAGCATGGAAACATTGTGGGAATGTGGGCAGGTGGGAAATGGGCAGGTGAATGAGAACACAGTGAGAATGTAAGCATGACTGTTAAAATATTGTAGGAATCATGTAAGAACATGGTGGAAAAGTGAATATGAAGTGTGGAAACATTGTGGGAATGTGGCCAGGTGGGAAAAGGGGCAGGTGAATGAGAACACAGTGAGAATGTAAGCATGACTGTTAAAATATTGTAGGAATTGTGTGAGAACATGGTGGGAAAGTGAATATGAAGTGTGGAAACATGTTGGGAATGTGAATATTAAGTGTGGAAACATTGTGGGAATGTCACCAGGTGGGAAAATGGGCAGGTAAATGGGAAGACAGTGAATATGTAAGCATAAGTGTTAAACATTATAGAAACTGTGTGAGAACATGGTGGGAAAGTAGATAGGTGGTGTGGGAATATAGTGAGAATGTGATCAGTCATATGGGAACATGATGGGAATATGAATGGGACAATGGTGGGAGTAAATGAGATGTGGATGCCATGTGCATAAAGACCTTGGGAGTGACAGTGCAGAATATTACAAGTGGAATTTCTGCACATTCCATGTGGAATTGCTCAAAACAGCAAGCAAGCATAAAGACCTCACATGGTGGTGGGTTGTGACACCAGCCTGACATTGTGAGTTGTAATTTGTAACAACTGTGACAAGACAGTGGTTAAGTACACATTTGACTGGATGACTAATTGAGTGGCATAGCAATAAATAAATAAGTACAAATAGTCTATGTGGACTCCATGTGAACCCATGTAAATGCTTTTCCTTGTGATTCCATGCTCAGTACAGGCACTCAGCATGGAGTCTACATAGATTCCATGTTAGAGTCCATGTTGTTTTAGTCTGGAGAAATATGTTTTAGATGTATGCAGACTCCACATGGACTCCACAGTGAGTGCCTGGAGTCTATGTGGAGTCTACATAAAATGCGTGGCCAAATGTTAAGACCTCGAAAATGGGCAGGTGAATGGGAACACAGTGAGAATGTAAGCATGACTCTTAAAACATTGTAGGAATTGTGAGAGAACATGGTGGGAAAGTGAATATGAAGTGTGAAAACTTTGTGGCAATGTGGCAAGGTGGGAAAATAGGCAGGTGAATGGAAACATGGTGAGAATGTACGTATGACTCTGAAAACCTTGTAGGAACTGTGTGAGAACATGGTGGGAAAGTGAAGATGAAATGTGGAAACATGTTGGGAAAGTGAATATTAAGTGTGGAAACATCATGGGAATGTGGGCCTCATGGGAAAATGGGCAGGTCAATGGGAACACAGTAAAAATGTAAGCATAAGTGTGAAAACATTGTAGAAACTGTGTGAAAACATTGTAGAAACTGTGTGAAAACATTGTAGAAACTGTGTGAAAACATTGTAGAAACTGTGTGAAAACATGGTAGGAAAGTGCATATGTGGCATGGGAATATAGTGAGAATGTCATCAGCCATATGGGAACATGAAGGGAATATGAATGGGATAATGGTGGGAGTAAATGAGATGTGGATGCCATATGCATAAAGAGTCACAGCTGAGCACAGTCTATGGAATGCTGGATTCCACAGAATCCACATGGGATATTCCATGTAGACATTCCATGCCAATTCCACATTCTGTGCACAATTCACATGAAATCCATGTGGAATAGAAGACTCAAAATAGTGCAGATTCTGTGCAGATTCCATGTGGATTCCACACAGAATCTGTGGAATCTGCATGGAATGGGGGGGGAGTGTAAAGACCTCAAAAATCAGTACAGCTAGCTCACCAGTGCCTGCCCACACTTTCACTGACACTTGGACTGTTCTCATCTGACTTCTGTTTTGTATTCAGAGGGGATGAATCACCCTGTAGTCAATCTATCTGCAGATTGAGTGTATCTGTTGTCAAATTCATAGTCACCTAGTTCCTTGAGGCTGTCTGTGGTCATGTGTTGTTATGTGCACAGAGTCAGACAAATGATTGGTGTTGAAAAAGAAACTCACTTCACTGCCATGAGCTGCAATGAGTAAGACATGCTTGGCACTGTGGTGTATGATGAAGGGCAAGGTTGATAAAGACTCTGGATTATGTTAGGAGCTACCCAAACACAACCTTAGGCCTCATCAAGAAGATAAGAGACAAAACAACAACCAAATAGATTGAGTCCTGGGTAGGGAAACTATCCAGAGTCTTGGGGACTTGCCACTCCAAGAGCTACTACTTATATACCTCAGACCCAGACCAATCCAGACCTCATGTTACCCCATCCCCCATCCAGACCAATCTAGCCCCTGGCCATCCCATCAGTAACCCTAACCCCAAGACTCTTGCAGCTGTTTGCTGACTAACCCTTGGGTGTCCTAACATAGAGGTGCTAATGTCCTGCCTTAACTAGTATCACCCTGTAGAGGCCTCAGAGAAATATGGAAAAATAGTGAAAATGATGAGAAAAAGAAAAAGAGTCTGTTGAATCATAACAGAGGGAAGCTATTGCCTCCAGTGTGTCACCAGGTCCATGCATTGTTGAATGCACTTCCCACAGGTGTGAGTTGGTCTCTTGTGGGTCAAATGCTGAGTACATCTTGTTGCCTAAAAAACAATCCTCCCCTTCCTCCTTTGCAACCACCCACCACTTTTCCCTGTTTGTACCTGGACATAGGTCCCAAAGCCATTTCTGTCAATATGTCAATTTGTGATAGCACCTTCTGTGGCTGCCAAGCCCCATCTGATTTATTTCTGAGGCATTTCACCATACTTTATACACAATGGCAGGTCCATGGTCTGAATCCAGGTCATGGTATCACTTGAGAGATGTTCACCTGGATCCTCACAGCCATTTGGTGTTGGAAACTCCTAACCCATTTTGTTGGGTCAGAGCATTCCATAATTGTTGATCAAAACTCTCTAACCTTGAATGGCTCTGACAGTGTCCCAACTGCCCAATCTCTCCAATCCCCTCCCATCAAAGGCCATTTTTCTTTTACATGCACCTCTGACAACAATATTGCTCTTAATAAAGAGACCTTGCAGCTCTTCAGGTGACATGTCTAAAAATGCTGATTCTGTCAGAGTGGTGAAGGCAGAGTGCCTTGAATGGTCTGGGAAAGAAGCTTTTGCCAATTTTTGCAGAAAATCCCCATCTGCTTGTGACTATTTAACTTTAAGCATTTGTTGGAGATATGAATGTAGTTGTTATGAGCTTTCACTCAAAGACAAAACCACAACCCTCACAGAGAAGAGGAGAGAGGAGGAGACAAATCCATTGCAACTATATTAAATGGTACCCTACATGAGTGTAAGAGAAACCATCTTAAGTCTTGAGAGACTCAAGACTTTGGATGGGCTTATACACCTACACTAAGGAACCCCCTGTCACTGTCTAAGTCCCACTGGCACCTGCCTCATGCTTCCCATGCTGCATCCCAATACCCTGTACCCTAGTGTTGCCATGGGTGCCATGCTGGGCCCACCATGTGGTTCTGCACTACCTGTGTACCCAGGTCCCATGGATCCTCCCAGCCTTGTCTGGGCTTTGCCTGGACTCCACCTAGACCTATTGCTGTACATTGCCCTGCACCCATGCTGCCATTCATGTCCTTGTACCAGGTCCCATGCCTGTCTGATGCATGATGGGGTGATGGCTGATCTATTGATAGACTGTATGTGCTGATCCTGAGCACTTTCTAATGTCTAGGCAATGGCTTGTATTGCCTTTGTCTCATCTTGCAATGAGCACCTTGGTGCACCAGCCCACACAAAGTATTCCTCTAGTGTCCTATGATGGTCCCAGACCATATGGTAGTGATTGGAGTGGTCCCTAACCACTGAGAATAAAATAAAAACATGATGCTAGGATTGCATTTGTAACACTAGTGAAATAGATTACACCCAGTGGGGCTTGTAAGAATGAAATGCATCGAAATGATTCTCATAAAGAGATAGTTGTGGCAGATTAACTCTTGCAATAGAAGTAGCTGGTATTGAGGACTGATCAGGCTCCTCCTGAACCATGTATGTCAATAAATGTTTCAAGATGAAGGATGAATTTCACCCACATTATCTTTGGTGAGATCTATGAGTTGATGTATTTGAGCAGGAATTACACTTCTTCTCTTTGCCTTTCTCAATGCTTTTTCTTTACCCTCAGCAGACTATTTTGTGAACAGTTCATTTTTGGCAGGTTGTAATGATATGGTCACTTGATTTCTAGTGTGATAGTGTGGCTTCCACATCTGCTCTTCTTCACTGTCTTCCTCCTGAGTGATATCATAATCAGTGGGTAATGGTGAAAGAGATGCTGCTGCTGGTGCCACAGATGAGCATGCAAAAGGTGAAACAAAAGCCTTTGGTCTTTGTCCAGGATTTGGAGGCCTCATCTCATTATCATCATCATCATCTACTCATGAGGACAAGCCCTGTGTCCCCTGAGCATAAGTTGGAGGGTGGCTGTCATGATTTTGATTGATACCTCCCATCAGGATGTCTTCATCACTTTGAGCAGACCTTGAGACTGCAGACTTGCCCTCAATCATATTCTGTAACACCATGTTTCTAGATATCTTGGAAGCAGGCAAAGTTTCACTTTCCTGTGAGGATTCTGAGGATGCTGATGATGAAGATGCCATTCTGGCACTTTCAATTGGGAAAGATGCAAGTCCATTCCTATGCCATTGGAAAAGTGCAGGAGGCTCAGTAACTTCATCATCATCCTCACAATTACCCATGGTGATGGGGACATCTGGATGGTCCTGAATTCTAGTGAGTTATAAATTCAAACCTTTGCTCATGTTTGCTTACCTCCTGTGACAATCCTCCTGCACTATTGTCAACATCCAGGATCATATCCTCATCTCTGTGCTCTGCTATTCCATTTTCCCCAGTTGTCTCATCTTCCTCATCTTCCTCATCTTCCTCATCTTCCTCATCTTCTCCTCCCTGTCCTCCTACCTCACTATCTCCCTCATTTCTCTGTTTTTCATGACATATGAAAGGTAAAATCCTAGGCCATGGAGGGCACTCTTTCATCAAAACAACTGACTCTTGGAGGGACTAGGTACTATCTTGCTTGTATCTTGTTGAAATAGTCAGCAAGTATTTGTTACCCTCACAGCAGAATAACTTACCATCCTTAAACCATACATCCTCTTCATCTGAGAATTTTGCACAGATAACTTTGGCAAAGTCCAGATAATTGAGAGTAATTCCACCTCCTCTGCTTCATCACCTCTAACAAGTGAGAAGATGGTCCTCCAGAGTTCCTGCTCAAGCTCTGCTATGGGATGAGGTTTATAGTTCCCAATGCATTGCCAAACCTAGTTGATTATTTAATAAAATTGGTTTACATCAATCATTGATTTCCATCTTTGCAACTCACCCCAATGAGGCACTCCCTGCTAAAGTCCCTGGTATGCCATTGGACACCACAAAGGAGGACAGAGGAGAAAGACAGAAAGAAAGCAATAGAGGGAGGCATAACTGTGACCTATCTTGCTCCTCAACTCCTTCATGCACAATAAAGTTATCATGTTCCTATATCATACAGGAATAAGCATACCATCACATGAAAACTTAAGATTACTCACTGCAAGGAAGCATTGAATATGATATGCCACAAGAAGGATACTCTGGCATATGTTTATTCCTGAAGCTCTCTCAGATAATGCACTGAAACAGCCCCACAGTCTCCTCATGCTCTTGGAAATGCATCTATTAACATCTCACTTGTGTCATGATTGGGTACAGATATATGTAAGTATTTCTCTGCTTTTCTTTACCTTTATAAATATATTTGCCCTTTCCACCAGACTTTTAATACTATCAATGTGACAGAATGACTTAAGAAATCAGTACTAAAGGTATTTAAACAATGTTGGCTTACTTACATTCCTTTCTATGGTTTTGAATGGTGATTTGACATGCCTAGGTATAGGCCATCAAGATTCAGGTTAAAATATTCATGTATTGCATCACAGAGCTTATATTTCATGAGCATATTCATTGCCTTTGCAAAATTTGGCTTGTGCCTATTATCTCTGTAGTATCAAGGCTACCCTCATCAGTGACTGACTTAGGGCCCCACTAGCAAACAAGGGAAAGGAGGGACTGGAGTTGACAAGGGGAAATCCCAAGAGAACTCGAATGGAGTCTCTGGGCATTCGTTGCACATCTTATATACCTAGGTACATGGTCTGTGCACTAAACCCTACAACCCTAAAGGCTGTGGAGTACTCTGGGTAACCCTATGATATAAATAGCATAGAATGTTTGAGAAGGATAACATAATGCAGATCAGTGATCTGAGTGAGTCATAGTGAAAACATAAGCAAGGCTGTGCATCTGTAATCTAATCTTTGTGCTGATTAGATAATCGTTATCTTATCTCTTATGTTTGGCTGTGGCCTTAGATAAAATCAAAGAAAAAGCATATAAATGTCTTAGAAACAAAAAGAAAGAAAAGTAAAAAGGAGCGGTCCATGACATGTAGGACACTTTGGCAGTTTATAGCCAACAAGTGAGCAGAAGTAACAACCAAATGATCTGTGGCCATCACTGATTGCAGGTGAATTGAAAAGCTGATGTTCTGTGTTAAGCAGATTTTCAATGAAGTGCTAGATATGGTGAGGACAACTGAAAGGAAAATAATGACACTCACATGGTATTCTTCCTATGGTTGTTGAGGAAGAAAGGAGGGATTCCTAATGATGGCATCTGTAAGCCAAGGAAGGGAGGCCACATAGACTGCATTGGCATGGTAAGCAAGAGCTGTGGATGTTGACATGTTGCTGTGAATAGATTTCAATTATTTTACAGCTGTCAATGGAAATCTAACACACTCTAATTGGACTGATGTTTGTTGAACTGTTGTCTGGATATGATATGAAGTCAATAGGTCAACTACAGCCAGGGATATATTTGGACTGACAATGCAGCTGGATGCAAGGTGATTGTACAAGATAAGGAGCAAAAGCAGTGCACTCCTGTGAAAGTTCCCACATGTTGTAGAATAACTCAGAAACAAGGGTAAAGCATAAGGTGTGGAATAAGAGCAGTACATCAGGGGTACATGTGGATAAATAGATTATGTAATTTGGCACAGTATCGAAGGAGGTATGGGCTATCTCTGGATTCTGGAATTTGAGCCAATTGTGTCCTAGGAATATGTCCATTTTGGGATCCATCTGCATTATATACAGGAACTGGATGGGCAAGTTTCCTAGTGTTGAGATTATTTTGCTGCATGAATTCCCTGTTCACATACAATCCCATACATCCCAAGTCCAGCAAAGCCATCACTGACATTTGTTGTCTGGTCATGACATCCATAACCACCACCAGTATGTTCATTTGTCACTTTCCTGTTCCTATGATGTATTTTGGACATCATTTTAAGTGATTCAATTGCCAGATCACATTCAACTCTGTTCCATTGTTCAGACCCCTCACCAACTCTTCTCTCACTTCCTGCTGAGACTCATGAATCCATGTCCTTAGAGATTCTACAGCTTGTTTCATGGGATGCTCCCAGATGCATCTCACCATCCATGGAGTCTGCCAGGCCCTCAAGTGAGGTGCTGCAATGCTGATGGGCTGGTTCCTGATCTTGTGTTCTTGCTGGGTTGGATTACTGAGAGTTTCCTTAGAGAGCTGGAGTTGCTGAGTGCTGCTTCCTAATATGGAATGTCATTTTGGGAAGGTGGAAACCACATTGAATTTGGATGGAACTATATCTTTCAGCAACAGATGAAAGGGATTAAGAACAAACATCCTTCCCTGGAACTGGTTGCATATCACCCAGTCAGAAATAATTGGTTTCAACTAGACTTTGGGATGGTGGATATACTGCAGAATTAAGCCAATTCACTGAGCTTTCAGCTGGTGCTGAATGGATTGTCAAAAAGAATAACAACTTTCCCTGGTCTCTTGGCACAGTTCTTATTAAAAACTTAAATATTTTATTCTAATGATATTTCTGTACTGTTTCAGCCTGCCTAAGATATATTCCTGCCTGAAACAAAAGATGGACCATTACATGCATCCACTTCCATTGAACAGTTCAAGGTCTCCTCTTCCTTGGCTTGCATCTGGTTCCAATTACAATCCTATTCAACATGAGAGAAAATGATTTACTCACCTTCACCTTCCTCTGAGTCATCCTGATCATCCTGGTGTCAAAAAGGTCTATAGACCAAAGACACAACCAGAAAAGAAAGCAAGAAAGAAAGAGAAAACTGTGTTGTATAGTCTATGACTATGACAATCAAGAGCCTGGGGCTCAGTATGCTCCTACAGTACCTATATACCCCCAGCCTCACCTCCACCTCCTGGATCCCTCATGTCCATCCTCATGTCCTACACCTGTCCTGTCATGTGACCTGCTTATGTCATCTTCTGATAAGATATACAATAACCCGATAAGAGATTGCGTCTTGATGAGATAAGATAAGAGATAAGATAAGATCAAATTGTAACACCTGACTGACCACATTCTTACCATGTTCCCATGCCACATATCCACTTTCCCACCATATTCTCACACAGTTTCTACAATGTTTTCACACTTATGCTTACATTCTCACTGTCATGGACCGCTCCTTTTTACTTTACTTTTGTTTCGTTTCTAAGACATCTATATTCTTTTTCTTTGTTTTTATCTAAGGCCGCAGCCAAACATCGAAGATAAGATAACGATTATCTAATCAGCACAAAGATAAGATACCGATTAGATTAGATTAGATAACGGAGATGCGGCCTTGCTTATGCTTTCCCTTTGACTCATACGGATCAACGATCCGCATTATGCAATCCTTCTAGTACATTCTATGCTATTTATAGATAGGGTTACCCTAGGTAACTCCACAGCCTTTCGGGTTATGGGGTTTAGCGCACAGACCATGTATCTAGGTATATATACTGTGCAACGAACACCCAGAGACTCCATTCGAGTTCTCTTGGGGTTTCCCCTCAGTCAACTCCTCTCACCTCTCCTCTCTAAGTCTTGCTAGTGGGGCCCTAAGTCGTCACGACGAGGGTAGTCCTAATACTCACCATGTTTCCATTCACCTGCCTATTTTCCCACCTGGCCACATTCCCAATGTTTCCACACTTCATCTTCACTTTCCCACCATGTTCTCACACAATTCCTACAAGGTTTTAACAGTCATGCTTACATTCTCACTGTGTTTCCATCCACCTGCCTATTTTCCCACCTAGCCACATTCCCACAATGTTTCCACACTTCATATTCACTTTCCCACCATGTTCACACACATTCCTACAATGTCATAACAGTCATGCTTATATAACAGACTTTGCAGCAAGTTCATAAGGTTTGATTACAAGCTAAGTTCAACTTATAGTTTGAGGTACAACAGAACTCTACTATTTATACTAAACCTAGAGTCTGTAAAAGGTAATGAATGTCATAGATATGATGTAATAGGCATAGATGTCATAACACATCATGAGTGAACTCATAGCAACATCAGTATGATGAAAAAAGGTAAGCATGTGGCATGGATAAAAAGAACATGGTGGAATATTCTGCAGAATCCACATGGAATATTCTGTGTGGACATTCCATGCCAATTTCACATTCTGTGCAGAATAGACTAAAAATAGTACAGATTCCATGCAGAATGGGTGGAGAAGTGTAAAGACCTCAAAGCTAGGTGGTCATTGTTACATTATTATCAAATGAAGGTTGTATCCCTTTACTCATACCATCTTCTGTTTCATCTGAGGGTATTGCAGCCCCAGACCTGGATGTTATGACCAGGGCCTCACCTTCCCAATAATAGCTGTCTGCATGAATCCTACCTCTCCTATTCCAGCTGGAAGTATGCTTCCTCTGGATGAAGTATCATACAGTGTGCAAGCCACTGTATCAGGGGTACAATCAGAGAGGAATGGCTTCAAATTCTCCTTGTTATCCTCCATGGAGGAGGACAAGGCCATGGCAACTTCCCAGAGGAGCACCTCAAAAACACCTGCATCTGTAGCTGTTGATTCCTGGGTCATATAATTGTCCTGGAGCATTTTCTTGTATCAACAAGCAAGAGTCTTACCAAGACATGGTGGTAATCGACCACCATTCTATGTAACAACTTCCAGCTCCCCCTCCTATCAGAGTTTGTGAGCAGCTGGGAGCCCACAGATGTCTGAAGGATTCCTATGCAGGTCTCCTTCAAGGTCCTTCAACAGTAAAAGTGCCCTTGGAAGCAGATGCTGTGTTCAACTGTGACCACAGCATGTGGTGTATGGGGTCTCATGTAACTGGAAGAAGATCAGAGCAGGAGTGGGAAAAGGAGTATTAGTTACAGTCTGTCTCCAGGACCCAACATCACAGCATACACCTCCCATAGGTCCAAGTTGGAATCCTGTGGGTCAAATGGTGCATACATGTTGCTTCCTGTAAAGTTTTTGCCTGTCTGGACATCCACATATGTCCCAAACACATTACTATCAATATGCCAATATGGCACCAGCAGTGGCTGCCAGGCCCCACCTTATTGGGTTTTTCAGATAGTATTTTGGACAAGGGCCTCTGCATGGTGTGGACCCAGGCCACTGTGTCACTTGACAGTGACAAGTCAGGCTCCTCATGGGCACTTTGGCTGGGGAACTACCATGAGGATGGTTAGCAGGCAATACCATGCTCCTATGGATAGATCTAAATTCACTCAGTGCATGGCCACAATTACTGCTGGAGGTTAATCATACCTTGGACTGTTTTTGGAGCATCCCAACTCCCTAGCCTCTCCAAGCCTCTCATGTGAAAGGCTATCTTGCTGTACCTTACTGTTAGGAGCTATGCTCAAACCAACACAACACTCAAGCTCACTGCAAGTGAGCAAAGAGAAGAATCAAAGAAAAGACAATGGAATTGAGTGAAAACTAGGTAGTTGCCTGAGCAAGACAAACTATCTCAAGTCTTACAGTACCTTTACCTACAGTCCTCCTTATATACTCCTACCTAGCCTCCTTGCTCTCCCCTCATGTCTGACTGTGTCTACTGTGCCTCTGCCATACTGCATCCTCATGCTAAGCCTCATGTCCTCCTCATCTTATCTATGATGAGATCCTTGATAACTCTGATAAGGAATCCCATCCAGATGTGATAAACAATAAGATAAGATAAGATCCCTTGATAAGGTCTTACTCTCCCAATAAGCCTTGCAAGTCATCCAATGTATCCATCATGACCTGTACATTGGTCCTGTGTTGTAAATAGATAGTTGGTAGTCATGGGGTGTTGGATAAGGATGAGATGTCAGATAAAATGTTGAATGCATCAAAGCATCAAACTTAGGGGTTGTTTTGTAACACTTACTGTCATGGACTGCTCCTTTTTACTTTTCTTCATTTCATTTCAAAGACATTTATATTCAATTTTTTTAATTTTTATCTAAGGTTGCAGCCAAACATCAAAGATAAGATAACAATTATTATTAATTAGTACTAGATAAGATAAGATAACAATTATGGATGTGGAGCCTTGCTTATATGTCTTTCCTCTGACTCACTCAGATCACTGATCCACATTATATAAAAATTCTTGAACATTCTATGCTATTTATAGATAGGGTTACCCAGAGTACTCCACAGCCTTTAGGGTTTTGGGATTTAGTGCACAGACCATGTACTTAGGTGTATAAAGAGTGCAACTAGCACCCAGAGACTCCATTCAAGTTCTCTTGGGTTTTCCCCTTGTCAACTCCAGTCCTCCCCTCTCACTCTAGTCATACCTTTGGGGCCCTAAGCTGATCACCAGCAAGGGTAGTCCTGATACTCACTCCTTTGACCACAATACTTTTATCAATCAATAGATCTTGAATCTCTTCACATGATTTGGCTGCAAACTCTGATGCTGTCAAAGTGACAAAACCAGGCTCCTCAGACTCCTTTGCCACAGCATCATCTGTCAATATTTAATTTACCCTTTGGTTAATATGATATATTTGAAGACAAAATATAACTTACACCAAGTGAGGGCTCATAGATGTGAAAGGTGTCTATATTACCCTCATATAGACACACCTCTGGCAAGTTTACCCTCTCAATTGGTGTTTCTGGGATCGAGGGCTGCTCAGGCTCATCCTGAAATTTGAAACTGTGTCAGTATTTTGAGATGAATAAAAATATGTATATATTATCTCACCCATTCTTTTGTGAGATCTATGATCTCATGTATTTGAGCAGGGAATGTGGTCTTCCTCTTGTGCTTTCCAAGCTTGGGCATTGCAGGCTTGTTGTCAACTGCCTGTGAAAAAGGAGTGCTGGCCTCCCTAGGACACCAAAGGTTGGTACCTCAATTATCTCCCTCCCACTGCCTCCCCAGTCACTTTCTTTCCCATCACTTTGCTCCTCCTGTGGGAAATCAGAAATGGATGACATTTAAGATGATGAGATCCCGAAAGCAGGGGTTGGTCCAGGTAAGCCATAGAAAACAGAGGATATGGGCCTTTCCCTTTGTCCACAGGTGGGAGGTCTACTCTCATTACTGAGACTCCCACTTGAGAAATCCTCATCATCCTCAATCTTAGTGAGTGATCATGTTGTTTTACAGGCATTGCCACTCACCTCTCCTTGCTGTCCAAGTGAAAATCCACCTGCAAGCTGTTGACTGAGATCAACCATGACCACATCTTTCTGTACCATTGCCCCATTCTCCCGAGCTCTTTACTGTCCCCCCCCCTATTCCGATCGGACTCCGGTGAAAAAAAACCATTAATAGAATGGCAGTAAAATTCCTATTGTAGTCCGATTTGACTCCGATCCCAGTCTGACCATTTCATCAGAGTCTAATCGGACGATATCGGACAGAGTCCGATGGACTGGGAGCAGAGTCAAATCAGACTAATCAGAGTCTGATAGGAATATATCACATACATTAGAAACTATTACAAGGAATGTGCATAAATGTAACCCTTGGCCTTGTTTACATATATTTCTATTTATTTGGCAGTGCTACATTCAGTTGATGTGATGCCACATGTGCCATAGGCATGTCACTCATGTGACGGCACTCTCATTAGCTTACGGGCGTCACTCATGTGACATATTGTCACAACCATTCACACAGCATGCCCACCACTCGCGCATCAGCCAACGCACCCGCCGCCACCACTGCTGCCACCTCGCCATTGCGAAAAGGTCGCAAGAGGACGATATCAACCATCTCTGCTCAAGCCAGCCCTGAGCACAAAAGGAAGACAAAAGGGAGGAAGAAGACGGACAACGACGCATCAGATGATGCCATTGAGAAGGCAACGATAAGCAAGCGAGGCACGGCAAACAGGTATGGCCCCCCCATTTCCATTTTGCATCACTTGAAATGTTTTCAACAGGAAGACTTCAGCTGTTCAAGCAAAAGAAGATGCAGCAGCTGCCAACACCCCCAGGTATGTACCTCCTCCCCTGTCCCTCACTTTTCTGACTCAATCCGCCACCCCCAACATCCACCCACTGCCACATCTCATCTCCATTACCCACCACAACACCTCATGACCACAACGCCCATGCCCGCCACCCTTTTACCCGCCGCCCTTTTTTTTTTACCCGCCATCAGAGAACGTCTAAAACTGTTAGTGGTTTTATTTGTTCTTCTTATGAGTACTGACCAGGTTCTCCCCTCCCCATCCTCTCCCTTCCCTCGACAACTCACTCACACCATCGGAAACTCACCCGTGCCCTCTCGCATCGTCAACGCCCACCCCACGCTCTTGTCAACTCACCACCACCTTCGACAACTCAACTGCACCACTCACGAACCATCCCCACCTTCAACGACTCGACCGCACTGCCCACGCCCACCCTGCACTATTGTCGACACATGCCTGCCCTCGGTAATTCATCTGCGCTGCCCTCACCCACCTCGCACCCTTCTCGATGCATGCCCACCCTCGGTAATTCATCCACACCACCCACGCCCACTCACACCCTTGTCGACGCACACCCACCCTCGATAACTCATCTGCACTGCTCACACCCACCTTGCACCCTTGTTGACGCACGCCCACCCTCGATAACTCATCCGCACTGCCCACGCCCACCTCGCACCCTTGTCAACACATGCCCACCCTCGGTAACTCATCCACACCACCCACACCCATCCCGTGCCCTTGTTGACGCACGCCCACCCTCGATAACTCATCCGCACCGCCCACACCCACCTCGCGCCCTTGTCGATGCACGCCCACCCTCAATAACTCATCCGCACTGCCCACGCCCACCTCACGCCCTTGTCGACGCATGCCCACCCTCAATAACTCATCTGCACCGCCCACGCCCACCTCGCGCCCTTGTTGACACACGCCCACCCTCAATAACTCATCCGCACCGCCCACGCCCACCTCGCACCCTTGTCAATGCATGCCCACCCTCAATAACTCATCTGCACTGCCCATGCCCACCTCACACCCTTGTCGACACACACCCACCCTCGGTAACTCATCCACACCGCCCACACCCATCCCGTGCCCTTGTCGACGCACGCCCACCCTCAATAACTCATCCGCACCGCCCACGCCCACCTCGCGCCCTTGTTGACACATGCCCACCCTCAATAACTCATCCGCACCGCCCACGCCCACCTCGCACCCTTGTCAATGCATGCCCACCCTCAATAACTCATCTGCACTGCCCATGCCCACCTCACACCCTTGTCGACACACGCCCACCCTCAGTAACTCATCCACACCGCCCACACCCATCCCGCGCCCTTGTCGACGCACACCCACCCTCAATAACTCATCCGCACTGCCCACACCCACCTCGCGCCCTTGTCGACGCACACCCACCCTCAATAACTCATCCACACCACCCACGCCCACCTCACACCCTTGTCAATGCACACCCACCCTCGGTAACTCATCCACACCGTCCACACCCATCCTGCGCCCTTGTCGACACATGCCCACCCTCGATAACTCATCTGCACTGCCCACACCCACCTCACATCCTTGTCAATGCACGCCCACCCTCGATAACTCATCCACACCACCCTCGCCCACCTCGCACCCTTGTCAACACACGCCCACCCTCGGTAACTCATCTGCACTGCCCACACCCATCCCGCGCCCTTGTCGATGCACGCCCACCCTCAATAACTCATCCACACCACCCACGCCCACTCGCACCCTTGTCGACACATGCCCACCCTGTGTCAACACACACCCACCCTCGATAACTCATCCACACTGCCCACACCCGCCTCACACCCTTGTCGACGCACGCCCACCCTCGGTAACTCATCCGCACTGCCCACACCCATCCCATGCCCTTGTCGATGCACGCCCACCCTCGGTAACTCATCCGCACTGCCCATGCCCACCCCGCACCCTTGTCAACTCACCCCCACCCTCGGTAATTCATCCACACTGCCCACACCCACTCACACCCTTGTCGACACGCGCCCACCCTCGATAACTCATCCGCACCACCCACACCCACCTCGCACCCTTGTCAACCCACCCCCACCCTCGGTAACTCATCCGCACTGCCCACACCCACCCCGCACCCTTGTCAACACATGCCCACCCTTGGTAACTCATCTGCACCACCCCACCCATGTCCACCCCACACCCACCTACCCTACCTTGACAAATAATAGTTCTGAAGAAATTCTTGAAGCCAGTGGTTTACCCATTGCTCCTCCAGCACGTCCACGCTCTGGCAACCTACAGTTGCAAAGCAAGCCCAACCAACAAGTCACACGTGCCCGTAGAGATTATGTGATTGAATCAGATGATTCTGGGAGTGAATATGAACAGGAGGAAAGGTCCACCAGTGAGGAGGAGATTGATGAGGAGATTGATGAGGAGGATACTACAGATAAATCAGTGGAGGTGAGTTATGATAATACAAACCTTATTACCTGGATCTTAGTTTTACAATAACAGGATCTTGACAAGAGTGAAAGAGAAGGCATTGAGGATGTTGGGGATGTGGGGAAAACAAATGAGAGCAGTGAGAATAAGTTAGGAAAAGGGAAGGAGAAAGAGGTGTGTTGCAATTTGTCACATTTGGACTAGCTGCTAAACAAAAATAGAGCCTTGGAGCTGTTGATGAGTTAGAGGAGGAGGCATTAGAATATATTGATGGAACAGGACAACAGGTAGGGTCAATCTTGCCCTGTACTTGATTGAGGGCTAATATTTGACTCATAACCAGACACTGGAGAACATTGATAATATTCCTGGAAATGTGTTTAATGACCATGGTGATGGAAGTTTCACATTTATTCTACCTGGACTGATAACAAAGTTATAGATATCCACATGGGTAGTCCTCCCCCACATGGATCTTCATCTACCACAAAGGGGATTTTGCGTGGGAGAGCTGAAGGAAATGTTTTCAACTTGGCTGATGCAGAGAAAGTAACAGAGATGGAGATTGGGCCATTGGTTGGGAAAGTGAAAGTTTATAAGCTTGGGGAGAGCCCTTCATCCACCAAGCCTAAGATGGTCATCAAAATTGAAGCTAATAAGACCATGAATCCTGTCCTTACAGACCTGGCTGACCGATACTCCCCTGTCAAGAGTGAGTTGGCCATTTTTCTCCAAGTAAATCTGACAATATTCCAGACAACAATCAGAGGATTTATGTCTTTGAAGAAGGCAACTGGAGCTTGAAAGGAAGGTACCAGAAAGCTATCCAGATTAATGACTCAGCTGCCTGGTCCAATGACAATGGGGAATATTCCCTTGTCATAGCTCTAGTAAGGTTTCTGATTGATCTTTATTTTGGCCATACTGAAAAACTTGTAGGAGGATGACAATCCATCAAATGTTTTACATTCCCACACTCCTAGTGTTGTTGTGGGACCTGTAAGTCAGGCCATGACACAATCTGGGACCTTTTCAAGGACAGAGATAGCAACACTACTTGGAATCCCTGGTCATTTGTTAAGGGATCCTGATGTTTCATCTGAGCATGATGGTGTGAGGTTTGCTTACTTGAAATATCAAACCATCATCAGGGCCTTCTCCACTCTTACAAACTTGGTTCAAGCTGGGCAGTGGAAAGGTAGGAAACCTGCAGGTCAAGATATTATTGACATGGTGGTTTCTAAATCCAAGTGGTACTCACACTACAAGAAGTTGTTTCCTAAGGTCTCCAACTACCCTGATATGCAAAAATGGTTGCAGAATGATCTGGACTCTCCTACTGATTCTGAAGTTTGGGGGAGAGAGGGGGTATCATACCAATTTCATGACTTAGCACAGTGGTATGAGGAGAGGGATGGAAAAGGCAAGAACAATAAAGGGAAAAAGGGGAAGGAGGGAAAGAAGGGAAAGAAGGATGATGCTAAAGAAGAAGAAGTCAAAGGAAAGAAATCCAAGAAGAAGAAGAATTAGTAAGGGTTGAAATGTATTATCATCTGAACTGGTTTTTGAAATATGCAGTTTGTTTTTCATGCCCATTTTCAGGATTGTGTACTTGACACAGACTTGGTTGGGAGCATTTGTCCTGCTTGCATGTATACCAAGAGTTGGTGCTTCAGGATTGACTGAAAGCCCATTCCCAGATATAACCTTCCAACAATTCAGTGATTTTGTCATGCAAAACTTTAACTCAACTATCTCATTGTCCAGTGTTCTTGTCATACTATTGAGTTTGACAGAAAATGTGCAGCTGTTAAAGCTGCATAGACGCCAGCAAGTGAAGAAGTACAGAGAAGAGAGGTCCACAAATTCTAGTGCTTGGATCAGAGCCCTTGCAAGATCATTGAGAAAAAAATTGGAGGAACCAGGGGATGCATTTTTGCTAAGGGAGGATGATACAGCATTTGGAATGCAAGAGCAAGTTACAATTGCATTGGCCATGAAGCTTGATAGATTGGCCAAGCTATTAAAACTTGATAGAAAAACAAAGCCTGTGTCCCACAAGGCCATAGAGCCCATCCATGTCATATGTCCTGATGCTGTTGTGTGCCAGACACAGAAATGTAATCCACGCTCTTTGCTCCTGAACACCAAGCCAAGGGATATACCATATGTCACTCTGATCAAAGGTTTCAAAGCCTATGAAAATGTTCCAGTTTTAGCAGGCTCTTGTGACACATGCAATACCATTTATTATGCAGACCATGAGAGGTCACCTAATGGCTTTCTGGACCAACCAGAAAGAACCTACCTTAACTCTGCCAAATATGTCAAAATTGGACAAAGTTTGTGGGTTGACCGATCATTTACCTCTGCTGTCCTGAGTGGTGCATACAATTTCCATGCATCTACTTCAGCCTACACTGAATTCTGGAATGATGCATTCTGTGTCTCACAAAATCAAAATTTGGATGTGGGAAAGGTCAGCAGAAGACAAATATGGCAGGCATTTGTTCAAGAATCTATTAGAATGACTGGATCCTTGTCAAATCAGAATCTGACTATTAGAGACAATCTACCAATTGAGGAAGTGACAAAGGAAGCATACCATGTTTTGGGTGAAAATGGCATAATAAGAGCTGCAGATGGACATTCATGTAAAGAATGCACCCAGAAGCACAGGAGTTCACAAACATTATCAGACAGTGAATCAGAAGATGAGGATGAGAATATCAGATCACCTGTGAAGATGGTAGTGGTTGATGGAATTGTGATAGGGCATACAAGATGTGCATATGGGGAATGTGCATCAGACCTTTTAAATGCACGTGGTGGAGTTTATTGTGCATTACATGAAGATCTGTATGGTAGTCAGTGCCATGTGTCTCGTTGCACAAGGCAGAAAGTAGATGGGACATTAGCATGTCAAGGGCACCAGGCAAAGTGGCAAAGGTTTGTCAGAAACCACCAAACAAAGCAGTTAAGTGGGTATAGGAGAGCAGTTAGGCGTGCAGATGACACCTGGCCATGGATGACCCAGCAGCCAAGAAATGAGCAGCCACATGACCAAGAAGTTGAAAACAATGATGGAGGCAAAGATCACTTCATACCCTCTAGAACTTATTGTGTGGAAACAATATGTGCTCCATGTGGAGTTGTTGTGGGTTGGGCCAAGTTTGCAATTGCTGAGTCACCTTCTAACATACTAGACTTCTTGGAGAAAGTATTCCCAACAGAAGAGTCAAGGCCAGATTATATTTGCATTGATAAGGCCTGCCAAGTACTGAGAACCAGTATTTCCAATGGTAGCTGGGACCAAACATGGAGTAAAACAAGTCGATTTATTGTGGATTCATACCACTACACAAACCACTCTGTTGATGATTATCTATGCCGAGTATGGTGCAATCCTACACCAAGGGATGGTTCTGCCCCAAATCTTGTAGTGACAGGCAGAGCAAGGGATGGGCAGTTATACAAGAAAAGTGCATTCAACACACAGGCTTGTGAACAGCTGAATGCATGGTTGGGAGGTTTTGATTCAATCCTCAGAAGGATGACTGCTGGGAACTTTCATTGGTTTTTGCACACAATGCTAACATATCATACAATCCATGTTTGCAGGAAGATAGCCAAGGCTAATAGTCCAGTGTCTGACAGTAGTAGTAGTGAGAGTAATGACTTGTAGAAGCTGTTTTTGTATCATATTAGGTAGAATGTGTGGATGGTCTGGTCCAAGCTTGTCTAATAAGTAGTAGTGAGGGTAATGACTTGTAGAAGCTGTATTTGGATCATATTGGAGTAGATTGTGTGGATGGTCTGGTCCAAGCTTTGTTTTCTGAGCTTCCACAATGCCTCTCTGTACTATATGGCTTGAAACTCATACAAATATATCAAGCAAACATAAACAAACAATGTAAAACATGCTTCTTAATATTTGAAGTCTTTTTGGATTTTTTCATTGGAGTCCTATAGGAGTCCTATAGGAGTCATCGGAGTCTTATCGGAGTCTAATCAGACTGGGGGGGGAGGGTAAAGTATTGCATTCTCCCCCTCAGCTCCATCTCCATTCTTCCCCTCTCCCCCCTCTTTCCCTTCATTTTCCTTCTCAACTACACTTCCCTCAGCTGCTTTCTACATGAAGGCCACCTAAACCCACCACTACTTTCTCAGGTGATCTTGGCTCCAGAGTCATGGAACCCAAAATCCTTGGCCAAACAGAAGGGCATTTCTCAAGAAGAAGTAATGTTTCCTGAACACAACTCTGTACTGTCAGGCAATCATCTTATCATAATAGTTAGTATACATTTCCATAAGACAGAAACAGTTTACCATGATTGAACCAAGTATCCTCAGATTCTGACACATGTTCCAGCCCCTCCTTTGCAAAAGTCAGGAAATCCAAAAGTAGTTTCTCCTCTTCTTCCTCCCCACCCCTTGCAAGCAAAAAAATAGGCATCCACAAGGCCTGCTCAAATGACATGTTCCAAAACTTAAATAAGTGGCAGGTGATGCATGAAAATTATAGATCCCACGCATGACAGCTGATGTGAACAGTCTATCAACACCCATAGATTCTGCCCTATCTTCAGATATTGGCAGAATTCAAGTATACCCTGTCATATCTATCTTGAAGTTGGGTAGTGGACTGTCCTGCAATCTGGACTAAAACCACTTAACACAGGCACTTGCTCATGTGAAACAAATCCTTTAACCAGAGTGACCAAAGGAATGTCCCTTGATTCAGTATGCTGCAGCAATGCCCTAGGATTACAGCTCGTTGTCTCACAGACAACTGAGTCTGGACAAATGACATGTACTGGGAATATATCTTTATGTGAGACTGGCAAAGTTAGTACCAAAAGTGGTTCCAGAAGGAATTTCCTCCTACAGTATATAAGTTTAAGTCCAACAGTGTGAAATGAAAGACTTACAGCACACAGAGAGATAACATGTTTACCTTTGACAACTGACCATTCTATCTTTTCCTCATCTGCAATGGCATCCTCATACCTGCCTTTAATCACCCAATCCCCATCTTCACAGACTTAGATCCTCTGGTTTAACTCTACAACATTGTTAATGTATGACAATAGAAAAATGGGAGTCCAAAGGCACTTACTGCTCACAGGAGAATATTTCCTGGACAAATGTTTGGGTACTGGTATAATGGATGGAGTCACCTCAGTTTTGAGGACCATGGTTGGCTTGGGGTCAGTGGCAATGTCAACACAGGACTTGTAGACTTTAACCAAGCCTTGAGATTAGATCCTGTCCTCCATGATGTCTTCAGCATCAGCAAAATTAAAGAAATTTCCAGTTTCCCTGCCCTGATAAATCCCCCAATGGTCCTAAAAGAACCTTCCAATGGTAGCTCATCTTCTTCATTTGTCTTGTTCAAATCATCCTAGAAAAGGATGAGTAACCTGTTGGCATGTCTTAATATTTACTTGCCTCCCCCACATTACCAGATTCATTATCCTTCAGCAGTCAGTGATTTGCAATTAGAAATTTACCTCCTGACTTCACTCTCATTATCCTTCATCACATTCAGTGATTTGTACTTGGAATAAAATAAAGGACACACCTGATTGACCTCCTGATCTCCAGTTTCTTCATCTTCATGATTTTCCTGTTGCAGCTCATAAAATAATTTGTGATAATTCACCTCTCCCTCATGTTTACCACCACCTTCACTTTTATCACCAATGTCACTCTCATCTTCACTATTGCCATCTTCATGTCTATCCTCAGCATCCTTTTAAAGCTGTTATCAATTATGAGTGAATATAAACATTAAATACTGACTCCACTCTCATTTAACTCCATATTAGAGTAATGTAGATGACACACTGCTTTGGTTGGCATCACTGGTGACAATGGATATATTACATTTTGGGGGGAGGACAGAGAGGCCACTGTCTTCTAATCCTGTTTCTGTACTGATTATACAGTAATATGTGCATTAGGGTCATTTAAATTATATTATATAGTAATACATATTAAGTATTATATAGTAATACATATTAAGGTCATGTAATTTATATTATCTAGTAATACATGCATTAAGATCATTATATTTAATTTAAATGTCCATGGTGTGAAGAAGGGGGTCAGGTAACAGAGAGATCAGGAGGGAAAGGGGAGCACACAATGGAGGGCAGGGGCAACAGAGAGGGCAGGAGGGTAGGGATGACATAGCAAACATGAGGGTGAGGGTGAGGGTGATGGGAGTGAGGGACAGAGGGACAGAGGGTAGGTGAGGGCAACAGAGAGAAGGTGAGGGCAGGGGGGCAAGCAACAGAGGGTGGGGCAACAGAGAGAGGGCAAGGGTGAGGGTGACAGAGAGAATGCAAGGGCAAGGGCAAGGGTGACAGAGAGAGGGTGAGGGCAATGATAGCAATCAACAGAGGGAGGGAAGGGCAACATAGAGGGGAGTGAGTGACAGAGGGCAGGTGAAGGTGAGGGCAAGGGTGAGGGCAAGGGTGACAGAGAGAGGAGGCCATGTGTTGTTGATGAAGAACCAGACATGGGAGGGCATGGGGATGGGAACATTGGTGTAGGGATGGGTGCCAGAGGAATAATGTTCATTTGTGAGTCCAAAATGAATAGAAGAGGGAGGGGAAGGGGAAAATAAGTGAAATAGTAAAAATACTGGTGAAAGAATGACTTATGGGGTGAGTTGTGGGTCATTGTTCACTGCTACATTGTCATGCTGTTCCTAGCTCTTGAAACACTTTGAATGGGGCAGTCTCAAATAGGTCACTAGATTCAATCATATTCCCAAAGAATGGTTTTGGTATCACAGTTGTTGTCATTAGGGGAGTGGCTGAGTCTAATTTGGCAAGGGTGCAAATGATGACTTGCATCTCTTCTCCATTTAGAACAATGCAAGGCATGCTAGAAGGGCAAGGGGGAAACATGTCATTGACATAGATATGCATCTCATTGATGGATTTGATTGCTTTCTCAACATAGGCAAGTATCCCGTCATGAATTTCATCTGCTGCATCAAGAATCTCATAGCAGTTTGGGACAACATAAATGGGATTGAACCAAGAGTTGATCTTGATTAGGTTCCTGACATCATTCTTCTGCACATAGATGCACAGCTGTCCATTGCATACTAGTTTGATGGCATCAATGATGTATTGTTTGATGTTGGTGATCAGGAGTTGGCAAAGAAGATCCAGTGCAAGTTGATCAAGGTTCAATTGAATAGAGTTGGTCAGTTCCCATGCTAGGTTAGTGACATTGATGAATGTTTCAATGAGGTAAGTGCAGTCAAAATTGGTGTGTTCTATCACAATATGTCAGATGGTGAGGGAGTGTGGTTGACTGGAAACTACTCTCCAGACTTGTGCCAGATGAACAGGGATTGCTTGATCCAGTTCAACCCAGGTGAAAGCAATGGTTCTCCTAATCTGATTAAGTATTTGTGGATAGGTAGCACCAGCATTAAATGCTCCTGAATATCCAAGAGTTCTGTGAATTGGAATGGTTTGTGGTGCTCCAAGCTTCTCTGAATATAACATATGCATCTCACTACTGGGGGTAGTTTGGGGAATATCTGTAATAAGGTTTCTGGGGATTGCTTCAGTATCCATCAGAGTGTCTGATGGAAAGTGTCCCTGATTACTCTCAGGTACCACATGATGAGGGTATAATCCCAAAGGTCCTGTTGGTATTTGGGGGTGGAACAGCTTCAGGAGGCAATGGTTTCAATGGTTTGTGATGGAGGGGGACCCTGAGGGTCATGGGTCAGTGCATGATGATGCTCAGGCATGATATCATTAGGGTCAAAGTCAGAGGGTGTGTCATCACAAGGGTATACAAGTGCAGGGCATTCAGGGGTGTGCTCAATGGGGCAAAGGTCAGTGGGTCATCCTGACTTATTGACTGAAAGTATGTGGAGTAGACATGAGGAGGAACAGGGGAGGTAGACTTGGAAGACATAGACTGTGGTTTGATAGTGATGCAAACATTGCTGGTCTTCAATTGAGCTTTCTCCTGGTTTATATCTGTCTAGGACTTCTTCTGTATTTGTCAAGTTGTGTTTGGGTTCCCAAGTGTTACATGACATATCATATCCTTTCCATTTGACAAGATATTGGTATGAGTTGATTGCTTCAACTTCATACTCTTCCTTGCCTTCTACTAGATCAGGGGGTTGTCTCATGTCATTTGGTCCATGTATGTCAGTTTCCTTGTATGGTGTAAGGAGTGCTGCATGAAACACTGGGTGGATGTGCCATTGGGTTGGTAATTTTAGTCTGTATGTTACTGGTCCTAGGAGTTTCTCAATTGGGAATGGTCCTTCCCTTTTAGGTGCCAGTTTACATGTTTCACATGGTATGCAAAGGTTCTTCAACTCTAACCATACTTTGTCTCTTTCCTTAAAGCATTTAGAGTGACAGAGAGTGCATTTCATCATTTTTAGATGTGTTAACTTGTGTGCTGCAAGCACTTCTTCTCTTGCTTTGTGGAGTTGCTTTAAATGTGCATCTGCTGCAGGTACATTGGTTCTGCTAACTACTTCTGGTAGTGCCACAGGGTCTGTGCCATACATGAGGTGAAAAGGTGATTGTTTCAGCTCTTGAAGAGTGCATTGACTGTGTGCAAACTTGGCAATAGGTAAGACTCTGCTCCAGTTGGCTACATCATAAGCACAAAATATCTGGAGATAGATTTTGAGCTCCTGATTTAGACATTCTGATTGTCCATCAGTTTGTGGATGAAAGGCAGTGCTCATTTGATGTTTTATATTTAGAGCAGTTGTTATCTCCTTGAAGACTTTTACTGTGAACTGTGGTCCTCGATCTGAGATCATGACATCAGGAAGTCCAAAGCATTTGAATACTTCTTTGATGTAGAGCATTGCTGTTTGTTTGGTGGTAATCATTTTATGGCAAGGTGATAGAATTACCCCCTTTGTAAGTCCTTGATTGACCACAACAAGAATTGAATTAAAACCATCTGAAATTGGTAGATCAGTGATGAAATCCATAGTTACAGTGACCTGCAAAACTGTTGCAATGTTTGGCAATCTTGGAAAGACTGGTAAATATCAGAACAAATAAAACCGCTAAAATTACTAGAAATTAGTATGGGGTAGAGTAGCATCTGAGCTTGAAATCAAGCCCCTACTGATGTTATTTGGTTAAGTGGTTCATGAGATATAAAATGCTTTCTAAGCCAATACCATTGCAACAGTTTTGCAGGTGCCATAATGCAAACAGATTCTGATATATTCTAATACTTTGTATAGCCCCCCTTTGCCTTAATCACAGCCTGAACCCTCCTAGGCATGCTCTCAATCAAATCCTGACACACCTTTGGCTCTATCCTGTCCCACACATCCTGAATCCTATCCCACAGCTCCAAGACACCAGATGGTGGTCTTTCATCTCACCAAGCCTCCTTTTGACATGTGTCCATAGCTGTTCTATGGGGTTGAGCTCTGGTGACTGTGCTGGCCACACCATGCACTCCATTTGATGGTCTTGAAACCATTCCTTGGCCTTTTTGCATGTGTGCTTGGGGTCATTGTCCTGCTGGAAGATGATGTCAGCCACACCTTTGCCATAATAATCCAGGCTGCCTTGAAGTTCATCATCCAAATGGTGAGGTAGAGGTCCCCATCCATCCTTCCATCAAGTTTCCAAGCCAGTCCAGGCCCCTCCCATATCATACAGCCCCAGACCATCACTGATCCTCCACCAAACTTCACAGTCCCCTGCACAAGCCTGTCACTGAGGCCCTCCCCACCCTTCTTCCATGCCCATTTCCTCCCATCTGACCCCAGACAATTGATTTTAGTCTCATCTGACCAAACAAACCTCTTCCAGTCTTCCACTGTCCAATCCCTGTGAACCTCTGCAGAGTCCAGCCTCTCCCTCTTATGCCTTGCACTAAGAAATGGCTTCTTCTTCTTCACTACTGCCTTCGTCCCAGCCTTTTTCAGGTGTCTCCTCATAGTATCAGGTGAAATAGACTCATTGGTCACATCCTGTAGTGCTTTGGTGGCCTCCACAGCTGTGCCCACCTTCCCAGAGGTGAGGAGGCAAATGGCATGCTGGACATTTCTGCCAGAAATCTTGGTTGGGCAGCCTCCAGCTGACATGGGGAGGTAGGGACAGTGCTTCCTTCAAAGTCTGGATATAGTGCTGGTGTGTACTCCCATGATGGAAGACACTTCATGTGCAGAGTGGCCAGCAGTGAGGAGAGAGATGATATCAGCCTTTTGAGCAGCAGAGATGGGGTGGGTTGCAAGTGTTGTTGTGGTATATTTGACATATGCTTAACATGTTCAACATAGTCATGTGACATTCAACCAAGTCACATGACTCCTAGACACCAGTTTTGGAATTGCATCATGGCACCTGCAAAACTGTTGCAATGGTATTGGCTTAAAAGACATTTTATATCTCATGAACCACTTAACCAAATAACATCAGTAGGGTCTGTATTTCAAGCTCAGATGCTACTTTACTATAGATTAATTTCTATTAATTTTAGCTATTTCATTTGTTCTGGTATTTACCAGTCTTTCCAAGATTGTCAAACATTGCAACAGTTTTGCAGGTCACTGTATCTGCTGAAATGGTCATTGGGCATGTGAAATGATTGGTGTTAGAGGTGCAGCAGTGGGATGAGTGTTTGACTTCATCTGTTGACAGGCTCCACAGCCATCTATATATTTCTTTAGTAAGATGGTCATTCCTGGTCACCAATAATGAGTTTTGAGCAAAGCAAGCATTTTGAAAAATCCAGGGTGTCCTGTGCTTGGTGATTCATGGTATTCTTCAGCACTTTACACTGGGCCACGCATTGTACGTAGACCCACATAGACTCCAGGTACTCCATGTGGAGTCTACATAGACTTTGTCTGACTTGAATGTACTTCATATTTTCCATTTAACTGGACATGGACTTCACATAGACTCCATGTAGACTCCACATGTATACAACCATATTCATCTCAAAACTACATTTCACAAGCTACATGAAACTACAGGTGTACTATGTATCCTTATCCTCCTACCTTGTCATCATTCCTCCTCCTCCTCCTCCTCCTCCTCCTCCTTATCATCATCATCATCATCATCATCATCAGTACTTTCCACTGGCCCCCCCATCCTGCTCAGCATCTGAGTGGAATCTGAGTGGAATACATGGATTCTGAGTGAATCCATGCATATTGTATCTGAATATGGCATCCACATCTCATTTACTCCCACCATTGTCCCATTCATGTTCCCATCATGTTCCCATATGACTGACCACATTCTCACCATGTTCCCACACCACCAATCTACTTTCCCACCATGTTCTCACACAGTTTCTACAATGTTTTCACACTTATACTTACATTTTCACTGTGTTCCCATTTACCTGCCCATTTTCCCACCTGGCCACATTCCCATGATGTTTCCACACTTAATATTCACTTTCTCAACATGTTTCCACACTTAATATTCACTTTCCCACCATGTTCTCACACATTTCCCACCTGGCCACATTCCACAATGTTTCCACACTTCATATTCACTTGCCCATGATGTTCACACACATTTCTACAATGTTGTAACAGTCATGCTTACATTCTCATTGTGTTCCCATTCACCTGCCCATTTTCCGACCTGGACACATTCACACAATATTTCCACACTTCATATTCACATTCCAACCATGTTCTCACACAATTCCTACAATAATTTAAATCTTATGCTTATGTAACAGGCTTTGCAGCAAGTTCATAAGGTTTGATTACAAGCTAAGTTCAACTTATCATTTCAGGTACAACACAACTCTACTATTTATACTAAACCTAGAGTCTGTAAAAGGTAATGAATGTCATAGATATGATGTAATGGGCATAGATGTCATAACACATCATGAGTGAAGTCATAACAACATCAGGATGATGAAAAAAAGGTAAGCAAGTGGCATGGATGAAGATATAGTCATAGCAAGTGATGTGTGGCATTGCATAAACATAACAGAAGATGAAGGGATTGCATAAGCACCAAAGAAGGAAATGCTGACATAATAAAATGAAAGTATGCATATTTGTAACATCCTCAGTGTTAATGCATCAAGAGCTAATTATCTAAGTGTCAGTGATTAGTTAGCATGTGCCTGGTATTTCCTGTTGTCCCCTATGTTATAAATGAGGGGAATAGATGAGATATGGGTTCCATGTGAAAGGGAGGAGGCTAAATTATGGTGAGAAAGTAGGTAATGTGTGAGCATGGTGAGAAAATGAACATGAAGTGTGGAAACATTGTGGGAATGTGGGCAGGTGGGAAATGGGCAGGTGAATGAGAACACAGTGAGAATGTAAGCATGACTGTTAAAATATTGTAGGAATCATGTAAGAACATGGTGGAAAAGTGAATATGAAGTGTGGAAACATTGTGGGAATGTGGCCAGGTGGGAAAAGGGGCAGGTGAATGAGAACACAGTGAGAATGTAAGCATGACTGTTAAAATATTGTAGGAATTGTGTGAGAACATGGTGGGAAAGTGAATATGAAGTGTGGAAACATGTTGGGAATGTGAATATTAAGTGTGGAAACATTGTGGGAATGTCACCAGGTGGGAAAATGGGCAGGTAAATGGGAAGACAGTGAAAATGTAAGCATAAGTGTTAAACATTGTAGACACTGTGTAAGAACATCGTGGGAAAGTAGATAGGTGGCGTGGGAATATAGTGAGAATGTGATCAGTCATATGGGAACATGATGGGAATATGAATGGGACAATGGTGGGAGTAAATGAGATGTGGATGCCATGTGCATAAAGACCTTGGGAGTGACAGTGCAGAATATTACAAGTGGAATTTCTGCACATTCCATGTGGAATTGCTCAAAACAGCAAGCAAGCATAAAGACCTCACATGGTGGTGGGTTGTGACACCAGCCTGACATTGTGAGTTGTAATTTGTAACAACTGTGACAAGACAGTGGTTAAGTACACATTTGACTGGATGACTAATTGAGTGGCATAGCAATAAATAAATAAGTACAAATAGTCTATGTGGACTCCATGTGAACCCATGTAAATGCTTTTCCTTGTGATTCCATGCTCAGTACAGGCACTCAGCATGGAGTCTACATAGATTCCATGTTAGAGTCCAGGTTGTTTTAGTCTGGAGAAATATGTTTTAGATGTATGCAGACTCCACATGGACTCCACATGGACTCCACAGTGAGTGCCTGGAGTCTATGTGGAGTCTATGTAAAATGTGTGGCCAAACGTAAAGACCTCGTATTCTTTGATGATATCATGGTGTAGGTCTAGATCATCAGGAACATAGGGTGTCCCTTTGTATATTAATAGTCTGCTGTCTAGTTTCCAGTTGGGGATAGTGCTTCTGAATGGAAGTGGGGTATTTTGGTTGAGGCATTGTCTGACATTTTCAACAAATGCATCAGTGGAACTGCTATTAATAATCCTTTTGTGAAGTTCTAATGATAGTGATTGGATGAACATAGAGTGTGGGAGTATAGTGACTATTTTGTTATCTTCTTCTCCTTCAGTGTGATCAGGGTGGTGGGAAAAGAGCATTGGCTTGTGTCAATTTAGCTCCAGGGGTGTGCATGAGTTCTAGATTATATTTGGATAGATTATTCCACCAGTGAGCTTGGTGTGCAGTCAAGCACTGAGGTGCATGATAATAGGTTAAGTTTTTATGATCACATCAAACAGTGATGGTGTGAGGCACTCCTAAGAGCAAGTATCTCCATTCTTTGAGT
Source organism: Amanita exitialis (assembly GCA_023014455.1). NCBI lineage: Eukaryota > Fungi > Basidiomycota > Agaricomycetes > Agaricales > Amanitaceae > Amanita > Amanita exitialis. The sequence goes on from JAEBUR010000020.1 coordinate 394,837, forward strand.
GTGTGAATTATAGCATAGAGTTCCCTGTCATATATTTGCCAATTGTGTTCAGTAGGGGTTAAGGCATGAGAAAGGTATCCGCATGGATGCAGCTGGCCATTGCTGTCCACTTGGAGTATAGTTCCACCTACAGCCCATTTGGATGCATTGCTTTCTAGAATAAATGGTTTAGTCACATTGGGCATGGCTAATACAGGGGCAGTCATGAATTGTTCCTTTAGAAGATCAAAGGAGACTTGACATTCCAGTGACCAGTCCCAGATTTTGTTCTTTTTGGTTAAGTCATGAATGGGTTTTGCAAGATGTGCAAAATGTGTGATAAATCAGTGGTAGTAGTTTCCAAATCCTAAAAATGAGTGTACTTGTTTGACTGTAGTTGGTACAGGCCAGTTCTAATTCCAGCTAGTTTGATATGGTCCATTTTGATCATATTGTGGGAAATGATCATGCCAAGGAATTCCACTTCTTCCTTGGCAAATTTCCATTTCTCTAATTTTAAACATAGGTCATGATGTCATAAGCATTCTGGAATGCCTTTAGTTCATGACTCAAGTTCTTTTGTTGTTTGTGCACATAATGTCATCCATATAAATGACAATCCATCCTTCATCAATCATGTCCCTAAAGTAGTCATCCATCATGGCTTGAAATGTTGCAGGTGAATTCCCTGAATGACCAACTGCCCCCTTATGTGTCACACATCCTCCCAGTCACTTTTGAAGACTGTGAGATGGGAGATCATTACAAGTAGATGAAACTGCACACTCCTTGAGTTCTCTAATGAGGTGTATTGGCATGGCAGGCCCATCCAGACAGAATAGCTGATTACCACCTCCTTTCTCACAATGGTGCTGAACATCCAATTGTGAAGGAGGGCTCCATATTATTGGTCTATTATGAATACCTGATGTCAACAGCAACTATGCTGTCAGCAATGAAAGTTTTCAGCATCAAACCATTTGTACTGAATGGCAACATGACTGTGAAGGAGCAGGATGATGCAGTACAAGAGTTTATCAGAACTCAGGACTCAACTCATCATGTGCTCCTGTTTTCATCTGTTGGCTCTGCTGGGCTCAACCTAGCTTGCACAGATGTGGTCATCCTCTATGTACATCAAAGTTTTGATTTCATATTTCAACTTTCTGACATAATGCAAGGATACCATTTGGTCTCAGCAATCACTTGTACAAAATGTAGGATGCACACATTACTATGGTCAAAACCAACTTGTACATGTATATCACCTGGCACAACAGATGACAAATTGTATTCTCAATATTTTAACAGACTTAAAAATTGGGTTGATACTGTTCTCTACAAACTTTTTAAATTCACTTAAGAGGTAGAGTTTAAAATTAAGGGTTTTAAAAGAGGAAACAGGTTTATATTTGTAGTAGCCTCCTCATAAGTTAACCCTCTTGTATGTTTGATTCTCTGATTTTACCCTTTAAAATTAAAAATATAAATAAAATCTAATAATAGGACCTCATGTCATTGCTGGCAAAGGACAAAAATGAAAAGTTACAGCCATTGGTGACAAGAACCCACAAAATAAGCCCCAGTATGGTGCACCATCCATAAAAGCCCACAAACTGCTAATTTATGTCTAATGCAGATCTTATGGACATGTTCAAGGGAAATGAACTGGGTGAAGATGACAAAGATAACAGCAATACAGAATTGGCAGCAGTGGAAAGCAGCAAGAAGGGGAAGAGGAAGAAGGGTAAGTAATTACTACTCTTATTATTGGCACTTGACTCATTGCTTTCTCTTAGAAACATGCAAGCAGGCAAAGAACAGTGGGCATAAAACTGCCCATGCCATGTCCAAGCAAGCCAGACATGCCCACTGATCCATCTCAAAAGGAACCAGGTGAGCCTCAACAGCAACAAACTGAGCCAGATGCTCATATGCAAGATCCCACCAGCAACAAGATGCCTGTGCCCTCCTTGCAACATGCAGATCTGGCCTCATCACAGCATGATGGAGTACATGCAGATGCAGCACCATCACATCCCTCTCCATTGCTACCTTTAAGCCCTTGGTCTAGCCTACCAACAAGCTGAGGATCTTCTGTGGCTGCAGAAACAGTAGACAGTCAGGAGCACATCATATGTTGAAACATGGCTGGCAAATTTGTCAGCCCAAAGAACATAACCACTGGTTCATATGCTCCTTCCAGCATGGTAAAGGCAGCTTTCCATTCATCGCCTTCTTTGATTTGTACATTGTTGTATCCCCAACATAAATCTAGTTTGGTAAAGTGTCTAGCTTTACCTGCTCAGTCTACGAGCTCCAATATAAGTGGAAGTGGATAATTATTTTTAATTGTCCACTCATTTAGGTGACGGTAATCCTGTACCATTCTCTTTTTTCCATCTTTCTTTTTTACAAAGAACACTGGTGACATTTGCAGTGACTTAGAAGGTCTGATGTATCCCTTTTTGATTTGATCATCTAAGAAGTCTCGTACTTCCTGGAGTTCATCTGGGGATAAAGGATACACCTTTCCTTTTCTGGGTTCATAGCCTGGTTTGGTATCAATGGCATGATCCCATGGCTTTCAAACCAGCATCTGCTCTGATGCTTTCTTTTCAAATACCTTTAAGTATTGGTGATACTTTTCAGGTACCATTTCTTCTGGTGTTTGTTTTTTAAGTTCATTTATCTGTTTTGAGAAGGATCCTGCCTTCAGCAATCGTGGTGGAAACAAGGGCAAGAATGGATATTTATTTCCATACTTGTATTGTTTCAGGTGTTTGCTTTCTTCCATGTAAGATGCACCAGCATCTTCCATTTGTTTCTCCTCTAGGCAATACGCGAAGTCCAACTCACGTTCCTTTTCCCATAGGTATTGTAGAGCCTCCCAGTGCTCTGCTAACCTAGCATTCTGTTCCTGCTCTGCAGTCCATTCTCTTTGTTTGTGTCCACAGGATCATGGACACTGTGTAAGTTTTATTTCTCCAGTTTCCCAATTAACTTCTGGATTATGACGTTGTAACCATGTAGATCCTATGATTACATCTGTTTTTCCTAATTCGCATATTTCAAACATGGCTCTCTCCATGTGACCTTGGTAATGAAGTATTAAGTCTACCTCATGAGTTATCATGCCACCCTCATTTAGAGTTCTGTCTACATTACAGACTGGGATGGGATTGGCTAAGGGAATTAGTTTGTAATTCATCCACTTAGCAAATGATTTATTCATAAACAAACCTGTAGCTCCTGAATCAAGAAGCACTGTTTGTTCATGTTTTTTGTGTGTGTCCATAGTTTCCAGACTGACTTGCATCAGGATTTCTTCTTTTGGACCTATTGTTCTGATGAAGAAATCTTTTGTCCCTTTCCATATTTTTTGTTGAGCAATAGAGGAATTAAGCACAGGTGTTACTGCCCTGCCATGCTCCTGTACTTTTGTACCAGAGACTGCCTCTTGTGGGGTTGTTTCGGAAGTCCTTGAGACTTCCAATTCAACTGCATGTCCATTAGTTGCTCAACTACTAATACATTGTACTTATTATGAGAGTCCAGAGTGGGACTCACTGGCTCTCATTGTCTTTTAACTCTTTGCCTTTTGTGAAGTATTCCTTCATCTCTTCAAACATCATTGTTCTGACATCTAGTCCTGATCAGCAATTTGCTCAGATGTGTCTGAGTCTTCCACATTTGTAACATCTTGGTGGTGGATGGTTATTGCGATCTACATCCATATTGTTCAGGCTGCATGGAGGTTGAGTGGCATTACTACCTGAGGAGGATCCAGCTGCCTGCTGTGGCTGGGGTGCTGATCCTGATGGCCACAGAAAGGTCCATCTGGGTTTTGGCTGCCCAGCTGGTGTCGTCTTTGCAGATGGAGCAGGCCCTTTAGAGCCTCCTTCACTCCTATTGGTGGAGCTACTGTTCCTTGAGGAGTAATACTTCTCCTCAGCATGTGCTTGGCACCATTGTTGATCCAGTCAGATGGCTTTGGCATACCATCTGTTAGCCATTTGGGGAACCTCATCGGATTCCAAAATTCTTTTGTGGAGTCCTGTGTTGAGACTCTGTTTGAACTCTTCCAAAAGAGCTCATCCTTCATAGCCCATTCCTCAAGCTATTTTTTTAAACTTTTGCACATGTTCTTCACATGTGCTTGCATTGTGCACAACTCTGCTGTTTTTGAAGACTGTCCATCTGTGTCTCCAAATTCTTCCTTTATTTTCTGGAACAACTGTTCCACCGTGCCTGGGACTTCTTCATCATTTTTGTATTGCTCCAATAGATTGTCCCTCCAATCTAGAGCAAACCCTTCTGACATATATGATAAGACAAAATACACTTTGTCTTCCTCCTGAGTGTGCTCCATTTTGAGCCACATGTATAGTCGGCATGAGTTGATAAACCCATTGACTTCTGACATCTTACTGGTAAAGACTGGTGGCTTGGCTGCATCTATTTTTGATGATGTGTGTCCAGGTTGGGTAATATTAAATACTGTACCCTCTGGTATATTGACTATAGGCACAACTGGTGCTACTGGTGCAGGTGCTGGTGGTGGTGCTGGCGCTGCTGTGGCTTTGATCATCTGATTCTGCAGGTGTTGGAGTTGTCCCTGCAGGGTGTTGATGGTGGCTGCTTGTGCATTCAGCTGGGCCAACAGCTGAGCCGAGTTCATCTTGACTTCTTCTGGTCCGATGTTGGACATTGGTGGTGGGTATGGTGGGGGAAGGGATCTGTAACCAGATTGGGAGGAGGATCTGGAAGAGTCCCTGGATGAATCTGTGTCGGTTGTAGTGTGGGTGTGGGGAGCTCTAGTGTAAGTTTGTGGGGGAGACCAGGGCGGTGTGACTGCTCCAATGAATGTGGCATTGGAGTTTAGGAGGTTATTGATATCAAGTGTAGCTGGATCTCATGTAGCTACTGGAAATGGTGTTGGTTCCCAATGATGTGGTTGCTCTCTGATCAAATCTGAGCTACTGGTAGAATCTCAATTTCTATTATTATCTGAGTCGCTATTGGGTCCTAATGGAGGTGGATCTTTGAAAAGATTGTTAACTTCTTCTTCCATGAGATGTGATCCAGTAGAATCCAATGAATGGTTCTTTCTATTTCAATCTCTGAAGAACCGCCTCTACGTAGAAGGTCTCTGATCTCGTTTTGATCCGTTTTTGAAAAAGTATGAGGTGAGGAAGGTTTGTGACCTGTCACCTATGTATGTATGCATTCAAGGTCTGCAACTGCCCTTGCAACACTTATGTACTTTTTCTATTTTTAAATGGAATCAGATTGTATACTAACAGGGGGCCAGACAGTTGTCCCTGTATCACTATTCCCTTATGGGGAACAGATCTTTCTCAAGAGCATGTGGTCAAGTGACAGCTACTCTCAAGGATTACGGAAAGAAGTTATGTACGGTATATACTGTATAGCTCTCTGTGAGCCTAGACCAAGGTAATTTAATGTAATCAAGGGGCTGGTGAGGCTGATCCCTGATCGCATATCATGTAACATATGATAGTTCCGGCACTGGTATGCTGTGCACAGCGGTCCCTATAATCCAGGGTAGGATCTTTGGTTTGCAATGACCAGGAACGATTGTATGTGGTTTTGTTCTAGTGATACCACAGAAAACACAAAGTTTAATGTCTAGTAGATGGTGCACTGGCAGGATCTGAGAAAGGTCTCCTTAACCCTGGAGTCTGGGTGTAGTGAGCGTGATGCTTGACGAGTGGGGCAGTAAGATAACTATTCAAGTTCTTCTATCAGGACACCCTTGACATGACGTCTTAGGGCCCCACTAGGGAACTGAGGAGTAGAGAGGAAAGACTAGAGTTGACAAGGGGAAACCTCAAGAGAACTCGAATGGAGTCTCTGGGTGTTCGTTGCACATCTTATATACCTAGGTACATGGTCTGTGCACTAAACCCTACAACCCTAAAGGCTGTGGAGTACTCTGGGTAACCCTACTATATAAACAGCATAGAATGTTTGAGAAATTGCATAAGGTGGGTCCGTGATCCATATGAGTCAAAGGAAAAGCATAAGCAAGGCCGTGCATCCGTAAGCTTATCTTATCTAATCGTCATCTAATCTTTGTGCTGATTAGATAATCGTTATCTTATCTCTGATGTTTGGCTGCAGCCTTAGATAAAAACAAAGCAAAAGAATATAAATGTCTTAGAAATGAAATGAAAGAAAAGTGAAAAGGAGTGGTCCATGAAACATTGTTGCTACCAGAAAAGTTTTTGGTTGGCATCAAGTTGGGTGCACTGCCTGAAATAATGGGCACTGTGTGAAGGATCATCTGTGAATGTTGAAACGAGTGTGGTGGCAGCCATTGGATGGCATTAAGACAATAGTAAATATTTTCAACTTGAGGCAAAGTCATCAGCTGGCAATGTCAGTGGTCAATCTCCCACAAAGGCCCCCTGTCATGGACCGCTCATTTTCACTTTTCTTTCATTTCATTTCTAAGACATTTATATTCTTTTCTTTGATTTGATCTAAGGTCGCAGCCAAACAATCTAGATAAGATAACGATTATCTAATCAGCACAAAGATTAGATTAGATTAGATTAGATTAGATAACGGAGATGCGGCCTTGCTTATGCTTTCCCTTTGACTCATACGGATCAACGATCCGCCTTATGCATTCCTTCTAGTACATTCTATGATATTTATAGATAGGGTTACCCTAGGTAACTCCACAGCCTTTAGGGTTATGGGGTTTAGTGCACAGACCATGTATCTAGGTATATATACTGTGCAACAAACACCCCGAGACTCCATTCGAGTTCTCTTGGGGTTTCCCCTTGTCAGCTCATTCACAGTCCCCTCTTATCTTCAGTTCACTAGTAGGGCCCTAAGACGTCACGTCAAGGGTAGTCCTGATACCCCCTGTGGTGGTCACCATTTAATGAGCTAACTCCTAGCACGGCAGGAGTACAGGCCAGAGGGGAATAGTGTGGGCAGGTCCTGGGATTTGCCCCAACATCAGTGGGCACAGAGTTGTTGTCAGTGGGTGCTGGTGATGGTGATGGTGATGGTGGCTGCATATGACTAAGCCATAGTGGAAGAGAAAGAAAGTGAGTGAGGGAGCCAGAAATGAGGGCAAAATGGGGAACTAATGCATTAGGTGGGGGTATACAGTGACCCACAAAACCGTTGCAATGGTTGGCAATCCTAAAGGTATTGGCAACCAGTGCAATGGGTAAAATAGAAACAAATAAATAAAAATAAGGGTATGATAGCCCTGCTTATAAGCTTTAATTTTATTTAACATTGAACATATTTGGTTATGTTTTGGTTGAGATATAAATTCCTGAAGTAGGTGATACCATTGCAACGGTTTTGTGGCTGGCATATTTTGATAAGATATTGGTATATTCTAGTACTTTGTGTAGCCCCCCTTTACTTGTATCACTGCCTGTACCCTCCTAGGCATACTCTCAATCAAGTCCTGGCACACCTTTGCCTCAATCTTATTCCACTCAACCTCCACCCTCTCCCACAACTCAAGCATGCCTGATGGGGATCTCTCATGCTCTGCCAGCCTCCTCTTGACATGTGTCCACAATTGTTCAATTGGATTGAGGTCTGGGGACTGTGCAGGCCATGGTAGAGGTTCAATTTCATGGTCTTTAAACCAAGTCTTGGCCTTCTTGCAGGTGTGCTTGGGGTCATTGTCCTGCTGGAAAATGATGTCTTCTGCACTCTTGCCATAATACTCCAGGCTTGCTTGAAGGTCTTCCTCTAAAATGGACACATAAAGGTCCCCATCCATCCTCCCATCAATTTTGCAAGCATACCCAGGCCCCTCCCACATCATACACCCCCAAACCATAACTGATCCTCCCCCAAACTTGACTGTCCCACTCACCAGCCTATCACTGAGCCCCTCCCCTGCCTTCTTCCAAGCCCATTTCCTCCCATCTGACCCTAGCCTATTGATTTTTGTCTCATCTGACCATACCACCCTCTTCCAATCCTCTACAGTCCAATCCTTATGTGCCAAAGCAAAGTCCATCCTCTCCTTCTTGTGTCTTGCAGTTAGTAGGGGCTTTTTCTTCTTCACCACAGCCTTCATCCCAGCCTTCTTTAAGTGTCTCCTGGTTGTCTCAGCAGAGAGAGGCTGGTTTATGATGTCTTGAAGGGCTCTGGCAACCTCCACAGCTGTGTCAGCCTTGCCAGAGCTGATGAGTCAGATGGCATGGTTGACATTTCTGTCAGAAAGCTTGCATGGACGACCTCCAGATGACTTGGGAAGGTAAGGGCAGTGCATCCTGTGAAGCCTAGATATGGTAGAATGATGGACACCAGTGATGGAAGAGACCTAGTGGGCAGAATGTCCAGCACTGAGGAGAGAGATGATGTGGGATTGCTGGGCAGTAGAGAGGGATTTCATGGTCAGTTGTCAGAGTTGTTTGGGCTTATTTGGTGTAAGTTGAACTTGTTCAACAAGGTCACATGACTTTAAGCCTAGTCACATGACATCCAGATACCGGTTTTGAGCTTTCACCTGTCAGCCACAAAACCATTGCAATGGTATCACCTACTTCAGGAATTTATATCTCAGCCAAAACATGACCAAATATGTTTAATATTAAATTAAATTAAAGCTCAGAAGTAGGGCTATCATACCCTTATTTTTGTTTATTTGTCCCTATTTTAACTGTTGCACTGGTTGCCAATCCCTTCAGGATTGCCAACCATTGCAATGGTTTTGAGGGTCACTGTAATTGAAGTCCCAGACTTTCTTACAAATCATGCTACTGACTATATCAAGTCCTACTTACCAAATCATGTCCCAAAGTCACTGATGCTCATCAGTGGAATAGGGGGGGGGGACTGTAAAGTACTCATGTTTGCAAGTACAGGGGGGGTTCTGTGTCATAGATGTCATGAATATTGTTGCACATGTCAGAATGGTTCCATTTCAATCAACCCCATTAGGAGCATCAACAAGCAGTGAAGACAAGAGGAGATGTTTTGTAGCTGAACACCTTGCAAGGCCTACACATTGTCTTCTGAGCCAGTTGATTGGACTTACAATGAAGAGTTGTCTGATTCCAGTCAAGATGATGCACCAGATGCTGGGGAAGATCATCCTGGAGAGGATATTGACATTGAATCTATTGGCATTGTGGTGAGTTACTACATTTAGAGTCCATGTCATGAGAAGCTAGGCAGACAAGGGGATGGTCTAGTGATAGTGAATGGCTGGAAAAACAAGTGGTGAAGGAGGAGTGAGAGACAACAGCATCAAGTCAGCACAGAGGGAGTAACACCTGTGACAATTGTGACAATCTTTTTTGGAGATCCACTCACCTGCTGAAATGCCATGTTGAGAGTGGATGCTGATGTTGTCTTGCCACAGCTTCCAGTCAACTAAATCATATTTTATGTTTTCTGAATGCCATTCTATGAATCAAAATTTACACAAGGGGTGAAGGTCATGAGGTGCACAACCTTTATCCCTGGCAGAAAGCAGTCTGGTTAGCTGTTTGCAGGTTATTTTCATTTATCCAGTTAGGTCAAATTGATTCAACCCCAATGACTAAACATTAATACCTGGCCAATGGCTGACCAGGCCTTTTTTTCAGGAATGAAGGTTGTGCACCTCATTCTGTGCTATAACATTTACCCCTTACACAAGTTGTGATTCATAGAACTGCATTCAGAATATGATTTAGTCCACTCAAAGCTGTGGCAAGGGAGGTGAGAGAATGGGCTCACAGTTTTTTGTTTGAGGCACTGTGGCATTTGCCACAACTTAACACCATTACAGCAATGGAAAATGGCCCATAGCAGCAAAATACTGAGACATTTGTTACACTTGACCTTGGACCATGCAAACACAACAAATGTGAGAAGGCAATTAAAATGGATTGTATATGGGTCCTGACACTTATGGGCACATCCTGAACAAACACTAACACAATCCATTTGCATTTAGCATGAATCTGACACTTTGATTTATGTACATTCAACACCTCCTTCTTTGTCTTGCTGCTGGTTTGTACTAAGTCCATTGAATGCAGGGAGACACAATGTTTACTCACTTGCTGTTTCCTCTTCCTGACTCCTTACCCTTCTTCTATTTCCCCTCTGAAGCCATGATCATGTTGATATCTCTATCAAATGAGGGAGGTTGCTTTCCATCCAGCATATACCTATCCCCAATTGTTGACCCAGTTTCTGTGTTATGAGATGGTGCTGTACCCTCATACCTGGGTTGAATGACCAGTGTCACACCTTCCCAATCATAGCTGTGGGCAAGAATATTGCCCCTGTTTTTCCAGCCATCAGTTGAGTCCCTCTGCAACAGCATATCATAGAGCATACAGGCCACTGGGAACCAACAAATGTCTGCAGAAGACCTATGGAGGTCTGCTTTAATGTTCCAGAACAATAGAAGTGGCCCCCAAAGCAAATGCTGTGCTCTATAGTGACCACAGCTTGTGGTGTATGGGGCCTCATATAACTAGTACACCATTGGCAGAAGATAGAAAAAGTGATCATTACTTACAGTCTGTCACCAGGTGACAGCATGACACCATGGACCTCCCACAGGTGTGAGTTGAGTCCAGTGGGTCAGATGTGGAATATAAGTTTTTGGCAGCAAATGACTGCCCCCCTTGCTTTTCCCTTCAATGACCCACCACTTCTTGCCTGTTTGGACATCTATATATGTTCCAAACCCATTAGTGTCCATATGAGACCCCATCTGATGTCATAATTTGGTCTCTCAGAGTCTGTGGAGTCTCTTCTGCAATATGGCTTGTCCATGGTGAGGATCCAAGCAACAGAATCACTGGAAATTTGGTGTGATGGCTTTGTACAGCCACTTGGACTTGGGAACTCTAGGCATTCAAGATTCATCCTTGGGGATGGTTGGAATGGAACAATATGTTCCTCAAAGTGCCTTTTGTCACTCTACAAGCTAACCCATCTTCATCTGGCTCAATTGATAGATCTATTGCTAAACAGTACATGGCAATAACTGCTGATGGAAAATCATCTTACCTTGAATTGTTGTGACAGCAGCTAGACTGCCCAGCCTCTCCAAGCCTCTTCTGTTAAATCTTATTCCATTGTGCTCCATTCCCCTCACCACAATGTTTTTATCCACCAAGATATTCTGATTTCCTCAGGTGACTTGGATTTGAACTCTGCATGTGGGATAATAACAAAGCCCTACTCCTCCTCTGACCCTTTGGGAGTTGCAGCCTTGGCCAACTGTGTCAAAAACTCTCCATCTGCATGTGACTGATTGAATTGTAGCTGTTGTAAATAATTATCTGAAGATGAACATTGACTTACACCAAGTGAGGGCTTGTAGAGGTGAAAGGTGTCCCAATTACCCTCATACAAATGTTGTTCCTCCAAATCATGCCTCTGAATTGGGGTATCCTGGATCAAGGGCTCCTCAGGCTCTACCTGACAATTTCAGCATCCAGAGATTGTCAGAGTAAATTCAATGATATATATATATATAACTCACCAACAGTACTTTCCACTGGCCCCCCCATTCCGCTCGGAATCCGCGGAATCCGTGGAATCCGCATGGAATCCAAGTGGAATCCGAGTGGAATACATGGATTCAAAGTGAATCCATGTGCATTGTATCTGAATATGGCATCCACATCTCATTTACTCCCACCATTGTCCCATTCATATTCTCATCATGTTCCCATATGACTGATGACATTCTCACTATATTCCCACGCCACCTATCCACTTTCCCACCATTTTCTCACACAGTTTCTACAATATTTTCACACTTATGCTTACACTTACATATTCACTGTGTTCCCATTCACATGTCTATTTTCCCACCTGGCCACATTCCCACAATGATTCCACACTTAATATTCACTTTCCCACGATGATTTCACACTTTATATTCACTTTCCCACCATGTTCTTACACAATTCCTACAAGGTTTTAACAGTCATGCTTACGTTCTCACTGTGTTCCCATTCACCTGCCCATTTTCCCACCTGGCCACATTCCCACAATAATTCCACACTCAATATTCACTTTCCCACAATGATTCCACACTTCATATCCACTTTCCCACCATGTTTTCACATAGTTTCTACAAGGTTTTAACAGTCATGCTTACATTCTCACTGTCCCCATTCACCTGCCTATTTTCCCACCTGGCCACATTCCCACAATGTTTTCACACTTTATATTCACTTTCCCACCATGTTCTCACACAATTCCTACAAGGTTTTAACAGTCATGCTTACATTCTCACTGTGTTCCCATTCACCTGTCTATTTTCCCACCTGGCCACATTCCCACAATGATTCCACCCTTAATATTCACTTTCCCACAATGATTCCACACTTCATATCCACTTTCCCACCATGTTCTCACACAGTTTCTACAATGTTTTCACACTTATGCTTACATATTCACTGTGTTCCCATTTACCTGCCCATTTTCCCACCTGGACACATTCCCACAATGATTCCACACTTTATATTCACTTTTCCACCATGTTCTCACACAATTCCTACAATATTTTAACAGTCATGTTTACATTCTCACTGTTCTCATTCACCTCCCCATTTCCCACCTGGCCACATTCCCACAATGTTTCCACACTTCATGTTTACTTTCCCACCATGTTCACACATTACCTACTTTCTCACCATAATTTAGCCTCCTCCCTTTCACATTGCACCCATATCTCATCTATTCCCCTCATTAATCCCTTCATCTTCTGTTATGTTTATGTAATGTCACACATCACTTGCTGTGACTATATTTTCATCCATGCCACATTGGGAAAATGGGCAGGTGAATGGGAACACAATGAGAATGTAAGCATGACTGTTACAATATTGTAGGAATGTGTGCAAACATGGTGGGAAAGTGAATATGAAATGTGGAATCATTGTGGGAATGTGGTCAGGTGTGAAAATAGGCAGGTGAATGGGAACACAGTGAGAATGTAAGCATGACTGTTAAAATATTGTAGGAATTGTGTGAGAACATGGTGGGAAAGTGAATATGAAGTGTAGAATCATCATGGGAAAGTGAATATGAAGTGTGGAATCATTGTGGGAATGTGGCCAGGTGGGAAAATAGACAGGTGAATGGGAACACAGTGAGAATGTAAGCATGACTGTTAAAACCTTGTAGGAATTGTGTGAGAACATGGTGGGAAAGTGAATATAAAGTGTGAAAACATTGTGGGAATGTGGCCAGGTGGGAAAATAGGCAGGTGAATGGGGACAGTGAGAATGTAAGCATGACTGTTAAAACCTTGTAGAAACTATGTGAAAACATGGTGGGAAAGTGGATATGAAGTGTGGAATCATCGTGGGAAAGTGAATATTGAGTGTGGAATTATTGTGGGAATGTGGCCAGGTGGGAAAATAGACAGGTGAATGGGAACACAGTGAGAACATAAGCATGACTGTTAAAACCTTGTAGGAATTGTGTGAGAACATAGTGGGAAGTGAATATGAAGTTTGGAATCATCGTGGGAATGTGAATATCAAGTGTGGAATCATAGTGGGAATGTGGCCAGGTGGGAAAATGGGCAGGTAAATGGGAACACAGTGAATATGTAAGCATAAGTGTGAAAACATTGTTGAAACTGTATGAGAACATGGTGGGAAAGTGAATAGGTGGCGTGGGAATATAGTGAGAATGTCATCAGTCATATGGGAACATGATGGGAATGTGAATGGGGTAATTGTGGGAGTAGATGAGATGCCATATGCATAAGGACCTTGTGAGTGACAGTGTGGAATATTCCGAGCGGAATTTCCGCACATTCCGTGTGGAATTGCTCGGAATGGCACATGGATTCCGCGGATTCCGTGCGGAATGATGCTGATTCCGCGCGGAATCCACGCGGAATAGGGGGGCGAGTGTAAAGACCTCCTCACCAATTGTTTTGTGAGATCTATTATCTCTTGTATCTGACTGAGAAAAATTGTCTTTTTTCCCTGCCTCCTCCTAGGTACTGAAGTCTTACCATCCTGAAAAGTTTCAATTTTTTGTTGGGCCACCACATGTCTTGTAGAGGTGGTGGCCCTTGATTTTACACCAGGTCTTGTGTCAAGGTGAAGACCTTCATTTTCATCTGAGGATCTATATAGAAGGGGATAAAGGTGGGAAGAAGGGGACAAAAACAGTAAGAAAGGTACAAGGCTGACAAATCCTGCCATAATTCTTAGATAAGGCTGACATAAGATTGGTCAGCCTGACTAAGCACATGACTAAGCACATTTGTAAGTGAAAGTGATTTCTGTCACATAACAGATCAGCTTTTTATCAAACACTCTTTCTGCCTTTCCCCCCCACACACATACAAGGTTAAAATTCAAATAAAATTCAGAGAAATGTAGGAAAATTTGTACATGTTCTCATGACTGATATAATAACAATGGCACAGTACTTTAGTGATTGCTGACAGGTATGACTATTCTGCTGATATAATGCTTATCATGGGACTGGCAAGGCCTTGGACAGTATTTAAAATTCAGGAATAAAATTCTAAAAAATGGATGTAATCCCCTTAGAATGCCTTGGATTGGATAGCTTATCTAATAATGTTATTGACATAGCAATTGCATCTATTTTGGATCCATGTAGAGTCAGTTTACTTTTTTCATAACAGATAGAACTGATTATGGTTTTAGTAAACATACTGGGTTGATTTTGTACTCAACTTTGACAGTTCATTGTGTTTCCTGACTGAACAAGTGAGTGATTTTATTATCTGAAAGTAAATATATAATAACAAGACTGTACACACTTGGGATCCATGTATGTTACTCTGATAATTTATTTATAACTGATGGAACTGATATGGCTCTTAGTAACCTGATTGTTCTCATCAACATCATCAACGCATTATTATTATTCTGAGAAAGTGAGTCATGATAGTGAAAATTCATCCAAAACATTGATAAATCTCTTTTACCCCTCCAGTCAAAAATATATTCTATTCTATTCTATAACTATGTGAGACCTTTCAACCACCTTATTTTGCTTATCAGAGTTTTTTCATTTCATGTGTTGTATTGTATATATAGGTCTAGGCCTACTACTCCTGAAGATGAGCATCAAAATTCACAAGCTGCATCTAGGATGCATCAGATAGAGAATATGACTGATCCTGATGACAGAAGAAGGCAGGCCAGGCTTCTCAGACAGCCTATTTTACCTCAGGGGATTGTTGAGCAGCCCAATTTTGGAGCAGCTCTGGCAGCTCAGATTTCACAAGTCCAGATACCTGAGCATATTGATGCTCCTAGACAATTCCCTATACCTGTGATGGCTCCTTTGGCTGGCCCTGGATTATTTGGAGGTGTGGCTGCTGGGCCAGCTCCTGTTGATATTACTGGGATTTCTGGGATTCAAAGTAGACCTGTTCTTGGGTGGAGAGCTATGGCTGCTCAGTTGCCTCCTATCCCTGCTAAGCCAGCTAGAAGAGGGAGGGGCAGACCTGAACCAAGTGCCATTTTGTCTGGGCCTCAGGCCAATATCAACCTACAAAATATCCACAGAGGACAAATTGTTCACAGAGAGCAAGTGTAGACAGAGTGTGTTGGTTGCTCAGGTGCATGAGAGGCTAAGAGTGCAAGCCGTGCAAGCTGAACAGGCTAGACAGAGACAGGCTGAGCTTTTGCAACAGCTGCAGGAGCAAAGGGAGAGGGAGAATAGAGAGATGGAAAATGCCAGGATGCTTGAAGAGCATAGACAAAGGCTATTGGGAGAGCAGCAAAGACAGCTTGCCCAGGCTCAGATGCTTGAGGAGCAGAGGCTGAGAGATCTGGAGGCTGAACACCAAAGACAACTGGCACAGGCTCAGTTCTTTGAGGAGCAGAGACAGAGAGACCTGGAGGTTGAGCTGCAAAGGCAGAGAGATTTGGATGAGCTCCAAAGACAAGCTGAGGCTCAGAGACAACTTGAGATGGAGGAGCTATTTCATGATGCTCTTGGTATTGAATACATAGATGATCCCTTGACTGCAGATAATGCTCAAAGAAGAAATCTCATTCATAATCAATGGAGAGAAGAGCATGACAGAGAGTTGGAGCTTGATGTCAATGACTTTGACTTTGATGATTTGGATCTTGAGGACTGGCAAAGACTGGATGAGACCATAGCTCAGGCTTTGGCTTTGGATGTCAATCAGCAGCAACAACAGCAAGAGGCTGATGTCTATGGAGAGAACAGGAGATTTGAGAATGAGGTCAGAAGAGAAATGCAGCACCCACAGGATGACATTCCTGAGGATCATCCTGCAAGAAATCCCAGAGATCTACCAAGAGGCAGGAGACCTTATGTAGACCTTCAGCAAGATGAAACTCATAGCCTGGGTCACATGAATATCACTTGCTCTCACTGTAATGCCTTGCATTGGGATTTTGAGAAGCTATCATCTTCAACTGCCAGGAATCTCAAGTTTGGCATGTGCTATTTGCAAGGCCAAATTCAGTTGCCTCCACTCAGAGAGGCCCCAAGAGTTCTCAGAGACCTGCTATCTGGCCCCTCTCTCTATTCCAAAAGATTCAAAAAGGGTATCAGGCAGTACAATGCTGCCTTTGCTTTCACTTCTTTGGGTGTCAAGATTGACCATGCTGTCACCAATGCCCCTGGGCCATACTCATTTTGCATTCAGGGTGAATTGCATCACCATTCAGGTGCCTTGGTCCCTGCAGAAAATCAGCCAGAGTGCTATGCTCAGATTTACATCCATGATGATGCTGAAATGCAGATTAATCTGAGGATGGCCAATAACCCACAGCTGGAGCCTGCCATCATGTCAGAGTTGCAAGCCATGATCCTTCAAACCAATCCTTATGTTGCTCTCTACAAGTCAGCCTACCAAATTATGACTGAAACTCCTGCCAATCAGAGGCAGGATATTCAAGTGCTGTTACACATGGACAGGAGTCAGGATGCAAGGAGATACAATTTGCCAACTGCTGATGAGATTGCAGCAGTCATTCCAGGAGATGGTTCAGAGGAGGTCTCTGAACACAGAGACATTGTGTTGTGCCTTCAAGGTGGTGTATTGTGTCAGTTTAGTCATTTGAACCCTGCCTACTCCCCATTGCACTATGTGTTGCTCTTTCCACATGGCAAGGATGGGTGGCATATGAACATCCCAACTCAACCTAGGGCTAATGCCAAAGTGACTCTGAGATGCTACTATGCATACAGGCTCCATGTCAGACCAGACCAACAGCCTTCACTTTTTAGAGCTGGGAAGCTGTTTCAACAGTGCATTGTGGATGGATGGGCTTCTGTTGAGCAGAGTGGCTTGAACTGGGCCAGGACTCATCAAAGAGAGCTGAGAGCTGATGTCTATCAGGGACTCAGAGATGCTGCTCAAGGTGACAACAGAGATGGCAATGCTGCCATGGGAAACAGGGGTCAAAGGGTGATCCTGCCTTCAACTCACATTGGAAGTGAAAGGCACATGTTACAAATGTTCCAGGATTCCATGGCTATTTGCAGGGAGTTTCAAAGGCCTGACCTTTTCATCACAATGACAGCCAACCCAAATTGGCCAGAGGTGAAGGAGGCACTGTTGACAGAAGCTGGACCCCATGGCAGTCCTCAGACTGCATCTGATAGGCCTGACATCATGTCAAGGGTGTTTGAGGGGAAAAGGGCAGCCCTTTACAAGGAGATTCAAAAGGGACTCTTTGGGAGAACTGTGGCAATGGTGTATACCATTGAGTTTCAGAAGAGGGGCCTTCCTCACATGCACCTGTTGGTGTTCCTTCATGGAGAGGACAAGATCAGAAATGCAGCAGATGTTGATTCCATTGTCTCTGCTCAGATACCAGATCAACTCACTCAGCCAACTCTTTATGATGTTATTACCAAGAACATGGTTCATGGTCCATGTGCTGCTGAGAAGCCTCATGCCAAATGGATGGTTAATGGGAGGTGTTCCAAGCAATTCCCCAAGGAATTTTGTCCTACCACCTATTTTGGTGAAGATGGCTATCCCAAGTATGCTAGGCCAGATAATGGAAGCTTTTTTGAAAAGCATGGCAATAGATATGACAACAGGAATGTTGTTCCTTACAATCCCTATTTGTCTGCAAAGTACAACTGCCATATCAATGTGGAGGTTTGTGCTTCTGTCCAAGCAGTCAAGTACATCCACAAGTACATCTACAAGGGACATGACAGGACCACTCTGGAGATTGGCAGAGGTCAGGAGAGGAATGAGATCAAGGAGTATCTTGATTCAAGATACAGTGGCTCACAAAACTGAGTCAATGTTTTGCACTTTCCAAATATTGCTTCAACAGCCTGTGAACCAAAATAGATATAAACAAAGTGTTCATGCATCAAAAAATGCTGTGGAGCAGGGCTATCAGGCGAATAAATAAATACATAATTCGGATCAGAAACCATGGTGATATAGCTAATTCAATTCAGGGACTCATTGACTCAGTTTTGTGAGGAGCATCAGAAATATCAGAATCTGATATTCCACTGATTCTATGGTAACAAATATGTAACAGATGGTTGCTATAGTGATCCTACCTTTGATGGTACCTATAATGCAGTTATTTAAACCAGGCAAACATCTCCATAACCTCACTATTCTCCAATACATCCCATCTTGTCTGCTCAGAAGGACAATATCTGCTCTCTGGCTCTCAATGGCCATTCTACTCATACTATTGCCTCCTGACTCAGTCTCAGCCAGTACACAGTGTCCAGGACACTCAAAAAATGCCATCTAAACCAGCATGACTCCTCTGGAGGCCACCCTTCCAAGCTCTCAGCTACTTCTCAAAGGGCTATCCTCACACAGATCACTACTGGAAAGGCTTCCAATGCATTCCAGGACACCCAATATATCAATACCATCATCCCCACTCCAGTCTCTTTAGAACCAGTCAGAAGGGTTCTTAGAAACAAGTCATTCAAAGCTGTAGTCAAGAAGAAAAAACCCAAGCTTACACCAGGCCAGAAGAAGAAGCACTTGGCATTTGCTTTCAAGGATGGAGTTGGACTGTGGAGGACTGGAAGAGAGTCATTTGGTCAGATGAGACCAAAATCAATAGGTGTGGGTCAGATGGGCAGGAATATGTGTGGAAACAGAAGGGAGGTTCAGGGCACTGTCAAGTTTGGAGGTGGGAATGTCATGGTATGGGGATGTATGAGTTGGAATGGTGTGGGCCAGCTTGCTGAGGTTGAGGGGAGGATGGATGCTGACCAGTATGTGTCAATTTTGGAGAACCACTTACTGCCCAGCATGGGGGAGAGTGGAATTGCTGGGGATGAGATAATTTTTCATCAAGATAATGACCCCAAGCACACCTCCAAGAAAGCCAAGATGTGGATGGAATATCAAAATATTACTCTTCTTGACTGGTTTCCACAATCTCCATACCTCAATCCCATTGAACACCTCTGGGTTCATATCAAAAGCTATATCCAACACCAACTAGAGGGGTTTGGGAGACTTGGGGGAGGGCAGTGGAAGTGTGGGAAGATATTGAGCCAGAGGTGTGTCAGAATTTGATAGAGTGTACCTAGAAGACTGGAGGCAGTCATCAAGGCCAAGGGAGGCTCTACAAGATACTCAAATCACTATTTTCCATACTTTGAGGATAGGCTCACAAAACTGAGTCAATGAGCCCCTAAATTAAATTGACCATATCCCCATGACTTCTGATTGGAATTATGTAATTATTTAATCATCAGATAGCCCTTATCCACATCCTGTTTTGGTGCACCAAACATTTGTTTATATGTGTATTTGTTTACAAGCTATTTGAGAAATACTCAAAGGGTGCAAAACATTGACTCAGTTTTGTGAGCCACTGTACATCTCTGCTGCAGAGTCATGTTGGCATATCTTTGAGTTTAACATGCACAAGGAGCTTCCATCTGTGACAAGGTTGCCTGTCCATGAGAAGGATCAGCACTTGGTCTACTACAATGCAGATGACATGCTGAATGAGGTTGTTGCAAGGGGAGAACTGAGGCACACCCCTCTGACTGCTTGGTTTGAGATGAACAGGACTGATCCTGCTGCAAGAATGGTGCTGTACCAAGACTTTCCCAAAAAGTATTGGTATGTCAAGAAGAGTCATGAATGGAGAGCCAGGACTGGCAGACATCCTCCAGCCATTGGCAGGATGTACTTTCTTCTCCATCTCAGGGAGAAAGATTTTACCTGAGCTTGCTCCTTACAGTGGTTGCTGGGGCACAATCCTTTCAACAGTTGAGGGAGGTCAATCACCATCTCTACCCCACTTACAAAGAGGCCTGTTATGCAAGAGGTTTGCTTGAGGATGACAGAGAATGGGATCAATGTCTCAGAGAGGCTTCACAGATGCAGACTGGCTCTGCCTTGAGATCACTATTTGCAGTGATTCTTCTCAGTTGTTTTCCAGTGTCTCCTGAAATCCTGTGGGACAGATACAAGCATTTTGTTTGTGATGACTTGAGAAGAAGGCTTCAGAGACTGCCTCAGTATCAGGATCATCAGTTTGAGGATGCCAAGATCCATGACTATGGGTTGCATTTGCTCAACAAGATCCTCATGAGGGCTGGAAAGACACTGACAGACTTTCCACCCATGCCATTGCCTCAAGGGCCTGTTGATGGTCAAGCCTGGGAGGACATCAGGGACAATTTCCTGTTGGCACAGCAATTGGAGTATGACCCAGTACAGCAAGCAGAATATGTGACTCTGAATGTAGGCAGGTTCAATGAGGAGCAGAGAAATGTCTTTAATGTTGCCATGGACTCTGTCAACAATAACAGAGGAAAGGTTTTGTTTGTCCACAGTGCTGGAGGGTGTGGCAAAACATTTGTCTGCAACACCATTGCAGCAGCTATCAGATCTCAGAATCAGGTAGCCCTGTGTGTGGCCTCATCTGGAATTGCTTCCTTGTTGCTGCAAGGTGGAAGGACAGCTCATTCCACTTTCAAGATTCCCATTCCTGTGACAGAAACATCCATAGCAGGAGTCAAAAGAAATTCCAAGATGCATCAGGTATGATGAACTCTACCTGTAGTTATTGAAATGTGAACTCTGACATGGGACTGGCAGGTGTTGGAACATACCAAGATAATCGTTTGGGATGAGGTACCCATGCAACACAAGAATGCTATTGCATCTGTGGATAGACTCCTGAGGGATCTGCTCAACAGGAGAGATGTGGCATTTGGTGGAATAACAGTGTTGTTTGGAGGGGACTTTCAACAAACTTTGCCAGTGGAGACAGGAGACAGTGGCAGCATCTATTGTCAGAAGTGATATTTGGAGGGGTGTGGAGTTACATTATTTGACTCATAATATGAGGTTGGAGAGAACTCCTGACAGTGAAGCACATGCAGCTTGGTTATTGGAGATTGGAGCAGGGACTAACTTGGATGATGATGGAAAAGTGCAAATTCCAGAACACATGTGCTGCAATCCAAGCACCATGGAGACCTTGATTCACCATGCCTATCCTGACATTCATCTGGGCAACAAACCAAATCAATATTTCTTGGACAGAACTATACTGTGCTGCAAAAATTATGATGTGGATGAGATCAACAAGGTGATCCTTGACATGATGCCAGGCATAGAAAAAGTTCTGCACAGTGCAGATTCAATTGATTTGGAACATGAGGCTCAGGATGGATACCAGCCTTATCCTGTGGAATACCTAAACTCCTTGAATGCCAGTGGACTGCCATTGTCCAAGTTGGCATTGAAAATAGGAAGTCCAACAATGCTTCTCAGAAATCTTGATCCAGCTAGAGGACTGTGCAATGGGACCAGAATGATGGTCAGAGACATCAAGAACAGAGTTGTGAAATGTGAGATCATTTCTGGAGATGAGAGATTTGCTGGGAAGGTTGCATTAATTCCAAGGATAACACTTCAGCCATCAGCAGAGAACCTGCCCATTCCACTAAAAAGAAGACAATTTCCAATTAGATTTGCTTTTGCTATGACAATCAACAAGTCTCAAGGGCAGTCTGTGAAAATTGTGGGGCTAAATCTGGAAACAGATGTATTCTCACATGGGCAGATGTATGTTGCATTGTCAAGGTGCACATCTGGAAGGAGAATAAAAGTATTATTGCCAGAGAATAATGAAAGGAAAAAAGTAACTAACATAGTATATAATGAGATATTATAAGGATTAAATTTGTAACTTGGTAGCTACATAATATTAGAGCATGAAACTCTGAACTGGGATATCACATAAAACCTAGCAACAAAGTCACCCCCACCCCCAATGGCCTAGTGGCCATTGGGGGTGGGGGTGACTGGGATGAAGCATATAACTGTGAACTGGGATATCACATAAAACCTGGCAACAAAGTCACCCCCCACCCCAATGGCTGCTAGGCCATTGGGGTGGGGGGTGACTGGGATGAAGCATATCACTCTGAACTGGGATTAAGCATCACACTTGGAACTGGGATTAAGCATCACACTTGGAACTGGGATTAAGCATAAAATAAAGAGCTGGGATTTACATAACATTGAATTAAGTAGTGGGATTTGCGGGGATCCAGGGGCTGCACCCTGGCAAGCTGAAGGGGCAAGCTGGAGGTGGGTCCCCTGAAGCTTGTGACAAAAGAAGTGGAGACATAGGACTCCTAGCACTTGGTATCAGCTGAGGTGGGACATATTGTGATGCCCCAGTCCTAGGTCTCTGTGCAGGTGTAGGAGGGCTAATGTGATCCTCCTCCTCTACACTTGGGCTCCATGTCATAGGTATAATGTAGTATGCATAGATGTCATAATGTGTCATGAGTGAGATCATAGCGATGTCAGTATGACAGAACAAAGGTAGGCATGTGGCATAGATGAAAATAGAGTCACAGCAGGCATTGCATGACATTGCATAAGCATAGTGAAAATAGAAGAGTTGCATAAGCACCAAAAGAGGCAGGTGCTGACATAAGAAAATGAAAAGTGCACATAATTGGAGGTCTTTACGTTCAGCCAGGCATTTTATGTAGACTCCACATAGACTCCAGGCACTCACTGTGGAGTCCACGTGGAGTCTGCATACATCTAAAACATATGTATGTCTCCAGACTAAAACAACCTGGACTCTAACATGGAATCTATGTAGACTCCATGCTGAGTGCCTGTACTGAGCATGGAATCACAAGGAAAAGCATTTACATGGGTTCACATGGAGTCCACATAGACTATTTGTACTTATTTATTTATTGCTATGCCACTCAATTAGTCATCCAGTCAAATGTGTACTTAACCACTGTCTTGTCACAGTTGTTACAAATTACAACTCACAATGTCAGGCTGCTGTCAACCCACCATGTGAGGTCTTTATGCTTGCTTGCCATTCTGAGCAATTCCACATGGAATGTGCAGAAATTCCACTTGTAATATTCTGCACTGTTGCTCCCAAGGTCTTTATGCACATGGCATCCACATCTCATTTACTCCCATCATTGTCCCATTCATATTCCCATCATGTTCCCATATGACTGATCACATTCTCAATATATTCCCATGCCACCTATCTACTTTCCCACCATGTTCTCACACAGTTTCTACAATGTTTAACACTTATGCTTACATATTCACTGTGTTCCCATTTACCTGCCCATTTTCCCACCTGGCCACATTCCCACAATGTTTCCACACTTCATATTCACTTTCCCACCATGTTCTTACACAATTCCTACAATATTTTAACAGTCATGCTTACATTCTCACTGTGTTCTCATTCACCTGTACCTGCCCATTTTCCCACCTGGCCACATTCCCACAATGTTTCCACACTTAATATTCACTTTCCCTCCATGTTCTCACACAATTCCTACAATATTTTAACAGTCATGCTTACATTCTCACTGTGTTCTCATTCACCTGCCCATTTTCCCACCTAGCCACATTCCCACAATGTTTCCACACTTCATATTCACTTTTCCACCATGTTCTCACACAATTCCTACAATATTTTAACAGTCATGTTTACATTCTCACTGTGTTCTCATTCACCTGCCCATTTCCCACCTGCCCACATTCCCACAATGTTTCCACACTTCATGTTCATTTTCTCACCATGCTCACACATTACCTACTTTCTCACCATAATTTAGCCTCCTCCCTTTCACATGGAACCCATATCTCATCTATTCCCCTCATTTATGACATAGGGGACAACAGGAAATACCAGGCACATGCTAACTAATCCCTGACACTTAGATAATTAGCTCTTGATGCATTAACACTGAGGATGTTACAAAATGTGCAGGTGAATGGGAACACAGTGAGAATGTAAACATGACTGTTAAAATATTGTAGGAATTGTGTGAGAACATGGTGGAAAAGTGAATATAAAATGTGGAAACATTGTGGGAATGTGGCTCGGTGGGAAAATGGGCAGGTGAATGAGAACACAGTGAGAATGTAAGCATGACTGTTGAAATATTGTAGGAATTGTGTGAGAACATGGAGGGAAAGTGAATATTAAGTGTGGAAACATGTTGAGAAAGTGAATATTAAGTGTGGAAACATTGTGGGAATGTGGCTCGGTGGGAAAATGGGCAGGTAAATGGGAACACAGTGAAAATGTAAGTATAAGTGTGAAAACATTGTAGAAACTGTGTGAGAACATGATGGGAAAGTAGATAGGTGGTGTGGGAACATGGTGAGAATGTGGTCAGTCATATGGGAACATGATGGGAACATGAATGGGACAATGGTGGGAGTAAATGAGATGTGGATGCCATATTCAGATACAATATGCATGGATTCACTCAGAATCCATGTATTCCACTCAGATTCCACTCAGATTCTGAGCAGAATGGGGGGCCAGTGGAAAGTACTGATGATGATGATGATGAGGAGGAGGAGGAGGAGGAATGATGATGAGGTAGGATGATAAGGATACATAGTACACCTGTAGTTTCATGTAGCTTGTGAAATGTAGTTTTGAGATAAATATGGTTGTATACATGTGGAGTCTACATGGAGTCTATGTGAAGTCCATGTACAGTTAAATGGAAAATATGAAGTACATTCAAGTCAGACAAAGTCTATGTAGACTCCACATGGAGTACCTGGAGTCTATGTGGGTCTACATATAATGTGTGGCCCAGTGTAAAGTGCTGCATAATTGGAGCTCTTTATGGTGCCCCATGCATTCCCGGTGGACTCCCAGGACTCAAACTCAACTCTCATTCCGAGATTTCCACACTAAAATCTGTCAGGAATAGGCCAGGACTGCACTGGGAGTCCTGGCAAATTCCCGGGAATTGTCAGGAAATCCTGGAACTGAGTGTCCTGGGAGTCCTAGGAATCCTGGTAGTGAGTGAGGCCAAGCCTAATATATGGTTTATTTGTGCTCTCACATGACAGTTGAAGACGCATCAGATGCACTGTTGATTGTCACAAGTCATGCTCATGTGACACAATTTGGCACGATGTGGCACAGCCATTCCAATGCATCGATCAATTGATCAATATGCCATCCCACTCTTCCAGGACCACTGCCTCCCATTCCCCACCACCGTGCTCTGAATGATCAGGCAAGAAACGGATGATGTCAATGAGCTCAAACAAGAGTGTTGAAAAGAAGGGGCGCAAAAAGGTCCGGTAAGCATTCCCCTCACCTCTGAATCTGCTAGCTAACAGATTGCAGCCACATATCAACTGCTAATGAGTTAATTCCCAACACTGCAGGAGCACAGGCCAGAGGGGAATATTGTTGGCAGGTCCTGGGATTTGCCCCAAAATTGGTGGGCATGGAGTCAGTGTCAGTGGGCACTGGTGATGGTGATGGTGACGTGGCTGCATACAACTAAGCCATAGTGGACAAGAAAGAAAAGCAAGCAAGCAAGCTGGAAATGAGGGTGAAACAAAGAATTAATCCATTTGTTGGGGGTATAATGGAAGTACCAGGCTTGCTTACAAATCCTACTACTGGCTACATCAAGTGCTGCTTACCAAATCCTGTCCCAAAGTCATAGATGCAGCATTGGCTCCAGCCAATGCTCATCACTGTGCATGCAAATGATGACATAGCAGCAGCAGAACATGAACCCAGGACCAGGTATGTCACTCCTTCAATCACTGTGATGTTGTCTGCTCACGATTGCCACCTCATTTTCGCCTTTTTGCCACCACCACCACCTTGCCACCCAATTGCCACCTCATTTTTGCCATCACCCCCCTCTTACTGCTGTCCCCTTTTTGCCACCACCACCACCTTGCTTGCCTCACCACCTGCTTACCCATTTCACCACCACCCTCTCTTCACCCACCTGTCCTGCTGCACCACCACCCTATTTTCTGCTGGCACACTACCACCACCTATCCTGTCATGCTGCCTCCTTTTTTTCTGCCACTCCCTTGTCCTCTTTTTGCCACCACTGCTTGCCCTCATTTTACTACTGACCATTCCTACATTAATTTTTCATGTAATATTACTTTTTAAGAGCTGAAATTCTGCTTGCTCAGAGTGGTGTGTCCATTGCACCACCCCCACACTCCCAGGCATCTGTAGCCCAACTTCTCCCTCCCCAAGCATTAAGTCAGGGATCTTGTCAGGTTCAGGCTGAGGAATCAGGTATGATAAATTTATCAATGCAAATCTGTGAGTGACACTTGTCAGGGAGTGAATCCAGTGATAGCAGTGAAAATGAAGAAAGTATTGGGAGCAGAATCACAGAGGTGTGTAATGTAATGGTAGATGAATGGCTTTCTTAAGTAAAATCCAGGAACATGAAGAGGAGAGTGGGAAAGGGCAAACTGGTGTTGAGGAGGACTTTGCTAGTGCTGTGGTATGTTACTGTGCAACTATCCTGTGTGTATGACTTACCTATGTCTTGGGAAGCTTGATGCTCATGACAAGATGAGCAGCAGAGATGAGGGTGATGACAGTTTATATGAGGATAAGGTGAATTGAAAACATAGCTGTTCTTATCTGTAGCTTACATTGCATTGCCAAGATTTCCCCACCAGCTATTGACAGGACAGGGGTAGAGGACACTAGCACAGGGAAAGACACATCTAGGAACAAGGTGAACTACAATGCTACATCCATTCTGGTGGCTGATTTTGCTTTGTGAAGATTGATCCACCTACTGACAAGGCACCTGGAAATGTATTTGGTGAAGGTTAGTCATATTCAATCAAGATCCCATATCCCTAACTCTCCAAAGATTTCAGAATGGGCTCTCCACCACCCCTTCATGGTTCATCCAGGACTACAGGTGCAACCACAAGAGGAAGGGCCATTGGGAATGTATTGAACCCTTCAGATGGTATGGGTGAGAGAGAAGCCAACACTACACCATTGGTGGTCAGGACAAGAGTTGTACCTACCATAGCCCCAGTACTAAGGAGATTGGCAAAACTTTCTCCTCAGATTGAAAGTAAGTCATTAATCATATTATCTATGATTATTGAAGGCCTGTCAGAGGAGGATCAACATGTAGTCATGCTTGAGAATGGTCAGTGGAGTATGTTGGGGAGCTATAGTTTGGCTGTGGAAGAAAATGAGGAAATCAAGTGGTTGCAGAACAATGGACCATCAACACTAACTTTGTGCATTGTGAGTCAATTGTTTTCCTGTAATAACTCAGAACTCAAGATATGCAGAGTGCTACTGATCCATTGACAGCTAAATCAGGTGGTGGTAGCAGTGCAGTGACTGCCCTTTCTGCTTCTCCAGCTCCAGAGAGCATAGCTGTTCAGTCTGGAGATCACTCCAGGAAGGAACTCATTGCATTGCTCAATATTCCAGAGCATTTGACTACAGAGACCAAAGGGCAAGAATCTTGGTGTTAGAGAATATTATGCCAGGTTCAGGGCATGCCTGGAAGCTCAGCACACCTTGAGTGAGAAGGTGAAGGATGGTACATGGGTTAGCAAGAAACCAAGCAATATCAGCATAATCCAGCTGTTTACATCTAAGACTACATGGTTCAGCTATGTTATACATGCTTTTTCTGACATCAATAATTTCCCTGAACTTAAAGAATGGCTACAAAATGGTAGATGGGAGGAGTGGAAGGAAACAACAAGATTTATTGTTGACTCATACCACTATATTAATCATCGTGTTAATAATGATTTATGTCGAACTTGGTGTAATCCTGCTCCATTAAATGGATCTGCACCAAATCTGGTGATTGCAGCCAGAAACAATCAAGGAGAACTTTATTATAAATGTGCATTCAATACACAAGCCTGTGAACAGCTGAATGCATGGTTAGGTGGCTTTGAACAAATACTCAGAAGGATGACTCCTGGGAATTTCAACTGGTTCCTGCATGCAATGCTATTTTACCACACAAAGCATGTCATCCATAGACAGACATTACATGGGAAAAAGGAAGAGGAAGAAGATGCAGAAGATATGAGGGAAGAAGCATTTGCAGCACAAGATGGAGGGGGTGAAGAAGCAGATCCATAGCTTAGTCTATTTGTCATTGATAGCATGCTTGCAGCCAGATGAGTAGTAATAATGTTTGAATATGTTTGAAATGGAAATATCCTTTCTCAAGTTAGGCAGAGTTTGCTTGGAAAATAAGCACAAATATTCCTCATAGGTAGCTGATTACAATTATTGCTTGTATAGCTTAATTGGCTGTTATTTGGGTCATTTACATTTATAGTATACATAAGCCCAAAGAAGAGAGATTGATAAATTATATTGGTAAGGTAAACATAACCTGACTGGACCAGGAGTACAGTCTAAATGGCTCAGAACTTTATTTTGTTTATGGTCACATGACTATGCTGTTTGTGATACTCATACTGGGTTGTGCCTATCCCATTGACATTGAGAGCCTGTTGGTGCAGGCTAGGAGGACTTTGCATTCCCAAGTTTGACAGATTTCACTATGATGGTTAGTCATGGTTTTGGAGTCATCATGTAGTTGATTATTTATGGTGGTGGAAAACATGCATAAATATGGTTGGTCAAGACTTTGGTGTCATTGTTTATCATTTTTGTTCAAAATTCCTTTAGCAGAGGAAAATTGACATTCCAAAGTTTTTATCATTTCCAAAACAGCAAATACATATGTACACATAAGGTTTGTAGTCCTCATAGGTAGTTTGATTCTATTATTCCTGTCATAATACATGTAGCATAGTTGGTGATTACTTATAGTTATTCATTCCATACTTGCACTGAGTTGATCAAATGTATTGGTGTTATTTGTAGGTTGAGATGACCAGGACTGGACCAGGAGTCCTGGCACTATGTCTTTCCCAAACAAAGTCATGACAGAATCAGTAGTCCTGGGAATTTCCATTTTCCAATCTAGACAAATAATTTTTCATGGTGGCAAACATGTACAAACATGGCTAGACAAGGCCTTGGAGTCCCATACATTTAGAGATTGATTGTTATGCTACTCCTGCCAAATTGATCTGTAAACAGCTGGAAGAAGCAGATGCATACCTCAGTTGAGTGTTATTTGCAGGTGTTTATAATATATGTGCAGCCAAATAAGTGCTATTGATCAAATATATTGGTTTTATTCATAGGTTAACATGAACCAGGACTAAGCCAGGACTAAGCCAGGACTGGACCAGGAGTCCTACCTGGGTTTTGTCCAAAAAGCCAGTACTTTCCACTGGCCCCCCCATTCCGCTCGGAATCCGCGGAATCCGTGGAATCCAAGTGGAATCCGAGTGGAATCCAAGTGGAATACATGGATTCAGAGTGAATCCATGTGCATTGTATCTGAATATGGCATCCATGTCTCATTTACTCCCACCATTGTCCCATTCATACTCCCATCATGTTCCCATATGATTGATGACGTTCTCACTATATTCCCACGCCACCTATCCACTCTCCCACCATGTTCTCACACAGTTTCTACAATATTTTCACACTTATGCTTATATATTCACTGTGTTCCCATTTACCTGCCCATTTTCCCACCTGGCCACATTCCCACAATGATTCCACACTTAATATTCACATTCCCACAATGATTCCACACTTAATATTCACTTTCCCATGATGATTCCACACTTAATATTCACTTTCCCATGATGATTCCACACTTCATATTCATCCTTATGCATATGGCATCTCATCTACTCCCACAATTGCCCCACTTATATTCCCATCATGTTCCCATATGACTGATGACATTCTCACTATATTCCCACGCCACCTATCCACTTTCCCACCATGTTCTCACACAGTTTCTACAATATTTTCGCACTTATGCTTACATATTCACTGTGTTCCCATTCACCTGTCTATTGTCCCACCTGGTCACATTCCTACGATGATTCCACACTTAATATTCACATTCCCACGATGATTCCACACTTCATATTCACTTTCCCACCATGTTCTCACACAATTCCTACAATATTTTAACACTCATGCTTACGTTCTCACTGTGTTCCCATTCACCTGCCTATTTTCCCACCTGGCCACATTCCCACAATAATTCCACACTTCATATTCACTTTCCCACCATGTTTGCACACATTCCTACAATGTTGTAACAGTCATGCTTACATTCTCATTGTGTTCCCATTCACCTGCCCATTTTGCCAATGTGGCATGGATGAAAATATAGTCACAGCAAGTGATGTATGACATTAAATAAACATAACAGAAGATGATGGGATTAATGAGGGGAATAGATGAGATATGGGTTCCATGTGAAAGGGAGGAGGCTAAATTGTGGTGAGAAAGTAGGTAATGTGTGAACATGGTGGGAAAGTAAACATGAAGTGTGGAAACATTGTGGGAATGTGGCCAGGTGGGAAATGGGCAGGTGAATGAGAACAGTGAGAATGTAAGCATGACTGTTAAAATATTGTAGGAATTGTGTGAGAACATGGTGGGAAAGTGAATATTAAGTGTGGAATCATTGTGGGAATGTGGCCAGGTGGGAAAATAGACAGGTGAATGGGAACACAGTGAGGATGTAAGCATGACTGTTAAAACCTTGTAGGAATTGTGTGAGAACATGGTGGGAAAGTGAATATTAAGTGTGGAATCATTGTGGGAATGTGGCCAGGTGGGAAAATAGACAGGTGAATGGGAACACAGTGAGGATGTAAGCATGACTGTTAAAACCTTGTAGGAATTGTGTCAGAACATGGTGGGAAAGTGAATATAAAGTGTGGCATCATTGTGGGAAAGTGAATATTAAGTGTGGAAACATTGTGGGAATGTTTCCAGGTGGGAAAATAGCAGGTGAATGGGAACAGTGAGAACATAAGCATGAGTGTTAAAATGTTGTAGGAATTGTGCAAGAACATGGTGGGAAAGTGAATATGAAGTGTGGAATCATCATGGGAAAGTGAATATTAAGTATGGAAACATTGTGGGAATATAAATGGGGCAATCATGGGAGTAGATGAGATGCCATATGCATAAGGACCTTGTGAGTGACAGTGTGGAATATTCCAAGTGGAATTGCTCGGAATGGCACATGGATTCCGTGGATTCTGCGCGGAGTAGGGGGGCAAGCGTAAAGACCTCCAAAGAGCCAGGACTGAGCCAGGAGTACTGGGAAGTCCTGGGACAGTCCCAGGAGTCCAACAGGACAGGTGGGGCAGTGTAAAGTACTGCATAATTGTAACACTAACTCTTTGCTAGATTACTTGTCCACAAGTAATACTATACACTAACAAAACAAAAATACAGTGAGCACTCACTCAACCTTGTTGTGCTCAGTTTCAGTCCACCAGTCAGGTTTTCCGAGGTGGAATTCATCATCTTCATCATCTGGGCAGTGTTGTCCTGCTAACCAGGTACAATGTTCTTCTTCATTATCAAAGGTAATGGTCCCAGGGTGGGTTCCCTGTTGGAATCCTTGGCAAGTCCAACAAAGGGGTTGAGGGTGCATCAAAGGAGGGTGTTGTGAGCAGTTTGATGGGTATGGTGATGTGCCAGGGGTAGACCCTGCATTCTCAAGTCTAATTTGGCAAGGGTGCAAATAACAACCTGTACTTCTTCTCCATTGAGAACAGTGTGAGGCAAGCTGGAAGGTTGAGGAGGAAACATGTCATTGACATAGATGTGTGTCTCATTGACAGACTTGATGGCTTTTTCAACATGGGCAAGTATTCCTTTGATCTTGTCATGAATTTTGTCTGCAGCATTGAGGATCTCATAGTGGGTAGGGACAACATAAATAGGGTTGAACCAGGAGTTGATCTTGATTAGATTCCTGATGTCATTCTTCTGCACATAGATGTGCAGCCATCCATCGCATACTAATTTGATGGCATCAATGATGTATCATTCAATGTCAGCAATCAGGAGTCAGCAAAGAAGATCCAGGGCAAGTTGATCTAGGTTCAACTGAATAGAGTTAGTCAGTTCCCATGCTAGATTGGGACATTGATGAAGGTCTCAATGAGGTTGGTGCAGTCAAAATTAGTGTGTTCTATCGCAATCTGCATGATGGTGAGGGAGTGTGGTTGACTGGAAAGTACTCTCCAGACTTGTGCAAGACAAACAGAGATTGCTTGATCCAGTTCAATCTGGGTGAATGTGATGGTTCTCCTAACCCAATTAGCTATTTGTGGATAGGTAGTACCAGCATTAAATGGTCCTGAATATCCAAGAGTTCCATGAGTCAGAATTGTTCATGCTCTCCAACCTTCTCTGAATATAGCATATGCATTCAGCTACTGGAGGTAGCTTGGGTGCTATCTGTAACACTGTCTCTGGTGATTGCTTCAGCATCAATTGGAGTGTCCAATGGAAGGTGTCCCTGATTACTCTCAGGTACCACATAACCAGGGTGTAGTCCCAAAGGTCCTGCTGGTATTTCTCCTTAGGAGGGGATGGAATGGCTTTGGGAGGCAGTGGCTTTGACAGTTTGTGATGGAGAGGGACCCTGAGGGTCATGGGTCAGTGTGTGATGTGGCTCAGGCACAAAGTCATTAGGGTTGAAGTCAGAGGGCATGTCATTATGAGGGTATACAAGTGCAGGGCATTCAGGGGTGCACTGAATGAGGTGAGGGTCAGTGGGTCATCCTGACTTATCAACTGAAAAGTATGCAGAGTAGACATGATGAGGAACAGGGGAGGTAGACTTGGAAGACATAGACTGTGGCTAGATAGTGATGCAAAGATTGCTAGTCTTCAGTTGAGTTTTCTCGTGTTTTTATATCTGTCTAGGACTTCTTCTGCATTAGTCAAGTTGCATTTGGGTTCCCAGGTGTTGTATGACATATCATATCCTTTCCATTTGATGAGATATTGGTATGAGTTGCCTTTTTTGCAATGCACTATTATTGCTTCTACTTCATACTCTTCCTGGCCTTCTACTAGATCAGGGGGTGGTCTTGTTGATGAGCATTGGCTGGAGCCAATGCTGCATCCATGACTTTGGGACAGGATTTGGTAAGCAGGACTTAATGTAGTCAGTAGTAGGATTTGTAAGCAAGTCTGGTACTTCCATTATACCCCCAACAAATGGATTAATTCTTCATTTCACCCTCATTTCTGGCTTGCTTGCTTGCTTGCTTGCTTTTCTTTCTCATCCACTATGGCTTTGTATGCAGCCAGGTCACCATCACCATCACCAGCACCCACCGATGCCGACTCCATGCCCACCGATGTTGGGGCAAATCCCAGGACCTGCCAACAATATTCCCCTCTGGCCTGCGCTCCTGCAGTGTTGGGAATTAACTCATTATCATGTCATTTGGTCCATGTATGTCAGTTTCATTGTATGGTGTAAGGAGTGCTGCATGGAACACTGGTGAATGTGCCATTGGGTTGGTACTTTTAGTCTGTATGTTACTGGTCCTAGGACTTTCTTGATTTGGAATGGTCCTTCCCTTTTAGGTGCCAGTTTATGTGTTTCATATGGTATGTGAAGGTTCTTTGACTCTAACCATACTTTGTCTCCTTCCTTAAAGGGTTTAGAGTGATGGATAGTGCTTCTTCTCTTGCTTTATGGAGTTGCTTTAAATGTGTGTCTGCTGCAGGTGCATCAGTTCTGCTAACTACTTCTGGTAGTGCCACAGGGTTTGTTCCATACATGAGGTGAAAAGGCAATTGTTTCAGCTCTTGATGAGTGCATTGATTGTGTGCAAACTCAGCAATGGGTAAGACTCTGCTCCAGTTAGCTACATCATAGGCACAGAATATGTGGAGATAGATCTCTAGTTCCTGATTTATGTAGACATTCTGATTGTCCATCAGTTTGCAGATGAAAGGTGGTGCTCATTCAATGTTTTATATTTAGTGCAGTGCTTATCTACTTGAAGACTTTTGCTGTGAACTGTGGTCCTCAATCTGAGATCATGATATCAGGGAGTCCAAAGTGTTTAAATACTTCTTTCATATAGAGTGTTGCTGTTTGGTGGTAATTGTTTTGTGACAAGGTAATAGAATTACCACCTTTGTAAGTCATTGATCAACCACAACAAGAATAGAATCAAAACCATCAGAGATTGGTAGATCAGTGATGAAATCCATAGTTATCTGTTGAAACAGTCATTGCGCATGTGAAATGATCAGTGTTAGGGGTGTGGCAGTGGGATTCCACTTCTTCCTTGGCAAATTTGCATTTCTCTAATTTTAAATATAGGTCATGATGTCATAAGCATTCCAGAACATGTTTAGTTCATGACTTGAGTTCTTCTTTTGTTTGTGCACATATCAGGATGTCATCCATGTAAGTGATGATCCCTCCTTCATTGATCATGTCCCTAAAGTAGTCGTCCATCATGGCTTGAAACATCGCAGGTGAATTCTGGAGTCCAAAGAACATAACTGTTGGTTCAAATAATCCTCTGTTGGTGACAAAAGCAGCCTTCCATTCATCACCTTCTTTGATCCTTACATTGCTATATCCCCATCTGAGATCTAGCTTTGTAAAGTAGCATGCTCCTTTAAGCTTGATCATCAGGTTCAGAGATTAAGGGTAAGGGATACAAATTCAGCTTAGTCCATTCATTGAGATAGTGGTAGTCCTGACAGGGTCTCAGGGTATTACTATCCTTCTTTGGAACAAAGAAGAAGGGTGATGCTTGAGGTGATTTTGATTGTCAGATGTATCCTTTTGTTAGCTGTTCCTTGATCCATTTGTCTAGTGAATTTTGTTCTAATGGTGATAGGTTATAGATCTTTGATTTACAAGGTACAAACTCATCTCATAATTTGATGGCATGATCCCAGGGTCTTGATTCAGGGAAATGCTCTGAGGCTTCTTTTTCAAATACTGAGTTCCACTCCATATACTTGGAAGGTACAGTGACTCAAAAAAGTGATTCAATGTTTGGTGCTTTTGGGCTGTTTGTAGAATAACTCATAAACAAGCACAAACAAGGGTAAATTATTAGAGGCGGAATAGGAGCAGTACATCAGGGCTACATGCTGATAAAGTAATTATGTTATTAGATGCAGTAGCCATGGAGATATGTGCACTTTAATCTGATGACTCATTGAATCACTTTTTTGAGTGTGTATAAGAAATATAGGAAATGGTTGTTCTAGTACTTTGTATTACCCCCCTTTGCTTTTATCACTGCTTCCACTTTTCTAGGCATGCTTTCAACTAAGTTCTGACACACCTCTGGCTCTATATCATTCCACACTTCTGCCACTCTCTCCCAAATCTACCAAACTCCTTTGGCTGGGGTTTCATGCTTGGTCAACTGCATTTTGATATGTTGCCAGAGGTGCTCAATGGGATTAAGGTCTGGAGACCATAGAGGCCAGTATAGAAGTATGATATTATTCTTTTCCATCCAATTTTTGGCCTTTCTGGAAGTATGCTTTGGGTCATTGTCCTGCTGGAATACGACTTCACCTTCAGCCATACCAGATTCTTCCAAGCTGGGCAGCAAGAGACTGTCCAAAATCTCCACATACTGATCAGCATTCATCCTCCCCTTAACCTCTGCAAGCTCCTCCACACCATTCCAGCCCATACAGTCCCATACCATGATGTTTCCACCCCCAAATTTCATTGTTCCTTGAACCTCCCTTTCAATCAACCCCTCTCCCACCTGTTTCCACACCCAATGCCTACCATCTGACCCAATCCTATTGATCTTTGTCTCATCTGACCAAATTACCCCCTTCCAGTCCTCCACTGTCCACTCCTTGTGCTTCATAGCAAATGCCAACCATTTTGTCCTGGTGAGCAGTGGCTTTTTCTTCTTTGTTACAGCCTTGAATGAGTGTTTCTTGTGGACATTCCTGACTGTCTGGGTGGAGGCTGGGTTGGGGATGATGGTGTTTATGTGCCTGGTAACCTGGACAGCATTTGCAGCCTTGCCAGTGGTGATCTGTGAGAGGATGGAGCAAGTGGCAGTGGTAGAGAGCTTGGAAGGGTGACCAAGATAAGGTGTTTGTCAACTGGGAAGAATGTTTTGGAGTACCCTGGTGACAGTAGGCTGGCTAATACCAGTGTGAGAGGCATATAGCAGGTGGAGTGACCATGTGAGGCAAGGGAAATGATGTTTTCCTTGTGGGCAGTAGAGATGGGACACATATCAAAAGTGGGGTGCCCTGGCATGTTTGCACTGCTTATATAGCATTAATGTCAAGGTACCTGGGGTGGAGGTCCTCATGTCGCTCCATTCCCTCGAGGTACAGAATTTGGTGCCACCTTATTCTGGGTACTCTGTGTCCCCATATTTGGTGCACATTGTTGGTTCTGCCCTTGCCCTGGATTTCCAAATCCCAAATTTCCATAGAACTTTCTTGCATCTCTCCATGCCTTGTTCAGTTCCATTGCCTTCATGTACCACTTCTCTAGATCTCCTGTTGTGGATCCATCCCCCAGCATTCCTGTTTCTGCAACCTTCAATCCGAGTTGAGGGTTCAGTCCTCTCCTGAATTGCACCACCAGCGCTATCTCATTGTAGCCCATTAGCTGAACTAATCCTCTGAAGTCAATGATATAATCTTCAACATTCCGCTTTCCTTGTGACAATTGTTGTATCTTTCAGATAGCATAGTCTCATGTTTCTGTTGTCAAGAAGAACTGTTTGGCTTGTTCTTCGAAATCTGCCCAATCTTTGAATGGTGCTTGGTGGATTAACAGTTGTTGCATCATTGCTCCATCTCCTGCTCCTGTCAACAAGAGAGGGATTCCATCTCTCTCTTGTTCTCTCGTAGTTCCCGCTGCATACATTCCATCTGCTTTACATTGATCTTTCTCAGTCACATAATCCAATGTTTGTTGGATTTTTACTCTGGCCCAATTGCTTGCTCGGTTGGCTGATCCTCCTCTTATTTGTTGTAGTGCCAATACCATCATCCGCGTCGAGTCCTTAATTTTTGTGAGTCGAAAATAAATTGCCATGTTTCTCAACCAGTTTGCAATTTGCTCTGGTTGACCCTCATAGTAATTTGGCATATCAATTTTGACTGCCGGCGCTCTTTCTTCTTGTGGGCCTCATATCACTTCGATGATTGGATTAACTGAGTTAGCTAAATTGGTTGCAGCCGTCCTCCTCTCTTCTTCCAATGCTGTGTGCCATCTCTGATTTATGTCCATTGGTGTGAACAATGTTAACCAAGTGGTGATACATAGTAGGAATGCAGAGATCAATGCATCTGTTACAGTGTATCCCACTGGTACATGTCATCCTGCTCTGTTGGACATTTCTTTCAATACATCTTCCACAGTGCATCCCTCCTCATCTTGTTCTAAGTGGTATTTCATATGTCCCCAATTTAGAGACACTCTCACCTGAACCTCTGTATTTTGCATTTCTGTTTTGTACTCTGTGATTTGTTTCCATGATGGGTTCCTTGGCCATACAAAGGCATTCCAGTACTGTGGTTTGAATAGCCACAAGTAACACAATCCTGGTGTCTCTGGGGTATAATTAGAAAATCCCAGTGGCAGTAGTATCGACTGGTTTGCATGCCTTACTT
Source organism: Amanita exitialis (assembly GCA_023014455.1). Taxonomy (NCBI): domain Eukaryota; kingdom Fungi; phylum Basidiomycota; class Agaricomycetes; order Agaricales; family Amanitaceae; genus Amanita; species Amanita exitialis. Next base: position 432,675 of record JAEBUR010000020.1, read on the forward strand.
GTCATGCCCAAATATTCATGTTGATGTAGGCTGTCGACATGTCTCTGAGCTGCTTGCTGACTTGTTGTGCAAACCAGTCTCCGTGTGGTCTGCCATATTGCTGTGCCATCATTCTCCTTGTTACCTGCTGTGTCATGGTCAAAAGGTTTCGTGGGTATACCACCTCCTCATCTTTCTGTGCTCCAAACTTGATGTCTCTCCATTGGGTCCAATCTTTGATTTCATCGATATGTTCCCATTTGTAGATGACATCATACTCCTCTAAGTCCTGCATTCTTACAGGCTTCTTGTTGTGGGGGTGTATGTGGTACACTTTCTCTCCCTCTCCATCCTCTAGGATAAACTTTACATCATTCTTCCTAAGATCACACTCCCATCCTGCGATCTGCTCCACTGTTGGATATGCTGGCCATTTGAAACGATTATAGAATTGTGGTTGGAAAAGGTACATATAGCAGTACCCCTTTTCCCTCCATGGGTCCACTGCTGTGCATTTGTAGACTCCCAGTTTCCCAGGTAATCATGAGTCTATGGCTTTGGTCCATTTTTTGACTCTATGCTCATGCTGCTTCAGTGTCTCTTCTCCACATGCTTCAATGAAAGACCTCATGCTAAGTCCTTGACATCCATGCAGTACTCCTCATCCAACATAGTCCTTTGGCATTGTAGGTAACGCCTTCTCTGTTGGTTTAATTTGACTATATGGGGAGTTTCGTTCCTTTCGGTACTGTTGTGGCTTCATTATGTTGCCATTTAATGCATGTTGAAGTTTGTTTCGTGCTTCATGCGACAAGCACCAGTGATGAGCCACCAACTCTAAGTCTCTTGGCATGCAATCAAATGCCCTCCTTACATAGCTTGCCAAAACAGGAATTTCAATCCCTATTTCGAGTACAAGATCTTGGCCATCGCCAAATCCTGTGCCACCAACTTTCTCAAGGTTCACAAACATGCCTTGCTCCCATTTGGATTTCTGTGTCCTTATCTCTTTATTGCATTGTTGAATAAATACCCTATTGTACATGCACTTGGGTTTGTATTCGATTCGGACTCCCTTCATAGATTCTAGTTTATTGATCAACTCATCATAATGTCCATATGCATATTCATACAATTCCACCACTGCTTTACGTTGCTTGGACCAGGATTTCTTTATTTGTAATTGTCCTGCAAGTTCATCCTTGCTGAACGTTTCCTCTGTCACATTCCTAACCCTGTCCTGTATCAGGACACCCTTGATGTGATGTCTTAGGGCCCCACTATAGAACTGAGGAGTAGAGGATGAGGACTGGAGTTGACAAGGGGAAACCCCAAGAGAACTCGAATGGAGTCTCTGGGCATAGATTGCATAGTATATATACAGTGACTCAAAAAATTGTCCCAATGTTTGGCACATTTGGAATGTTTGTACTGTGGCATCACATCAAGGCCAAACAAAGCCAAAGTGTTAGTGTATGTAAAGAAGATCTAGTTCTGGGATACGTGGAAAATTAAGAATTATGTAATTTGATGATGTTCCCATGGAGATATGGCCAATTCATTTTGATGCCTCATTGGGACAATTATTTGAGTGGGTATCAAAAATATGGGAATGTGATGGTGGCTGGTTCCTGTGGCATGGGAAAGTTCACAGATACTTGTCAGGGTGATTGTACCTTGAATGGTTCCTGAATCCAATGTATTTAACCAGGGCCAACATTCCAGAGACCACCCAAAATCATCTCTTCTGCTCAGAAGGAAAACATCATCTCCCTTGCCTCCAATGGTCACTCCACTTGCTATATTGCCTCTAAACTTGGTGTAGGGAGGTCTACCATCTCTAGGGTCCTTCAGGACCTGCTTCCTAATCAACAAACTCCTTCTGCTGGTTGCCCTTCCAAGCTCACCCCCATTGATAAATGATCAATCCTCACACCAATCACCACTGGCAAGGCTGCCAATGCTGTCCAGGTCACCAGACACATCAACAACATCATCTCCCACACTGTCTGCCCACAAACAGTCAAGCAGCACTCATTCAAGGCTGTGACAAAGAAGAAAAAGCCACTGCTCACTGCAGTGCACAGGAAGAAGCAGTTGACCTTTGCTCTGAAGCACAAGGAGTGGACTGTGGAGGACTGGAAGAGGGTAATTTGGTCAGATGAGACTAAAATCAACAGGATTGGGTGAGATGGAAAGCAGTTGGTGTGGAAGAGGGCAGGGGAGGGGTTGATTGAAAGGGAGGTCCAAGGTACAGTGAAATTTGGGGGTGGAAACATCATGGTATGGGGTTGTATGGGCTGGAATGGTGTAGGGGAGCTTGCTGAGGTTGAGGGCAGGATGGATGCTGACCAGTATGTGGAGATTTTGGACAACCACTTACTGCCCAGCATTGGGGAATCTGGTGTTATTGATGGGGAGTGCATTTTTCAGCAGGACAATGACCCCAAACACACCCCCAAAAAGACCAAAAACTGGATGGAACAGAATGATATCACTCTTCTGGACTGGCCACCACAATCTCCAGACCTCAATCCCATTGAATACCCCTGGCATCACATCAAGTCACAGTTGTACCAGTATGAAACAACAGCCAAAGGAGTTTGGGAAGTTTGGGAGAGAGTGGCAGAGGTATGGAATGCCATAGAGCCAGAAGTGTGTCAGAGATTGATTGAGAGTATGCCTAGAAGGTTGGAAGCAGTTATTAAGGCCAAGGGAGGCCATACAAAGTACGAAATTTTGGAATTTCTGCATTTTTAATGTGCACTCAAATAATTGTCCCAATGAGGCATCAAAATGAATTGGCCATATCTCCATGCAAACATCATCAAATTACATGATTCTTAATTTTCCATGTTTGGCCTTGATGTAATGCCACAGTACAAACATTCCAAATGTGTAAAGCCTGCAATGGTTTATTCCAATGTAGGCTGGTTTGTCGAGGAGCCAGGTAGTACCTAAGGCTCCCGGATTGTGATAGGAGGACTAATGTCCTTCCGTTGGGTGCGAGGTAACTCACATGGACGCGCAATGCACTGAATCAATGTATATTGAGACTCATACTGCGCTGTACTAAGTCTGAATCGTGCTGCTTACTTAATGAATAAGATGCGCGACTTAAGGTCACGCGTCACACTATGGTATAACTGAAATATATATAAGGGCCCAAGAGGCCCACAAATGTCCGCTGAGACGACGACAAGGAGGACATGCCGGGTATGTCAGCTGGGCCTGACACCCTCCCCTACCAGATCGCCCCGGAGGTGCGATCTACTCGATCAACCAAAGGAAAGGGGGTTGAACCTCTTCCGGCTGTGTATGTTGGGTCTGGATGGTTATCCTGGCCCCATCGCGACATCACTCAGGTGTTGAGGTGAGCCAGCCGTCTCTCCCCTTGGTGGGTCCTCAAGGTAGGGAAGAGTGGCCGGGGCAGCTCTTCCAAATGGCGTGTTGGGTCGCCCTCCCAGAGCTGGGTTTTGACCCTTTTTCTTTCCTCCCTTTTTTCTCTGTGATAGGGAAGGTCGGAATTCCCTTTCACGGGGTTTGGGGACCGATGCCCAGTCCGGTTCATGAGGCGGGGCAACAATTTCCATGTAACTCCTGGAGAAGTCCAGGAGTAAGTCGTTGCTGTCACTGAGTCGTACCCTGCTCCTCACGAAGTGGCGGACCAGGTCGTCCAGAGTGAATTCCCCGTGGTGCACCAGTCGGATTGGGACAAGTGCAGTGCCCTCCTCGTCCCTGAGGCTGAGGCAGTTCAGTGAGTTGGCGTAATAGCCCACTTTCCTGAACAAATTACAGGCAGCCCACCAGTACCAGGCCACCGTTTGCCTCTCTTCTGGCTCAGTCATCTTGAGTATGAGCCAGGCTGCAACGTCCTGCACGTCCAGTCGGCCATCTCCCCCGCAACGGATGAAGCCCGGAAGCGCTCCTCCACGTTGGGTTCCCTCCTTGTGTCCAGCAAGGGTAGTAACCCCACCTGTGTGGCTTTTAGAACGGCCCATCGCTGTGCAAGGGACCATTGATCGAATGGGATTTTCGAGGCCTCCTGAGCCATTTGCATCAGAGCTCCGCTGCTCCAGAACCACGCTTCGTTTGTGGTATTTCTCTCCCATAGGAGAGCTGTGTCTCGGTCCCAATAGGTTTTGTGAGGGAGGCAGATGTGTCCTTGCCTCCCGACTCGGCAGCTGTGCTTCCCGTCTAGCCTGAACCTCACGGGATCCCCGATGAAAAGGCTCGGGCTGTTCGGCAGTAATTGCCCCGGGATGACTTGTCTCAATGTGATAGAGGCCCTCGAGCTCCTCTGCAGCGGTTGTGCTTCTCCTAGTCTGGATGCCAATGGCACCCGCTGTGGTATGTGATGAGAAGATGAGGAGGCCCTACTCTCTCCCTCGACACGGTGTGAATCTTGCTCGTATTGTCTGCGAGATTCATTTAGGGCTTCTGTTAGCCCTTCCTCCTCCACGTCTGATCTGGACCAGTCGCTTTCGACGTCTGAATACATCTTATTCAGCGTTTTCCCCTTGCCTTTATCACGGGAGCCTGGCTGGCTCGATGTGGGAGATGGTGATCTTGAAATGGGAGGTTGATCGCCCATGGGTGCGTCAACCTCCATTCCCAATCTTGACTCTAATGGAGGAGTGCTAGACTCCTCCAGAGGGTTGTTTTTCGTGGAGAGGTGGGGCGTGGGGGAGGCCCTGAAAGGAGCCACTCTGGTTGGAGACCTGGATCTTCTCCGTTTGTTGGGTCGTGATGGGCCCAATCGGGAGGATTGATGATCCCTGCATCTATTGACGGGATCTGGGTGGAGGGAGTGAGAGCGAGGCGCGGTTGCCTGGTCCGAAAATTTTTGGAGCTCGTCTAGCCGCCGTCCAAGCTCGTCGTTTTCATGCATGAGTGCCATTGTCTCTTGGCGGCACCTGTCCAGTTCGTCTTGGAGGTCTTCGACCTCCCTTTTCCGTTTTTGGAGGCCGTTTTGGAAGGCCTCCGCTGTTTCTCTCCATATGTCCTCATCGAGGAAGTTATGCCAGTGGCGACGCAACTTGTCCATCAGGACGTCTAGTGCCCCTCCCTTCGTCTCGTTTGCCACATGTTTGGCGAATTCGGTGCATTCTTTGCACCTTGTCAGGTGCATAGGGAGATGGTAATTTTGTTCTATCTCCCAAGGTGGCCTCACTCTGGCGAGAATAGAGGCCGCGTTGGTAAATTCTGGAGAGGGAGACCTCTCCATAGACCTCTCCATTTCGGTACCTGTCCTCTGGGGATGAGGAGAAAGGCTACGCCTATAACGGTGGTCGCTTTTCTCTGATGAGTTGTTTCACTGCATTTTCTTTTGCTTGGGCATGGTCACGTCAAGCAATTTAGGTTTATTTGTTGTGGAACCAAAGTTTGGTCCCTGTGATGGGTTGGTTCCCACGCAGTGTCACAGCGAATCAGATGGTGCCCAGCCACCACCCTCTATTTGCGTTTCAAATCCTTCGGGTCGGAAACACCTTCAAGTTCTAGATAATTGTCTAGAGCTTCCAGTTCATTGACTACATGAATGGGTTCCCAAGTGGAATCCCCAAGTGCCCATCGTACTTTGAACATTAGTCACGGAGACCATCGATGGTCTTCAATGGATTGCACTACCCATTCTCGTTCAGGGTCATTCCCGATGTCATAGTAAACACGCGTGTCATGTTTGGGGAATTTGTCACTCTTATTCCCCAGAAACAGTTTAAGTACCTTTTCGTGGAAGGTCTCATGTATGCCTCTGGCTTTGAGGTTGGGAGAGAGTTCTAGTCAGTATGTAGATCTCTCTGGTGACGCTTCCAGGACCTTATATGGTCCAATGTATCTGGGACAGAGCTTGCGTGTTCGTCCCTTCGGCATGTTGATGTTCCCTGTGGATAACAGCACTAGGTCTCCGACCTGGAAATGTTGTCCTTCCCAGCGGTGTTTGTTGGCCTGTACTGCCTGCCTCACTCTTTGGGAAAGAACTTTGTCAAACGTCTTGTCCAGTACCTCTTTTAGGTTTTCCGAGAATTTGGATACACCATCTCGGTGGGAGTCGAATCTGACTCCCTTAATCATGCGCGGCATCCATCCGTAGTTTATGAGGAATGGGGCTTGTCCTGTAGATGCATTTATGGCCGAATTCATAGCAAATTCGACCATCGGCAGTTGTTCCACCCAATTAGTTTGATAGTCATCGACTACCAAGCGTAAGATTTGTGACATCGTTTGGATAGCTCTCTCCGATGAGCCATCCATTTCTGGGTGGTAGGACGACGACATTAATAGTCGTTGTCCTAGAATTTTGCTTAGTTCAGTCCAAAACTGGGATGTGAACTTGGAATCCCTGTCCGATACTATTGATTCTGGGATTCCGTGAAGGCGAACTACCTCCCGGACATATAGCTGGGCGATTTGTTTCGCCGTTGCGTTGGTTCTGGTGGGTATTAGGTGTACCATTCCTGTCATCCTGCAGATGACCACCAGGACATAGTCAGTTCTGTCCACTGGGGGAAGGGGTCCAGCAAAATCCATGCCTATACTTTCCCAAGGTCTTGAAGGGATGGGCATACTGTGCAACCATCCCAGGCTCTTTTGGCATGAACCCTTAGTCGTTTGACACTTCCTGCAGGTTTTGCAGAAGTCATCGACATCCAATGCCATTGACGGCCACCAGAACCATTGGCAAACATAGTTTAGGGTTCTTCTAGAGCCCAAATGGCCGATTGTTAAATGACAAACTTCTATTATGGTCCCTCGGATGGATTTCCCATCCGAGAGTCCATGGGGAACGCAGATGACCCTGTTTCCCGTTCTGCTGTCAGTCCAAAGAAGTTCTTTATGGATGTGGAACTTCTCAAATCGGTCTATGTTGTTCCAAACTTTGGCAAAGAATTTATCATTTCCATAATTCTTCGTAATCACCCTGAGTGTCTCTTTTGTGGATTTGTTTCACAGATCCAACTTGGGACACTCTGCTGCATCTCGTTCCATGTTGTCAGCAAGTTGCATTGCCTCAATGGTTCTAGGTTCAATGTGATCCCTTACTTCACATTTTCTGTTATTGTTGGGTATGGTTCTCGTTGTCATACCCATTATCTCAGCGTTACGGGCAATGGTTAAGTCATTGCCCTCAGGGTCTAGTCTGGAATCGGCGTTTACATATCCCAATTCCTTGTGCAATTCCTCCGGATTGTTGCTAGAGAAATATCGGGAGAGACAGTCAGCTACTTTATTTCTCTCTCCCTTTAGATATTCAATTTTGAAATTGAATCAAGAGAGGTATTCCCACCATCTCATACGCCTTTGTGATCTGGTCGGTGCCTCATTGAAATATGTTAGGGCCTTGTGGTCCATTACAATGGTAAATGGGAGTCCCAGCAACTTGTCCTCCCATCTCAGGAGTGCCTCGAGTACTCCAAGGAGTTCGTGCTCCCAGGTGCAGTAATTCATTTGGGTGGGGGTGAATTTCCTTGATATGAATCCCGCCGGGAGACATGTGTCCCAGGTAGGGCCTTGGCCGTACCATGCACTGATTCCTGATGCTGATGCATCTGTGATGACCCAAATAGGGACATCCCTATTTCCATCAATCGGTTTGCATACAGGAGCTTTTGTGACTAGCTCCTTGAGCTTGTCAAAACATGTCTGGTGGTATTCCGACCAGACAAACTCTTGATTGTTGCTGCACATGTTTGTTAAGGGAGCGGTGTATTCAGTAACGTTTGGGAGGAATTGGGAGAGATATTGAATCACTCCATTAAACTTTTGGACGTCGTGATAATTTCGCGGTGTCCTCCATTCAACAATTTTATCAATTTTTGAGGGATCTATATGCACCCCCTCATTATCAACTATGAACCCTAAACAGTCCATTTTGTTTGATAATGTGTCAATCTTCTTGAGGTTGCGGCTGAGATATAGCTTCAGTTGTCACAACCTATCAAATACCAGTTGGAGGTGCCTTAGATGCTCCTCCAGTGAATTCGAATATATGAAGATATCGTCTTGATAGCAGTGTACGAATACTGCTATCATGTCCCTAAAGGATACGTTCATTAAACGCTGGAACGTTGCAGGCCCATTTTTGTCCCCTTGTTGCATAACCTGACTCAACATGTTCCCATAAATTGTTGCGAACACAGTGCGGGTTTCTTGGCCCGGTTGAATGTGTATCTGTTCATACGCATCCGAAAGATCAATTTTTGTGCAGAACCGAGCTCGTGCTAGATCGCTCCTGATCGTTTCCTGGTCCGGCATGGGGGTAGTGTCTGATAACATATTATCATTCCGTTGACAAGTGTCTATGACCGTTCTGATGTTTCCATCTTTCTTGAGAACTATCATTAGGGGGGCAGAAGAATGTAAATTCGTATGCTCCCACCAACCTGCTTTCAGGTATCGATTGACTTTGGTCTTAAGTTGATCTCTGAGTGGTTCCGGGCACTTGGCCACTCTATGATTTAATTTGAGATTCAGATTGATCAGTGGAATCTCATGATTGATTTGGCGAATTGGAGGAAGTTTTGGTTCCTCTGGTATGAAGAGATTCTGAATCTCCTCAATGAGTTTTTGGCGCAGCTGAAGTCGCTCTTCTTTTGTTATAGATGTAGTTACTCCTGGGTTTGCGCCGGAATTCCCTGGGAGTGAGCTTTGTACTTTGGCGTCCTCGCGTCAGTGGGCGCGCCTGGAGTAATCAAGATCACCAGACGTGTTCCCTGTTTTTCTTATGGGAGCTTTGTTGCCTCCCTGTTTTCCTTTTGTTGAAGGGGTCCTTCTGTCAGACTCCTTCCATAAGATCGCGGGTTGCGTAGCTCCTTCCTCTTCCTTGGAAAAAGGGTTGGAAAATTCCCCCTCCTTCACCGGAAACCAACGATTGTTTAGCTTAAAGGAACCGTGGCCCGCATAGTTTAATAGAATCCCATGTTCCTTCAAGAATGGGGTTCCTAAGATAACTTGGTATCTGTCCAAGTTTACCACGTCGAAATAGCGGGTTTGTGTAAACTCGCCGATTTTTATTTTGGTTCGCGCTTTGTAGTTTATACTGGATCACGAGCCTGAAGTTGCCATTTGCAATTTCACTGGTTTTTTGAGCTGGAACATGTCCAGCTTATGAACTGTGGCGAAGTTTGCCGATATCATGTCTATTGTGCTACTGCCATCCAGTAGCACATGGGCTTTGTGTCCGCCTATGCGCATGAAGCCCTCTATGACTCCGAGACGTTTGAAGTCTCTTTTGGGACCGTCTTCTATCCAAGTTGGTTCTGTGTCCCTGGTCGCTCTCTGCCGATAAGCGACTCATTCCATCTCGGTGTCGTTCACCTTAGAGGATTCAGCAAGATCCTCTTCACTATTGGAGATTCTGATGGCTGCGCTTTTTAGCATTTCGCAGTATTTCTCCAATTGCGATTGAAGACTTCTCTCTTCTTCTTCTTCATCAGAAGATTCATCGTCCTCCAGGAGGTTGGGAAGGTCTTCCCATTCGTTCTCCATTTCCAGGGAGGGTATGAGTCTATCCTCATTACATCTTATCCCCGTCATTTGGGACCAGTCGACTAGGTCCTTGACGTCTCCACTCCTAGGTTCTTCATAGACGATTCCCGAATCGTCTGCATCTACTACGATTGCTGCACCACACCAATCATTAAGTGAGAATTCGTTCGAGTTCTCGCTTAAGTTTGAGCATTTGGAAGACTCTTCCGATTCATTAGCTGATTCGAATTTATCCTCGTTAGAGGATTCTTCTTCAGTTGTCTTTGCCACCCTAACGGTGTCAAGGGATTCTTCTGCCAATTCCATGTTGGTGGATTGCTTCCATTTGTTGGGACACTTGTTACTGTAGTGTCCCTTCTTTTTGCAATTGAAGCACTCAATGTGCTTCAAGTCAGGTTTACCCGCATTAATGAGTATATTCCCAGCACTGCTGGAGCGCAGGCCAGATGGGAATGTGGTCGGCAGGTCCTGGGATTTGCCCCGACATCGGTGGGCGTGGAGTCGGCGTCGGTGGGCGTTGGTGACAGTGACGGTGACGTGGCTGCGTACGACTAAGCCATAGTAGAAGTGAAGGAAAAGCAAGCGAGCGAGCCGGAAATGAATGTGAAACGAAGGATTAATCCATTCGTTGGGGGTAAAATCGAAGTACCAGACTTGCTTACAAATCCTACTACTGACTACATTAAGTCCTGCTTACCAAATCCTGTCCCAAAGTCATGGATGCAGCATTGGCTCCAGCCAATGCTCATCATATCCCCCCCACTTAAAATTTTGACCGTCCTCGGTCAACTCTGATGCAACAGAAACTCCAGGGTGGCAGAAACAAAATCCTTGTTGCAGAAAAAACGGTCCTTGTCATCAAGTAAAATTCCGAGCATCGGGCAGCCACTGAGATGTCGCAAACTGGGCGCAAGAACTGAAAGGTACAGCACAGACTTGAAGAAGGGCGATTATCTGGCCATCACGGTGGCGGATAACTGCAGAGATGTCGACAAGTGGGCACATATCACAGCAAACTGAGTTGCGCAGACTTTGTGAAGGGTGGCTGGTCCGGAAAATTGGGAATTGCGCTTAGCGAGGGGGCAGCAGTGTGCAACAGAAAAAGTCTGGGGGTCCGGAAAATTGTTGGTAGTCGGAAAACGAACCCGGGGTGGGCTAGGGGTTGGTTTCGCCTTGCGAACAGTGGGCGGCGGGTGAAACGACGAGGGCGGTGGTCGGAAAATGGACCTGGGGGGGGGCTAGGGGTTGGTTTCGCCTTGCGAACGGCGGGCGGTGGGCGAATCGTTGGGGCGGCCGTCAGAAAACGAACCTGGGGGAGGTAGGGCATGACTTTGCCTTGCGAACGGCAGGTGCCGGGAGAAAAGACGAGGGCGGCGGTTGGAAAACCTTTCGTTTCGTTCGTAAACGAATCCGGCGGGGTGCTAGGGGACGGAATGTGTCTTGCGAAAGGCGGGCGCTGGGCGAAATGGGTCGTTGGCGAGGGCGGCGGTCGGAAAGTCATTCATTTCGTTCGTAAACGAATGCGGCGGGGCGATAGGGGACGGAATCGTCTTGCGAAAGGCGGGCGCCAGGCGAAATGATGAGGGCGGCGGTCGGAAAACGATTTGTTTCGTTCGTAAACGAATCCGGTGGTGCGGGATGGGCGAGGACTGTGGTTGAGGCATCGAAATTTGCGGAGCGCCGGGCTCCTTGATTCAGCGAAGGACTGTCGAAGCCAGTGGGACGCGGTCCGTGGCGAAAAACGGCGGAGCGAGCGAGTAAAACCTGTAAAAATGAAAATAATAATAAGTTTTGGCCGGGGTTGCCAGCGGAAATGGGTGCATCATGCGAGAAAACCAGTGCCGGACCAGTAAACGGTCGTAAAGTCCTAAACGAATGTGTTGCATGAGGGGCTGGCATTGCGAAAACGGATGCGGCGTCGAAACGGATGTGTTGTCGCTACCGGAAATTTTTCCGGTCGGCGTCGAGTGGCTGCGCTGCCTGAAATACACGGGCGCCGTGCCAAGGATCATGCGCGAATGTTGAAATGAGTGTGTTGGCGGCCGTTGGATGGCATTAAACAATATTTAAAAAAATATTTACTTGAGGCAAAGTCGTCGGCTGGCAATGTCGGTGGTCGATCTCCCGAAAAGAGGCCCCTGCGGTGGTCACCATTTAATGAGTATATTCCCGGCACTGCTGGAGCGCAGGCCAGATGGGAATGTGGTCGGCAGGTCCTGGGATTTGCCCCGACATCGGTGGGCGTGGAGTCGGCGTCGGTGGGTGTTGGTGACAGTGACGGTGACATGGCTGCGTACAACTAAGCCATAGTAGAAGTGAAGGAAAAGCAAGCGAGCGAGCCGGAAATGAATGTGAAACGAAGGATTAATCCATTCGTTGGGGGTAAAATCGAAGTACCAGACTTGCTTACAAATCCTACTACTGACTACATTAAGTCCTGCTTACCAAATCCTGTCCCAAAGTCATGGATGCAGCATTGGCTCCAGCCAATGCTCATCAGCGTGACTCCCTTTTTCTTCGCCTTTGGTTGAACCTTCCTTGGGCAGTTTACTGGTTCCTGTCCTTGGGTAGGAGTTTCCTTTAGATGAATTCCCTACTTTGAATTCGGAACGCAATTGGTCCTTTCGTTGGCGTTCCTCATAGAACATTGCTTGTTCTACTGATTTTGCAGCATCAACAATGATGTCCAATGAACTATTTTCAGGATTCATCCCTAGTTTTACGACGGCGCTTGCAATTTCTGCGTTTAACACCCAGACGAAACGACGAGTCATATCATATTCGGAAGGAACCTCTATCATCTGTTGGCTCAGACGTTCAAGTTCCTTTCTAAGCTCCATAACCATTCTCGAGCTTTGCTTTAGGCGATCAAATTTAATGGCCGCATCTCGAGAGGAAGTGTCTTTAACAAAGTAATGCTTCAGTTCTATCATGGTGGTCTCAAAATCCCACCTCATGTCCTCATTTAACCCGACGACATGTTGGTACCATTTTTGGGCCTTGTCCTTGAGAACGGAGCCCAGGACGTTTACTCTGAATGGGTCTGCGTCCGGTTTCATCATGTTATAGTTGATGAAATAAAGGAGTATTTCTCCAGTGAATTTGAGGAAAGCATCAATAGTCTCTCCTCCCAAGTATTCTGGCAGGGGGAGCTTTACAGTTCTCCCAACATTAATGAAGTCGGGCATCTGAGCTGCCCTTCGCTCTGCCTTTTTAATTTCTTGACGAATTAAATCATCTGTCTTTTCTGTGGAGCGGTCCAACGCCGTGAGTGGACCAGTCGTCAAAGGTTCTCTCCCTCGGTTGCTTGCTGAGAAACTGGGGCATGGTCCCCATCTGCTATCTCGTCTGGATATCTCAGGTCCACTTTGTCTATGGTCAGATTGACCTGAAGACCTTCCGTTCTCAGAAATTGGAGATGAGTGTGATGGGAGGGGACTCGCTTGTCCACTTCTGTTTCCAATCTCCATGCAGGTGGGTAGGGGAATGGCATTTGAGCCCATTCCCAGCGATCTGTGGGGAGGTACTTCTCTTGGGTTTTCCTCAAACCTGGTGCCTCTCCTATGCGATAACAGTTCGTTGAACATGGAGGTTACCATTGCCCCTTTTCGGAGGTCGCTTAGAATAGCGTACCTAGCACTATTTGACAATCTTAACTTATATTCGGTGGGTGATTTGTTGAATCCTTGTCCAAACTGAATATTTCGAGGCTCCATAGCCTTTTGTTTGAACTCTCCCGCCTTGAGTTCTACCAGGGTGGACAATTCATGTTCATCCACTCCCATTGGTATCTCGTTCCATAGATCCGGGTCGTTAAGTTGGGGAGATCTTGTTCTCCCTTGATGAGGTCTGACGGGAGCCTTGTCTATGTATTCCAATGGATCCTCATCTGAATCCACTTGGCTGAGCTCTTGTCGGGTGTCTACCACCCTTCGGGAACTGTGGGGTGATGAATCCCTGGAGGCTCTGGAAGGAGCCTTCCTTTGCAACTCTATGAGCCTATCCAACATAGACTTCATCTCAATGTTGCTCGACATGATAGCATCCATTTTTATTTGCGTGGCGGATACTGTTTCCCGGAGACGCGCCTGGTCTCGAATCATGGATTCCATGATTACCCAGTTCTCCTTTAGATATTTTGACTCTGGTAATTGGGTTACCTGAGTCGTGTCTTGTCGAGGGATCGCCTTGGTTTCCTGAATTACAGGTTGGTGAATTTGTGGGGTCTCCTTCATCGAGGATGCCCCGTCACCTTCTTTACTGTTTTTTCCTTGTACAGACGTTAAGTTTAATCCCACAGTAAAACTCGGGAGAGCCTGTCTGTTGGGGGAAAAACGAGGTGCGCGATCTTCCGCGGTTGTCGGTGATCGTCGAGTGGTGTTTAGTGGGGCTTGTGCACCCCGCTCATTTCCTGGGGAGTTTAAATTAACTTCCCTTCTCTTCGGTGGGATCGGGGAGTTAATTTGGGAGATTATCAGACCCAGACTTCTTGTTGGGACAGGGGGTTTTTGAGCTTGTTGAGCCGCTCTCGAGTATTGTGAGGAGCTGGCGCTCCTATACGTGATATTCGCAGTTCCTCTCGAACCACGAACATTCGACACACTGGCCGAGCGCCAGGAGTCTGATGCTATTGTGGGGGAGCTATCCCTGGAAGGTGAGGAGTTGCTTCCTCTGGGTTTATTCGAAGGTCCTCATGGTTTCCACAAGGGGGGTCCAAAAGACATTATAGGGAGAACTTGATGGTTCTCGCGCAAAGCCTCTTATTGAAGTGCAAAAAAGTGTAAAGCCTGCAACGGTTTATTCCGATGTAGGCTGGTTTGTCGAGGAGCCAGGTAGTACCTAAGGCTCCCGGATTGTGATAGGAGGACTAATGTCCTTCCATTGGGTGCGAGGTAACTCACACGGACACGCAATGCACTGAATCAATGTATATTGAGACTCGTACTGCGCTGTACTAAGTCTGAATCGTGCTGCTTACTTAATGAATAAGATGCGCGACTTAAGGTCACGCGTCACACTATGGTATAACTGAAATATATATAAGGGCCCAAGAGGCCCGTGAATGTCCGCTGAGACGACGACGAGGAGGACATGCCGGGTATGTCAGCTGGGCCTGACGAAATGAAAGCCTGCAACGGTTTATTCCGATGTAGGCTGGTTTGTCGAGGAGCCAGGTAGTACCTAAGGCTCCCGGATTGTGATAGGAGGACTAATGTCCTTCCATTGGGTGCGAGGTAACTCACACGGACACGCAATGCACTGAATCAATGTATATTGAGACTCGTACTGCGCTGTACTAAGTCTGAATCGTGCTGCTTACTTAATGAATAAGATGCGCGACTTAAGGTCACGCGTCACACTATGGTATAACTGAAATATATATAAGGGCCCAAGAGGCCCGTGAATGTCCGCTGAGACGACGATGAGGAGGACATGCCGGGTATGTCAGCTGGGCCTGACGAAATGTGCCAAACATTGGGACAATTTTTTGAGTCACTGTACCTAAGGACAAGGTCTGTGTGCTAAACCCTACAACCCTAAAGGCTGTGGAGTACTCTGGGTATCCCTACTATATAAATAGCATAGAAGGTTCAAGAAGGTTTACATAAGGCAGATCACTGATCCAAGTGAGTCAAAGGAAAAGCATAAGCAAGGCTGCGCATCCATCATCTTATCTTATCTAATCGTTATCTAATCTTTGTGCTGATTAGATAGTCGTTATCTTATCTCTGATATTTGGCTGTGACCTTAGATAAAAACAAAGAAAAAGAATATAAATGTCTTAGAAATGAAACAAAGAAAAAGTGAAAAGGAGCGGTTCATGACATCCTGTTTAACAGGGGTTGGAGTCATTGTGACGTGCTTGACTTCCACTGTCTTTTGCGCCACCCTCTTTTCTTGTGTGATACGCTCTTGCTCTTGCTGTTTCAAGAGCTCCGTCCAGGCATTGTCTTGCTCTTCACAAGCTGCGTGGTTGGCTTTGGTGAGAAGACAATGTGTCTCCTCACTCTGCTTTAATTTCTGCTCCTTGGCCATGTGCATCATCCACTGTAACACATGCATGTTATGCTGTGTTGGAATCTGTTGATGCACCACCTGCTGCTTGTGACGGTACTCTTGATCACGCCACCTCATGCTCGGTATCTATCATCCCTGGAATAAAAACTCCATCTTGCCAAGGTCGCTCAGCACCCTCGTGCAAGGAGTTTTCCTAAGGGTTGCCTTAGACAGGTAGTTCCCACTGTTGCCCTCCTTGTTCTTTGACTCCTGGTGAGTGACAGCCTGGTGTTTCACCCATATGGGTCTTAGCATAGCCTTGCTACCCTGGCACTCTCCAGAAGTTGCTTTCACCTGTTTTCCCAGGCTTTTCCACTGCACCGTCTGCCAGTACCCCTGACTCACTATCCCAGGGCAGTCAGACACTCTCGACGAGTGCAGTTGTGTCGGCAGTGTGGTCCCCATCTGCTGACTAGAACTCATACCTGCGTCAGTCTGAACTTTCGCCCTGATGCCCTTATCCACAATTTGGACAACTCCTGCCCTGACTATTTTGATAGTATTCATAATACTCTTGCCAATGATGAATGGTGTAATTCAGTTGCGCAGTTGGTCTTGTAGGCTCTTGATTATGTCAAAAAGGTCAATAGACCAAAGACACAACCAGAAGAAAACAAGAAAGAAAGAATAGAAACTCTGTTGTATAGTCTACAACTATGACAATCAAGAGCCTGGGGGTCAGTACGCTCCTACACTACCTATATACCCCCAGCCTCACCTCCACCTCCTGGATCCCTCATGTTCATCCTCATGTCCAACACCTGTCATGTCATGTGACCTGCTTATGTCATCTTCTGATAAGATATCCGATAACCTGATAAGAGATTGCGTCTTGATGAGATAAGAGATAACATAACATAAGATCTTTAGATAAGATCAAATTGTAACATTACCCCCTCTTAAAGGTTCGCATCCACGAGAACCTAGGTAGTTCATTGAACAAAGGTTCCACTAGTGTCTGGTTCTTCATATATCAGTTTGTGGTCTCCCTTCCAGCATTGCCAGTTCTGTTGCAATTTGTCCAAATAGTCCCTTTCAAACCGTCCATCCTCCCAGCCAAATAATCAATTTGGTACTGGTGGGCATGTGAGGTTTTCATATCTTTGGAAGGCATTATGTGGTATGTTCAGGGGAGCTGGTGCATTTGGTTTCTGCTTGTGAAATTCTTGTACTAGTTCACTAGCATTCAAGACATTTGTCGCTGGTTCCCAGGATGATTCTTCTACAGGGTATCCTTTCCACTTGACTAGGTATTGGATAACTCTTCCTCTTGTCCTACTATCTAGGATTTCTTCTACTTCATACTCTTCTCCTTGGATCTTTCCCTCCTCTTCCTTCCTTTGTTCTTCTAACTCTGTATTCTTCTTTTTCTGTTCTGGAAATACTGGCTCCATGTATGGTTTCAGTAGTGCTTCAGTAAAAATGTTGTACACCTTCCATGTCATGGGCAATTTCAGACAGTATGCAGCTGACCCAATTTTCTCCATGCCTTTCTAATTTCTCCCATGAATGTCTCCACACTTGGAATTACTGTCACCTTCGTCGGGTCAAACCACTTTCTTGGATGTCTTCCATAGTTTGGGAAGAACAGTGTGTGTCCAGTTGAGGAGTTTTCCTGGTCGTTATGACAAAATTGAGCTAGGGTTAAATGTTCACTCCAATTGTCTTGTTTGTCATTAGTGTACATTGACAGGAATTCTCAGACTTCCTGATTTACATGCTCTGTTTGACCATCTGTTTGTGGGTGATCAGCCGTGGATAGGTTTCCCTCAATGTCTAGCAGTCAATACAACTCCTTCATGAATTGTGATACAAATTGTGATCCTCGATCACTTATTACTTGATGTGGTATTCCATGTTCTCGGAACACATTGTCATGGAATAGTCTTGCTACTCCCAAAGAGGTGACTGTAATGTTTGTGGGTAAGAAGAATGCTTTCTTCGAAAATCGATCCACCACTACCATTACTGTGTTGGATCCCATAGACTCTGGAAAAGGTCCCATCAGGTCCACTGAAATGTCTTGCCACAGTTGAGCTGGGACACTCAATGGTCTCAGGGGGGCTGCTCATTTTGTTCAGTCTGGTTTCACTGTTTGACATGTTCTGCATCCTGTCACGTACAATTTGACATCTTGTTGCATCTTTGGCCACCAGTAATTTCTTGTCATTACTTCTATGGTCTTGTCAACTCCATAGTGTCCCCATTTGTGGTGAATTTGGATAAGGTTTTCTCTCAACCTCTGGTCTACTGGCACATAGATTTGTCCCTTCCAGTATATCAATCCCTTTTCTTGTCTCCATTCTCTGCCTTCACTCTTCAATCCTTCCAATACTTGCAATTCCCACTGTCTTTGGTTGATTTTTGCAATCTTTTCTTGTATCTCCATCAGGGCATCATCATCATCATATACTCTGATGAATAGATCTTCTTTCAGCAGTATCATTCCCTCATTGTCAATCTCCTCTCCCTTATGGTCTGTCCTCTGTGACAGAATATTGGCCTTTGAATTCAATTTACCCAGTCTGTGCTTTATAATAAAATTGTATTCCTGAACGTCCAAGATCCAACAGGCTTGTCGTCGATTGATATTTTGGGGTTTTCAAAAATATGTCAGGTTTTGATGATCTGTGAAAACCTCCACAGCTATTTTTGTACCCTTCAAATAATGAGACCATTTGTAAAATGCATGCATGATTGCAAGCATTTCCTTGTCATAGATCTCATAGTTTCGTTTGGCTGGATTTAAAGATTTCAAAATGAACACGACTGGTCTCCAACTGTCATCTTGTTGTTGTTGTGACAAGATTCCACCTATTGCAAAGTCCAAAGCATCAACCTCTACTCTGAATTGCCCCTCATCCACTGGTATTGCCAGCACCACTTCCTCTGCCACTCTTCTTTTGAGTTCTTCAAAAGCTCTCTGTTGTTCCTCTGTCCACTTCCATTCTTCTTTTCCAATTAATTTGGTTAATGGTTTAGATACAGATGCAAATCCTTGCACAAATCTCCTATAAAAGTTCACAAATCCTAGAAACTGTTGTATGTGTTTTTTGGATTGTGGGACTGGCCATTCAGTTAATTGCATGGTCCCATGGTCATCTTGGCAGTAGTTCATTGAAGGTCTGTTTTTTGAATACCTTCTGGTGTTTTAAATAGTGCTCAGGCACAATTTTGCTTAGGGTCCGCTTGCTCTTATTCTCTGATGCTATTTTTGTTGCTGTTGACTCGTAGGCTCATATCCATTCCACATCTACATCTTCCCTTGTCACTGCCAATAATTGATCGCCTTCCTCCCAATGCAATCTGTCTTCTTTGTTGTCATCCCCTTCACTCTCTTCCTCAGGCTCATTTACTTTTGCATCTGGTTGGCATGTGCCAGGGCACTGCTCAAAACTCAGTATGTTTTTTTGCCAATCAACATCTGGGTTGTGATATTTAAGCCAATCATGTCCCAGAAATATGTCTGTCTTGCCAAGTGACAATACTCCGAATTCCCAGGTCTCCTTGTGCATCCCTACTTGGACTCTCAGCTGAACCATTTCTGATAGTTTGCCATCCATATTTTCTGATCCATCTGCATTGTATACAGGGATCAGGTGGGCGAGTTTTCTGGTGTTCAAATTGTTTTGCCATACAAACTCCCTGTTCACACATGATCCTGTGCATCCCGAGTCCAACAGTGCTGTCACCAATGGTAAGTTCATTTGTCTCTTTCCCATTCCTATGACATACTTTGGTTGTCACTTTAAGTGATTCAGGTACCACATTGCTTCCCTTTCTGATGCTTTGTTCAAGTCCTTCACCAGTTCTTCAGTCACCTCCTCTAGTTGTGACTTGTGAGTCCATGTCCATAGAGCTTCTAGAGCTTGTTTGAGTGGATGTTCCCATATCTGTCTCACCATCCACGGAGTCTGCCAGACCTTCAAGTGAGGTTCTACCATGCTTATTGGTAGATTTCTGAATTGTTGTTCCTTAGACCTTATTTCGTACTTGATATAATTTAATTCAACCTGTGAATTGGTTTTCTTATCATAATTACATGTTGAATCAGTAGTAATAAGGTCCTTGCTTGTTGGGTTGGAACTTGTTCCCTTCGAGCCTTCTAAAAATCCATGGCCTCCTTTATGGCCTTCTTGTCTTCCTCCATTACATCCTCCAGATATTCCTTCCACCCTATCTCCCTAATATGTGTCTTTCCTTTCCAATTCCTTGGTTCTTTACAATTCATTCTTATGTGGCCTTTTTTGCCACAATTGTAACAAGTAATTGGTTTTCTTGTTCTATCTACATCCATTGCATTGGGGTCATGTGCACCTGATCCTGATGCTGCTTGGGGTGGAGGTCCTTGTGTCACTCCATTCCCTCAGGGTACAGAATTTGGTGCCACCTTATTCTGGGTATTCTGCATCCCCATATTTGGTGCGTGTTGTTGGTTCTGCCCTTGCCCTGGATTTCCAAATCCCAAATTTCCATAGAACTTTCTTGCATCTCTCCATGCCTTATTCAGTTCCATTGCCTTTGTGTACCACTTCTCTAGATCTCCCGTTGTCGATCCATCTCCCAGCATTCCTGTTTCTGCAACCTTCAGACCAAGTTGAGGGTTCAGTCCCCTTCTGAATTGCGCAATCAGTGCTATCTCATTATAGCCCATTAACTGAGCCAGTCCTCTGAAGTTGATGATATAATCCTTGACGTTCCACTTTCCTTGAGACAACTGTTGTATCTTTTGGATAGCATCGTCTTGTGTTTCCATTGTCAAGAAGAACTGTTTAGCTTGTTCTTTGAAGTCTGCCCAGTCCTTGAATGGTGCTTGATGAATTAATGGTTGTTGCATCATTGCTCCATCTCCAGCTCCTGTCAACAAGAGAGGGATTCCATCTCTCTCTTGTTCCCTTGTTGTTCCCGCCGTGTATGTCCCATCCACTCTATGCTGGTCTTTCTCTGTTGCATAATCCAGTGTTTGTTGGATTTTCACTCCAGCCCAATTGCTTGCTCGATTGGCTGATCCTCCTCTTATTCGTTGTAGTGCCAATACTGTCATGTGTGTTGAGTCCTTAATTTTTGTGAGTCAAAAGTAGATTGCCATGTTTCTCAACCAGTTTGCAATCTGCTCTGGTTGACCCTCATAGTAATCTGGCATGTCGATTTTGACTGCTGGCACTCTCTCTTCTCGTGGACCTTGTATCACCTTGATGATTGGGTTGACTGAGTTGGCCAAATTGGTTGCTGCCATCCTCCTCTCTTCATCTGATGCTCTATGCCATCTCTGGTTTATGTCTGTAGGTGCAAACAGTGTTAACCATATGGTAATACATAGTAAGAACACGGAGATCAATGCATCCATTACAGTGTATCCCACAGGCACATGTCACCCTGCTCCCTTAGACATTTCTTCCAACACATCCTCTGTGGTATGCCCCTCCTCATCTCATTCTACATGGTATTTCATGTGCCCCCAGTTTAGGGACACCTGCACTCTAATTTCTTGGTTTTGCATTTCTGATTCATATTCTGCGATCTGTTTCCATGACGGGTTTCTTGGCCATGCAAAGGCATTCCAGTACTGTGGTTTGAACAACCACAAGTAACATAGTCCTGATGTTTCTGGGGTATAGTTTGAAAATTCTGGTGGTGGTAGCATCAACTGGTTCACATGCCTCACTTGTTGTGCCCAAATGTTCATGTTGATATAGGCTGTTGACATGTCTCTGAGCTGTTCCCCGACTTGTTGTGCAAACCAATCTCCATGCAGTCTGCCATACTGCTGGGTTGTCATTTGCCTTGTTACCCATTGTGTCATGGTTAAGAGGTTTTGTGGGTATACCACCTCCTCATCCTTCTGCACTCCAAATTTAATGTCTCTCCACTGGGTCCAATCCTTGATTTCATCGATGTGTTCCCATTCATAGATGACATCATACTCTTCCAACTCCTGCATCCTCACAGGCTTCTTGTTGTGGGGGTGTACATGGTACACTTTCTCCCTCTCTCCATCCTCTAGGATGAACTTCACATCATCCTTCCTGAGGTTGCATTCCCATCCTGCAATCTGTTCTACCATTGGGTATGCCAGCCACTTAAAACGATTGTAGAATCATGGTTGGAAAAGGTATGTATAGCAGTAACCCTTTTCGCACCATGGATCCACTGCCATTTGTTTATAGACTCCCGGTTTTCCTGGTAATTTTGAGTCTACAGCTTGGGTCCACTTTTTGACTCTATGCTCATGTTGTTTCAACATTTCTTCTCCACATGCTTCAATGAAGGTCCTCATGCTGAGTCCCTGACATCCATGCTGTACTCCTCGTCCTATATAGTCTTTTGGTGTTGTAGGTAGCACCTTCTCTGTCGGTTTAATTCAACTATATGGGGAATTCTGGTCCTTTTGATACTGCAGTGGCTTCATTATGTTGCCATTTAATGCATGTTGAAGTTTGTTTTGTGCTTCATGCAATAAGCACCAGTGACGAGCCACCAACTCTAAATCTCTTGGCGTACAATCAAACGCCCTCCTTACATAACTTGCCAAAACAGGAATTTCAATTCCTATTTCGAGTACAAGATCTTGGCTGTCGCCAAATCCTGTTCTGCCAACTTTCTCAAGACTCACAAAAGTGCCTTGTTCCCACTTTGATTTCTGCATCCTTATCTCTTTATTGCTATGTTGGATGAATATCCTATTGTACATGTGCTTAGGTTCATATTCAATTTGGACTCCTTTCATAGATTCGAGTTTATTGATTAACTCATCATATTGTCCATATGCATATTCATACAGTTCTACTGCCGCTTTGCATTGTTTTGTCCACAATTTCTTTATTTTCAATCATCCAGCAAGCTCACCCTCACTGAACTTCTCCTCTGTCACATTCCTAACCCTGTCCTATTTAACAGGGGTTGGTGCTGTTGTGATGCACTTGACTTCCACTATCAGGACTACCCTCGTCATGACGACTTAGGGCCCCAATGGAAAGACTTAGAGGAGGAGGACTGGAGTTGACTGAGGGGAAACCCCAAGAGAACTTGAATGGAGTCTCTGGGTGTTTGTTGCACAGTATATATACCTAAGTACATGGTCTGTGCACTAAACCCTACAACCCTAAAGGCTGTGGAGTACTCTGGGTAACCCTATGATATAAATAGCATAGAACATACTAGAAGGTTTACATAAGGCAGATCACTGATCCAAGTGAGTCAAAGGAAAGACATAAGCAAGGCCGCGCATCCATCATCTTATCTAATCTAATTGTAATCTAATCTTTGTGCTCGTTATCTTATCTTCTATGTTTGGCTGCAGCCTTAGATAAAAACAAAGAAAATGAATATAAATGTCTTAGAAATGACACGAAGAAAAAGTGAAAAGGAGCAGTCCATGACAGTACCCCCTCTTTAAGGTTTGTCTTCCATGACGAAACCCTTATCCTGAGGTCTCGTAGGATACATGTCCATCAAGGCCATTTCTTTTGAGAAACATATAGTGCTGCCAGGCATTGAATGCCTTTTCCAACAGCATCCAGGGATCTTGTCCCGCGTTTACTTTGTCCAACTGGACTTCCATGGTGCGAGACATGGTAATTTTGGGGTGGAGGGTTCTGGGAGGGGTTGGTTTTGGTTTTTCATGTTCGAATTGGCATCTAGACATGCCGGTGCATTGGTGTGAAATGTTGGATGTAGCTACCAATGTGAGAATGTTTGTTTGTGATTTTTTACAGTTACGTGCTCGATTGTTTCGATTTTTACCATGTTTGACTGGGAAGGCTGAGTACGACCTTTGTAACTGATTGAAGCAGTTTAAGGCCCTACTCCAGGGCCCATTCTTTCAGTTTTCACAACCGTTGCAATTGCAGGGACCATCTTTATCTGATGGTTCGTTTAACTGCATTAGCAAACCTTGGCCTTTCCATTTTTTCCAATTTTCTTCCCATTGTGCAGTTTCTGCTACTGCATTTATGTCAATCCTGGACACTATAGATCCACTATATTCTGTGAAGTTCTCGTATTTTTTGAACTTCAAGCCTTTGAAAGCATCTTGGTCTATGACGCAGATTGCTCCTGGATGTCTATTATAAAAGTCCTTTATTTTCTTTTTTGCATTTTTTACATTTTCTGCTGGTTCCCATGAGTTGTGTTCTGCAGTATACCCTTTCCATTTTACAAGGTATTGCAGTTTGTTCCTTTTTAAACAAACATCAATTACTTCTTTGACTTTGTATTCCTTTTCTCCCTCTATTTCTACTGGAGGTGGTGGTGCTAATTTCTGTCCTTTAAGGGGTCTCATGTAAGGACAAATATGTGATACATTGATGACTGGGTGGATTTGCTGTGAGAAAGGTAAATCCAATTCTACTGCATTAGGAGAAATGATTTGTTTGATTGGATAAGGTCCAATCCATCATTCTGCTAATTTTTGTGTAGGTCTGTTGACTAATTGCAGATCTTTGGTTGACAACCAACTTTGTCTCTGAATTTATACTGAGGAGATTCTCCTCTTCTCCTATCTGCGTAGAGTTTCATGTCATCCTGCAACTTTCGCAAGGCAGCTTGGGTTTCCTCGTGAATTTCCTTCATTTTTTGAGCAAATTCTGTTGCTGCTGGATGAGATCCTTCTCTCCTGGGTTCCATACCCATTCGTGGGTGTTTTCTGTAGTTCATGAAAAATGGTGTTTCTTTGGTGGATGACTGAATTTTACTGTTGTAACTAAATTCAGCAATAGCCAACCATTCAGACCAGGTTTCTTGTCTATGGTCTATGAATATCCTCAGGTATTGTTCTAAGTCCTGATTCATTCGTTCTGTTTGTCCATCCATTTGTGGATGGAAGGCTGTAGACAGATCTGTTGAAATGCCTAACATCTGGTTCAATTCTTTCATCATTTGAGTGGTGAATTGAGGGGCTCTGTCAGAGATTATGGACTCTGGTAGACCATGTATTTTCCAAACATGATCTCTGAATAGAGTTGCTAGTCCCTGAGCTGATGTTTCCTCGGATGTGGGTATAAAATGTGACATTTTAGACATTCTGTCACATACTACCAATATCGCATTATGTCCATGTGATTCAGGAAGCTTAGTTATGAAATCTGCTGATATATGCGTCCATGGATGACTTGGTGCAGAGTTCAGCATTAATTTCCCTGCTGGTGGTTCTGGGAAATTCTTGCTTCTTTGGCGTTTGTCACATCCAGTGACATATTTTTTTATGAATTTGGTGACTCCTGGCCACCAATAATTTCTTGTGACGAGTTCAACCATCTTCCACTGTCCTCCATGTCCTGCAACGTGATGGAGTCTAACTATCTCCATTCGTAATTTTTCATCTTTAGGGACATATACTTTCCCTCTCCATAGGACCAAGCCTTGTTCCATCTGCCATTCTCTGGCGTTTACTGTTTTTACTCCAGCCTTCTTCATTGCTTCTACTGCTTTGACTACTTCCTCATCACGTGCTTCTGACTCTCTGATTTTCTTCAGAAGTCCTTTTTCTGCACTGTCTATGAGCAAGTGTCCTTGCTGTAAAGCTTTTATAAGAAAAAGCTCTGGTTTCAACAAGGTCACATCCTTGTTATCAGACTCCACCCCCTCTTTAAGGTCTGGCCTCCTGGACAGAGAATCTGCTTTGCCCATTGTGCTACCAGCTTTATGAATGATTTTGAAATTAAAGCGACTAAGATATAAGGCCCATCTAGCCTGTTGCCTATTCAATTTCTTTGCACTCATAAAGTATTCAAGGTTTTTATGATCTGTCCAAACCTCGAATTCCTCCTTTCCTCCTTCCAAATAATGTCTCCATGTTTTGAGACCATTGATAATACCCCACCCATTGCATAATCCGAAGCATCAGACTCTATTCTGAACTTTCTGTTAGAGTCTGGAGCCACTAGTAGTGGCTGTTCCATAAGGTTTTTTTTAGAGTTTCTAGAGCCCTTTGCTCTGATAATAGTTGGCTAGGCCTAAGAAGCATTGCACATCTTTAACACATGCCAGTACTGGCCAATTTAAGATTGCTTCTACTTTCTTAGGGTCCATTTGAATTCCATTAGGTCCAATGATGACCTCTAAGAATTCAACTTCATCTACATCCCATACACATTTTTCAAGGTCTTTACACTCCCCCCCCCATTCCGCGCGGAATCCACATGGAATCCGCACTATTTTGAGTCTAGAATAGACTATTTTGAGTCTATTCCACATGGAATCCACACGGATTCCGTGTGAATTGTGCACGGAATGCGGAATTGGCACGGAATGTCCACACGGAATATTCCACGGAATCCAGCATTCCACAGACTGTGCTCAGCTGTGACTCTTTATGCATATGGCGTCCACATCTCATTTACTCCCACCATTGTTCCATTCATATTCCCATCATGTTTCCCATATGGCTGATGACATTCTCACTATATTCCCACGCCACATATGCACTTTCCCACCATGTTTTCACACAGTTTCTACAATGTTTTCACACTTATGCTTACATTTTTACTTTGTTCCCATTGACCTGCCCATTTTCCCACCAGGCCCACATTCTCCACACCACATATCCACATTCCCACCATGTTCCCATGCTACATTTCAACTTTCCCACCATGTTCTCACACAGTTTTTACAATGTTTTCACACTTATGCTTACATTTTCACTGTTTTCCCATTGACCTGCCCATTTTCCCACCAGGCCCACATTCTCCACACCACATATCCACATTCCCACCATGTTCCCATGCCACATTTCAACTTTCCCACCATGTTCTCACACAGTTTTTACAATGTTTTCACACTTATGCTTACATTTTCACTGTTTTCCCATTGACCTGCCCATTTTCCCACCAGGCCCACATTCCCACGATGTTTCCACACTTCATATTCACTTTCCCACCATGTTCTCACACAATTCCTACAATGTTTTCACAGTCATACTTACATTCTCACCATGTTTCCATTCACCCGCCTATTTTCCCACCTAGTCACATTCCCACGATGTTTTCACACTTCATATTCACTTTCCCACCATGTTCTCACACAATTCCTACAATGTTTTAACAGTCATGCTTACATTCTGACTGTGGTCCTGTTCACCTGCCCATTTTCCCACCTGGCCACATTCCCACAATGTTTCCACACTTCATATTTGCTTTCCCACCATGTTCACACACATTCCTACAATGTCATAACAGTCATGCTTATGCAACAGGCTTTGTGGCAAGTTCATAAGGTTTCATTACAAGCTAAGTTCAACTTACAGTGGGTCAAAAAACTGCCCCAATGTTTGCATGTTTTGCAAAGACTGACATGGTGCGAAGCAATGACATAAGCAGAAATTTTGGAAAAATCACATGACATACTAAAACATGTTGGCTATCTGACAAATTAAAATTTATGTAATTCTGATCAAAACTGATTGCGCAGTAAATCGAACAAAATAACCAATCATTGGGGCAGTTTTTTGACTCTCAAATATTTTCTCTGACTTTCAATATTACACACCAGTACAAGGCAGGAATGGGCCGTGGGAATAATAAACAATGTCACATGACCTTATTTGCATCAGTTTGGCATGTTGAACTTCATCCATTCATCTTCTTGACTCTTTACCACCACCATGAAATCCATCTCTGCTGAAAAGCACACTTCTGTTGTTTCTCTCCTCAATGAGGGGTATTCCCATCATCAAATCCAAGCTAGGACTGGTCTGGGGAATGGTACCATTGGCAGAATTAGTAACAAGGTGGAGGGGCATAAGGAAAATCATCCTGGTGGTCATCCTTCCAAACTCTCTTCCCATGATAAACAGTCAATTATCCATCAAATCAGCACTGGTAAACTGGACAATGCTGTCCAAGCCACCCAGTTCATAAATTCCATCATCCCTACCCCTGTCAAACCTCAGACCATCAGGAATGTGTTGAAGGAGGCTGGCTTTAGGTCAGCAACAAAGAAGAAAGTCCCCATGCTCAAAAGGGTTCATTGCCTGCAATGTCTAAAGTTTGCCCAATACCATGCAAACTGGACTGTGGAGGACTGGAAGAGGGTGTTGTGGACAGATGAGACAAAAATCAACAGGATTGGGTCAGATGGGAAGGTGTATGTGTGGAAGCAATGTGGGGAAGCACTATCAGACAGGACCACCACACCAACTGTCAAGCATGGAGGGGGGAATAACTTGATAGTTTGGGGATGTATGAGCTGAAATGGGGTGGGAAGGATGGTAGAGGTGCAGGGAAATATGGATGCTGAGCAATATTGTGAGATTTTGGAGGTGGGGGTGGAGGAGAGTTTTGAAAGCTTGGAGATGAAGGAGGATGAGAGGTACTTTCAGCAGGACAATGACCCCAAGCACACCTCCAAAAAGGCAGATCAGTGGTTTTCTGACCACAACATCACTCCCATCAAGTGGCCTGCCCAATCCCCTGACTTAAACCCTATTGAACACCTCTGGCAACAGCTCAAGGCCAAGCTCCAACAATATGACACACCACCTGCAGGAGTACATGAATTGTGGGACAGGGCAGCAAAGGAGTGGACTGAAATACCACCAGAGACATGCCAGAAGCTAATAGAAAGCATGCCTAGGAGGATACAGGCAGTATTAAAGGTGCAGGGAGGTCATACAAAGTATTAGGATGTAAAATAATAGAGGGTCAAAAAACTGCCCCAATGATTGATTATTTTGTTTGATTTATTGCGCAATCGGTTTTGATCGGAATTACATACTTTTTTATTTGTCAGATAGCCAACATGTTCTAGTATGTCATGTGATTTCTCCAAAATTTCTGCTTATGTCATTGCTTCGCACCATGTCAATCTTTGCAAAACATGCAAACATTGGGGCAGTTTTTTGACCCACTGTATAGTTTGAGGTACAACAGAACTCTACTATTTAAACTAAACCTAGAGTCTGTACAAGGTAATGAATATTATAGATATGATGTAATAGGCATAGATGTCATAACACATCATAAGTGAAGTCATAGCAACATCAGGATGATGAAAAAAGGTAAGTGTGTGGCATGGATGAAAATATAGTCACAGCAAGTGATGTGTGACATTGAATAGACATAACAGAAGATGAAGGCATTTCATAAGCACCAAAGAGGGAAACTGCTAACATAATAAAATGAAAGTATGCATAATTGTAACATCCTCAGTGTTAATACATCAAGAGCTGCTGCATTTAATCTTAGCTAAGCATTATCTAAGTGTCAGTGGTTAGTTAGCATGAATGTGGGAAATGAACATGAAGTGTGGAAAAATTGTGGGAATGTGTCCAGGTGGGCAATGGGCAGGTGAATGGGAACACAGTGAGAATGTAGGCATGACTGTTAAAACATTGTAGGAATTGTGGGAGAACATGGTGGGAACATGAAGATGAAGTGTGAAAACATGGTGGGAATGTGACTAGGTGGGAAAATAGGCAGGTGAATGGAAACATGGTGAGAATGTAAGTATGACTGTGAAAACATTGTAGGAATTGTGTGAGAACATGGTGGGAAAGTGAATATGAAGTGTGGAAACATTGTGGGAATGTGGGCCTGGTGGGAAAATGGGCAGGTCAATGGGAACACAGTGAAAATGTAAGCATAAGTGTGAAAACATTGTAGAAACTGTGTGAGAACATGGTGGGAAAGTGAATATTAAGTGTGGAAACATTGTGGGAATGTGGGCCTGGTGGGAAAATGGGCAGGTCAATGGGAACACAGTGAAAATGTAAGCATAAGTGTGAAAACATTGTAGAAACTGTGTGAGAACATGGTGGGAAAGTGAATATTAAGTGTGGAAACATTGTGGGAATGTGGGCCTGGTGGGAAAATGGGCAGGTCAATGGGAACACAGTAAAAATGTAAGCATAAGTGTGAAAACATTGTAGAAACTGTGTGAGAACATGGTGGGAAAGTGGATATGTGGCGTGGGAACATGGTGGGAATATGTATATGTGGTGTGGGAACATGGTGAGAATGTGGTTGGAATGTGGCTGGTGAGTTAGTCAGCCCAAAGAACATGACCACCGGTTCATATGCTACTTCCGGTGTGGTAAAGGTGGCTTTCCATTTATTGCCTTCCTTGATTCGTATGTTGTTGTATCCCCAACGTAAGTCTAGTTTGGTAAAGTGCCTAGCTTTACCTGCTCGATCTACAAGTTCCAATATAAGTGGGAGTGGGTAATTATTTTTAATTGTCCACTCATTTAGGTAATGGTAATCCTGTACCATTCTTTTCTTTCCGTCTTTCTTTTTTACAAAGAACACCGGCGATGTCTGCGGTGACTTAGAAGGTCTGATGTATCCTTTTTTACTTTGATGGTCCAAGAAGTCTTGTACTTCCTGGAATTCGTCTGGGGATAAAGGGTATGCCTTTCCTTTTCGGGGTTCATAACCAGGTTTGGTGTCAATTGCATGATCCCATGGTTTTCAAACTGGCATCCACTCCGATGCTTTCTTTTCAAATACTTTTAGATATTGATGATATTTTTCAGGTCCCATCTCCTCTGGCGATTGTTTTTTAAGTTCATTTATCTGTTTTGAGAAGGACCCTGCCTTTGACGATCATGGTGGAAACAAGGGCAAGAACGGATATTTATTTCCATACTTGTACTGTTTCAGGTGTTTGGCTTCCTCTATGAAGGATGCACCAGCATCTTCCATTTGTTTTTCCTCCAACCAGTATGCAAAGTCCAACTTGTGTTCCTTTTCCCATAGATACTGTAGAGCCTCCCAGTGCTCTGCTAACCTAGCATTTTGTTCCTGCTCTGCAGTCCACTCTCTTTGTTTATGTCCACATGATCATGGACATTGTGTAAGTTTAATTTCTCCAGTTTCCCAATTAACTTCCAGATTATGTCTCTGTAACCATGTAGATCCAATCATTACATCTGTTTTTCCTAGTTCACATATTTCAAATGTGGCTCTCTCCATATGTCCTTGGTAATGAAGTATTAAATCTACTTCATGTGTAATCATGCCTCCTTCATTGAGAGTTCCATCGACATTGCAAACTGGAATGGGATTGGCTAAGGGAATTAGCTTATAATTCATGCACTTAGCAAATGATTTATTCATAAACAAACCCATAGCTCCTGAGTCAAGAAGCGCCGTTTGTTCATGCTTATCGTGCATGTCCATTGTTTCCAGACTGACTTGCATCAGGATTTCTTCCTTTGGACCTATTGTTCTGATGAAGAAATCTTTTGTCCCTTTTCATACTTTCTGTTGAGCTAAAGAGGAATAAAGCACAGGTTTAGCCACCCTGCCACGCTCCTGCACTTTCATGCTAGAGACCACCTCTTGTGGGGTCATTTCGGAAGTCCTTGAGACTTCCAATTCAACCGCTATGTCCATTAGCTCGTCTGTAGGTAGTACATTATATCTATTATGAGAGTCCAGAGTGGGACTCACTGGCTCTCGTTGTCTTTTAACTCTTCACCTTTCACAAAGTATTCCTTCATTTCTTCAAATGTCATTGACCTGATGTCCAGGCCAGACCTGCAGTTTGCTCAGATGTGTCTGAGTCTTCCGCATTTGTAGCACCTTGGTGGTGGATGGTTATTTCTGTCGACGTCCATGTCATTTGGGCCGCATGGAGGTCTGGTGCTACTACTCGCGGAGGGGCCCACTACCGGTTGTGGCTGACTCGCTGATCCTGATGGACATGGAAAAGTCCACCTGGGTTTTGGCTGGCCAGCCGGGGCCATCTTTGATGACATAGCCAGTCCTTTTGCTCCTCCTTCACTCCTATTGGTGGAGTTACTGTTCTGCAAGGAGTAATACTTTTCCTCGGCACGTGCTTGGCGCCATTGTCAATCCAGTTGGATGGCTTTCATATACCACCTGTTAACTGTTTGTGGAACCTCGTCGGATTCCAGAATTCTTTTTCAAAGTCCTGCGTTAAGACTTCATTTAAACTCCTCAAGGAGGGCTTGTCCTTCATAACCCATGCCCCAAGCTATTTTTTTTAATTTTTGCACATGTTCTTCACATGTGCTTGTGCCTTGCTGTATGGTGTGCAATTCTGCTATTTTTGAAGACTGTTTGTCTGTGTCTCCAAATTCTTCTTTTATCTTTTGAAACAAATCCTCCACCATTGTGGGGACATCTTCATCGTCTTTGTATTGTTCCAGTAGATTGTCTCTCCAATCTAGTGCGAACCCTTCTGACATATATGATAGAACAAAGTACACTTTGTCCTCCTCCTGAGCATGCTCCATTTTGAGCCGCATGTAAAGTCGGCACGAGTTTACAAACCCATCGACTTCCATCATCTTGCCGGTAAAGACCGGTGGCTTGGCTGCATCTATTTTGGACAATGTGTGTCCAGGTTGGGTAATATTGAATACCGTACCCTCCAGTATATTGACTATTGGTGCAACCGGTGCTACCAGTGCTACCAGTGCAGGTGTTGGCAGTACAGGGGCTGCGGCTGCCGCCATGGCTTTGATCATCTGATTTTGCAGATGTTGTAGTTGGCCCTGCAGGGCGTTGATGGTGGCTGCTTGAGTGTTCAGCTGGGCCAGTAGCTGAGCCGAGTTCATCTCGACTTCGGGTTCCAGTGCAAAATCCGACATTGATGGATAGGGTGGAGGAAGGGATCTGTAACCAGATTGGGATGAGGATCTGGAAGAGTCCCTAGATGAATCAGTGTCTGTTGTGGTATGTGTGTGGGGAGCTCTAGTGTAAGCTCGTGGTGGAGACCAAGGTGGTGCGACTGCTCCGATGAAACTGGCGTCAGAACTGATAAGGTTGTTGATATCGAGGGTAGTGGGGTCTCAAGTAGCTACTGGAAACAGTGTTGGTTCCCAATGGTGTGGTTGCGCTGTGATCGAATCTGAACTACCGGTAGAATCTCAATTTCTATTATTATTATCCAAGTCACTATTAGAGGTGGATCCTCAAAGAGGTTCTCTGCATTGTCCTCTGTGAAGTGCTGTCCCATGAGAATCCAATGAAGTGTTGCTTCAATTTCAGTCTCTGATGAACTGCCTCTTCATAGAAGGTCTCTGATGTCTTCGTGATCTGTTTTTGAAAAGTACAAGGTGAGGAAGGTTTGTGACCTGTCACCTATGTAACTATATGTTCAAGGTCTGCAACTGCCCTTGCAATGCTTATGTACTTTTCTATTTGAAAAACGAATCAGATAGTAAACTAACAGGGGGCCGAATGGTTATCCCTGTATCACTATTCCCTTAAGGGGAACAGATCTTTCTCAAGAGCGCATGACCAAGCGGCAGCTACTCTCAAGGATTATGGAAATGGTAGATACTGTATATATATGTATAGCCTTCAGAGGCCTAGCCCAGGGCAATTTAACATGTCAAGGGGCTGGTGAGGCTTGTCCCTGAATGCGTATCACGTATCGTGTGATAATACCAGCACTGGTATGCTGTGCACAGCAGTCCCTATAATCTGGGGTAGGATCTTTGGTTTGCAATTACCAGGAACAAATGAGTAGACTTTTTATGGAATGTCTACAAGAATCCAAGGTGTTTTAAAGTCGACGGACAACTATAGACCGAGAACCAAGAAAGTCTCCTTAACCCTGGAGTCCGGGTATAGTGGTGAGCATGATGCTCGACAATTGGGGCAGTAAGTGGTTTAGAATTCGAGTTCTTCTATCAGGACTACCCTCGTTGTGACAACTTAGGGCCCCAATGGAAAGACTTAGAGGAGGAGGACTGGAGTTGACTGAGGGGAAACCCCAAGAGAACTTGAATGGAGTCTCTGGGTGTTTGTTGCACAGTATATATACCTAAGTACATGGTCTGTGCACTAAACCCTACAACCCTAAAGGCTGTGGAGTACTCTGAGTAACCCTATGATATAAATAGCATAGAACATACTAGAAGGTTTACATAAGGCAGATCACTGATCCAAGTGAGTCAAAGGAAAGACATAAGCAAGGCCATGCATCCATCATCTTATCTAATCTAATTGTAATCTAATCTTTGTGCTGATTAGATAATCGTTATCTTATCTTCTATGTTTGGCTGCAGCCTTAGATAAAAACAAAGAAAATGAATATAAATGTCTTAGAAATGACACGAAGAAAAAGTGAAAAGGAGCAGTCCATGACATCCACTGTCTTTTGTGCCTCTTTCTTTTCACGTGTTACATGCTCTGCTGATGAGCACACTCTGCGGGTAACAGCGCCACAAGTACCAAACGTGGGTCTTAGCACCATGCCGATGGTCTCTTGGCTGTACCATGGGTTAACAACATGCCCTGACCTCCGCACTTATTAATCTGGCTGAACTCTGGTAAGAATAGTGATCTCCAGTACAGCGGACATGGACAGGAACTCCGGCGGACTCTGACATGGACTTGGGAACTTGGACAGCATAACGAAACAGCAGAACTCCGGACATAGCGATGGCATTTGCACGTTTAGCCAAGCATGGACAGGAACAATGGCATCGGCATTCCAGCAAGTCACTGGGACCACATCACACCAACTGCATCATACAAGAAGCAGTATCGCACCACTTTACACAAGCGATCTGCCTGCACGTTTAGGACACATGAATGCACCAGGCCATCCGTGGAACAAGGTGATGAATATACAAGGGAATGTCAAAGCAGAAAACCATAGAGAACAATTTTCGATGCTCACCACCAACTTTGCCCCTAGCAGACAACACTAAAATGCCAGCTATCAGTATTCAGTTGTGCACTAGTCGCATAACAGCACAAAGTCAATATTCAGTTCACATGTTCCCCACCGCACTAGTCTTTTCCAGTCATTACCCAATGGCATGCCCTTCACAGGGACATCAAAGCATTAGCTTGCCATCCACATTGTTTCAGCTTTACGTTTCTGGCGCAAGTTTGTCACACCCGTCAAACTGCGTCGTCTCGTCCAAAGTCCACTTGTACCATAGAGAAAAGGGAGTGTATATAAAGGGTTTTGGACATTGGTAGAAGTAGCATAGTATTGCCCATGAAGTTCCAGTCTTTGTCTCAGTCTCCATCTCCATATCACTGTCTCTTTCTCATTACCAAATATAACACTCGCTTCCTATCTGTCACATCCCCCAACTTCACCTAGTGCCTAGTCGCCACTCCGCCGTCTTCCGTCGTTATGCCAATGGACTGTCCACCCCAACTCCGGACTCCCTACGCTCTCCTGGACTTTCCACCTTTCGCCCAGACTTTCTGCCCTTTGCCCTGGACTTTCGCCTTTCTACCTGGCCTTCCCACTTTTGCCCCAGACTTCCTTCAGATGCACTGGACTTTCATCAGATGCCCCAGACTTCCATCCTACACCCTGGACTTTCGCTGTATGGACCGGACTTTCATCAAGAAGACGGGAATTTTCAAGAACCTGCCGTGTACCTTCCATTTAGCCTAAAAACTCCATTGGGCTGGAAGTAGACATATCAAATTGGTGACCACCACAGGGGGTATTTTTTTTGAAAATAATGCCATCTTCACCGACCAACTCGCCGAGCGACGAATGTGCTCTTCTGGGACATTTGCCAGTAACTCCGGAACAACCGTCTAGCTGCTTCCACTCTCTCGTTAATTCCACTCAACTTGCGACCGAGCTCCTACAAAACAACAACACCAATGGAGTGCTAGCCATCATCCTTACGGAAGGAGCACTACCACACAGACAATCCCACCACCACTGCCAGTTACTGCCAGAATACGAGCTTGATCAGGATATCAATCAAATCTGACCCAACCAGCCCCGCATCCTACCAAATCCAAATTTCCAAGAGCACCAACTCCGCCACCAAAGTCTGAGCCATTCGAACCAGCACTACTGCTGACTCCGCCTACAAATGTCAAAATGCTGTACAAACAATCTCTGCCACCAACCAGACTCAGGATGCCTGCCCATGGATCAAACGAGGCACCAAAATTCGACCGGACACAACCGTGCAAATTGCCGATGTATTTCCGAGAGCTTGAGATTCTAATGGAGGACTGCGGGATTGAAAGCGACGAGCAAAAGAAGTCCAGCACACTCCGGTACCTACAATGGAAGGAAATCCAACTGTGGGAGACACTTGATGAAGCCACCAATGACGCAACCTATGCACAATTCAAGGCGGCGGTATTCCAGCTCTACCATGGAGTAGGTGAGGTACCGGAGTATACGGAAGTGGATATCGACGAACTATCAAACAAGACCAAGCGGACCGGAATCAAAACCAAGGTGGACCTAATCACATACTACCAGGACTACATAGTCATCACCAAGGTCCTCCGGAAAACCCCAGTAAACTTTTCAGAAGTAAATCAGAACATTCTATTTGCTAAGGGATTCAGACTGGACATGTGGAGTAAAATCCACCAGCAGCTCCAAATCACGCATCTGGATGTCCACTCAACCCACCCGTATATGCTAGCACAGATGCTGGAAGCGGCGCAATATGTACTCGATGGAGCCAGCGTCTACGCTTTGGTAGTTGGACCTGCAGAACCAGAGAAGCCGGAACCAAAACTGCAAGCCAAGTCCACTCCTGCACCTCCAGTAAAACAAGAAGAGTTTTATTCATTCCTGAACAAGTATACAGAGACCCTGGTCAACACGCTCAACTCGGCCAAAAACCAAGCACGACCTGCCGGCACCCCCATGTCATGGACTGCTCATTTTCACTTTTCATCATTTCATTTCTAAGACATTTATATTCATTTTCTTTGTTTTTATCTAAGGTCGCAACCAAACAATCTAGATAAGATAACGATTATCTAATCAGCACAAGATAAGATAACGATTAGATTAGATTAGATATCGGAGATGCGGCCTTGCTTATGCTTTTCCTTTGACTCATACGGATCAACGATCCGTCTTATGCAATCCTTCTAGTATGTTCTATGCTATTTATACATAGGGTTACCCCGAGTAGCTCCACAGCCTTTAGGGTTATGGGGTTTAGTGCACAGACCATGTATCTAGGTATATATACTGTGCAACGAACACCCAGAGACTCCATTCAAGTTCTCTTGGGGTTTCCCCTCAGTCAACTCTAGTCCTCTCCCTCACTCTCAGTTATTCCATTGGGGCCCTAAGTCGTCACAACGAGGGTAGTCCTGATACCCCACACCATCTAATCATACACCAATGGCTACCAGCTCCAATGTGATTCCGCTTGAAAATACGCCGTGCTACACCAACAACTTCTAGTGCAATTTCTGCAACGAAGCTGGACACTATGTCAACCAATGCCCAACCGTGGAGAAGTACCTGAAGGACAGTAAAATCAAAAAGAACAATGAAGGCCATGTGGTGCTACCCAACAGCTGTTACCTTCTGCGCAGCATTGAAGGACAGTGCATGAAGGAGCAGATTGATGAGTGGTACAGCTGCCAAAACCCACCACAACCTACCATGTTCTATGCAACCACAGACCCATCACATTCGGATGCCCGCACCTCCAAACCGGCAATGACATACAGAATGACAGTCGAAAACGATGTCGATGAGGAGATAGAAAAGGTGACACAACATCTGTATGCATTACAGAATAAGAAGAAGTGTATGGAGTTTGACGGAGTTGAGATTCCGGTGTGCAGCAAGGGAAAAGAGTGGGAACTGCACAATGGACAAAAGGCCAGACCGTCCACAGAGCCAGTAGAAGAGCTAACATCACCGGCAGCAGGAAACGCCGAGCCGTTACACCCATTCACTGCTGCACATGATGCAAACTATCAGCCACCGAAAGACTGGCCTTATGGAGCCAAAATAAAGGACACGGAATATGCGACAATGGCCCCAGCACAAAACAGCAAAATCGTCGACGAAGTGTTCAAGTGTGCACTATGCAGCAACACTGCCTACCTCAGCTTCAAGGAGCTCCTGGCAACCTCCACTGACATCTGCAACAAGTTCCAGACTTTCCTAACGCCAAAACAAATTCCTGCCGCAAACATCAACTTCTATTCAATGGACGGCGCCGCTCCTAGCACCCCGTGGGACATCCTAGTAATGCCAGACATCGCGGAGGCATACTACATGGACCACAATGAGTGGCTCAACCTCCAGATGGCAAAGGAATCACACTCCATCTGTGCTGTGGAAGCTGTTATTGATGACTGGGACACCATAGAATGCATCGTGGACAGTGGATGCTCTGTGGTATGCATGTCCGACGCAGTCAGCCATCAGCTCGGTATTCCATATAACCCTGCCATCAAGATAGATCTTGAAGCAGCCAACGGAGAAGTTGACAAGTTGCTCGGACTCGCACACAATGTCCCACTGCAAATTGGCGGGATCATTTTATATTTCCAGGTCCACGTCATCAAATCGCCAGCATACGACATTCTCCTCGGCTGCCCTTTCAACATCCTCACCGAGTCCATCATCACCAACTACCGGAACAAGGAACAGATGATTACCATCCACGATCCGAACAGCAAGTCCGTCATCACTATACCCACCGTCCACCACGGCAAACTGCAGTTCGTAGAAATGCGCAAAGAACAAGAAAACCAGTTGGGTTTTCACCACATCTCGAGGAATTGATGGAGGATCAAGGAGAGATAGCGTGCGTGATAAACATGGACAATGCCTCATCATCTATAGAAGCCTATACCCATATATCGTGCACCACAGACTCTGAAAAATACCATAATAATGTAAATACCGACTACACACACAATGAAACTACCAGTTGTCTCTATCTCGCTGCCGCGCTAGGTTTTAAGACTATTGACACCAACCAATGCGACCCTCTGACACACGCTTTCCTCAACTCCCCTACGTCTGCTGGCTCCGAATGACCCACCTGCAATGAAATGTTATCTGACCCCGGTAATCTACAGCAGGCATTTGGAAAACAATACAAGCCCATCGCAAAGAAAGTCCGGCCCATCATCAGTACCCTTCCGCAAGAATTTTGAATTGTCTGGAACATTACTGGAAATCCTTTAGCCGCCTTACCAACGTTAAGTCCTCGACCACTGCCATTTATGCCCACCAGAAGATATATGCAAGAACGCAAGGCCGCCCTCAACAAAGCGCACAATGGAGATTTCCTATGGCCCGAGGAACACAAACTGATGCACCACTTTATGATGGAACAACAGGAAGGCTTCGCGTGGCATGATTTGGAATGAGGGAGCTTCGACAGAGTTTTTTCCACCCATCAATATACTGACCGTTGCCCACAGACCATGGATACAAAAGAACATTCCCATCCCTCCCGGAATCTACGAACAGGTTTGTGAAATCATCTGCACGAAGATCACCACTGGTGTTTATGAACCGTCCAACTCGTCCTATCGATCCCAGTGGTTTTGCATACTCAAGAAAGATGGGAAACTCCACCTAGTCCACTCGCTCAAGCCCCTTAATGCCATCACCATTCAGCACTCTGGAGTTACACCAATCCCCGAACACCTCACAGAAAATTTCACCTGTAGGGCCTGTGGCACAATGCTTGATCTCTACATAGGGTATGATGAACAACTCCTGGCAGAAAACTGCTGTGACCTGACGACTTTCCAAACACCGTTTGGCACTCTTCGATTGACCACCCTTCCCATGGGATGGTCTAACTTGGTACCAATCTTTCACGACAACATAACTCACATTTTGCAGCCAGAGATACCAGACTTGACTATCCTGTACATCAACGATGTCCCCATAAAAGGCCCCAAGATGCACTATCAGTTTCCGGACAGAACTTATGAATGTCATCCAGAAAACTCAGGAATCTGGCATTTCATATGGGAACACTTCCAGAATGTAAACTGCATCGTACAGTGCATGAAATATGCCAGTGGGACATTTTCCGGTAAAAAGCTAACATTGTGTGCACCAGAGATTACTGTTGTTGGACACCGCTGCACCATCGATGGAAGGATTCTGGAGAAGAAACTAGTGTCCGCAGTTGCAAATTGGGTGCCGTGCAAGTCACTGTCTGAAGTCCACGCATTCCTAGGCACCATCGGAGTCAGCCGCATATTCATCAAGAACTTCGCCAGACGTGCCCACCCCTTGGTGGCACTCACCAGGAAAGACGTACCATTCAATTCCAGTCCAGAAGAAATTGCTGCTCAGGAAGACCTGAAGAAAGTGTTACTGCAATCTCTGGCGCTCTGGCCTATTGACTACCAAAATGGTGCTCTGGTAATTCTCACCATTGACACCTCGTGGATAGCAGTCGGATTCTTCCTCTGTCAATGTGACCCAGAGAAACTGTCCATGCAGTACTACAGTCGATTCGGCTCCATAACGCTCAACGAACGCAAGGCACGCTTTTCCCAACCAAAGCTTGAAATTTACGGACTTTATTGCGCCCTCCGATATCTCCAGCTCTACCTCATCAGTGTACGGAATTTGATTGTGGAAGTCAATGCATGCTACATCAAGGACATGCTACGCAACCCTGACCTTGCGCCCTCCGCATCGATTAACCGCTGGATTTTGGCCATCCTCACTTTCCATTTCAAGCTCGTCCACATACCTGGCAAACATCACACCCCCGATGGACTATCTCGGCAACCAAAACAGCCACTGGATGACAGCGATGATGAGGATGAGGAGTTTGACGATTGGATTGACAACCTATACGGATTTATGCACCAAATAAACGAGTCGCCCTGGTCATTAGGCACTCGCATGTTCTGACAGCAAGTCTGGGTGCAGAACCAAAACTCCGCTGACAATTGCTGCAAACAATTCAGACGACTTCCCGCTCCCATTCCGATGCACCGCACAGGAGACAGACTTCTGAATGCTTACATGTCGAACGTCGAACCAGCAATTGCCAAGCCACATGACTGCGCAATGATGCCAGGAGCACCCACTATGACATACGAGGAGACTTTTCTGTGGAGATCAGTGGACGATAAAGAAGAACAAGAGCTGACTAAGATTAAAGACTTTCTCGAGACCCTGGAACAGCCCAGTGAAATATCAGACGAGGAATATGGGCGGTTCATCCAGCTATGTACAAAGTTCTTCATAGCAAAAAGCTGACTATGGAAAAAGGACCAGAACGGTGCCCACAAGTTGGTTATACTGACTGACCACTGCATGAAGATCCTCATCAGCGCACACAATGATTTGGGACACTGGGGATTTTTTGCGACTTGGACGGCAATCATCCAGTGATTCTGGTGGCCGAAGATACACGATGACGTCAAATGGTTCGTTAAGACTTGCCACCTCTGTCAGGAATGCCAACTACAGTTATTCTGCATCCTGCCCATCATCGCACAACCAGCTCTGATCTTCGCAAAGGTTTACCTGGACATGATGCATTTGCTGCCCTCACACCAGTACAAATACCTGATCCAAGCCCGCTGTTCATTGACGCATTACCTGGAATACTGTGCACTCGGCCAGGAAACATCAAATGCCATAGGAGATTGGCTATTTGAAGATTTAATTTGCCAGTGGGGCAGTCTCGTCAAAATTGTAACCAACAATGGAGCTCCAATTATCCGCGCCTGCGAATACTTAGCCAAGAAGTACCACATAAGTCACATATGGATCTCCAGCTACAACTCCCATGCTAATGGCATTGTCGAACGCAGCCACTACGATGTCCAGCAGGCACTGTAGAAGGTGAGCAATGGACAAGCATCGAATTGGTCTTCCGTCCTCCACTCCATCTTCTGGTCCAAGCAGGTAACTACTCGATGCCATATGGGGGTATCACCCTACTTCGCGGTCACCGGCACACAACTGCTACTTCCACTCAACATCATTGAAGCAATGTACCTATTACCACCACCAGCAGCACTCATGTCAACCACGGAGCTCATTGCCCACCATGCAATCGAACTACAAAAATGCTGGGAACAGATGGAGAAACTCCAGGAAAAGGTTTATGAAGCCTGTATCGCCGCCGCAAAACGTTTTGAATGTGAACACCTGTCCGTCATCAAGAACTTCGACTTCTGGCGCGGCACCCTCATCCTTGTCCAAAACACTGCCATCAAGAAGTCCCTAAACCGGAAAATGCGACCGCGGTATAATGGACCCTATGTAGTCTTGGCACGCAACACTGGAGGTGCCTACATCATATCCGAGTTAGACGGCTCAGTCCTCGATCGACCTATTGCAGCCTTCCACATCGTTCCCTACTTTGTGTGCAGAAAGATAACAATTCCGGAAAACATACTCGATGCGGACGAAGAATACATATGCTCCATGATGTGGTCAAAATCCTCCAGTGACAACGACATCGACAAAGAACCACTGGACATCGTGGAGGAACCCATTAACCACTATCCGTCCGACATAGAAGATGACCCCAACCCACATTAGGCAACTCGACTCTAGAACACCGATTTCTCTCTTTCTTTTCTGATATAAAACATACTCCGTCCTTTTAATAACTCAAACACACTCATTTTCGTACCACCAGAACAAAGCTTTTTATTTATTTATTTACTTATTTACATACACATTATCTTAATTCTCAGACAGACAACAAAGTGCCAACAAATGTCAAGGAAGGACGGACATGGTGTCGTTGGCCTCCGCCTCGCCTGCACTCTCGTCCACAACCTCCCCCGGTCCTACGACATTTTCCATGACCTCCGCAACTTCTTCTGGTTCTCCATCATTTTCTGCAACCTCCACAACTCCAGGATTCAACTCTGCCTCAGTCTCACTCATCTCAAAGTCTGCCGATGTTGAAATGAATGTTGACAAATGTCTTTCGTATCGTGGGAAAACATCTCGGATCTATCCGATCTCAATTGTTATCATATCTTATCAGTATTATATAATAATCTATGATTATATAAGTTCATTGTATTTATATCTAGACAGATATTATAGAGTTCGATGGGACAGAACTCTGAACAATAAAGCCACCTCATGTATTCACATGGCAACTGTACAAAGCTGTGCTTCACACAGCTTTCCACACAGCAATGACTGCGCATTGCTATGATCAATACATTTGCTCAGTCATGCTATACAAATGCTCAGTAAGCGTATCATAATAACGCTGACACAGACACAGTAGATAGACATATAAATACTCTGTAGTTTCTCCATCAATCTACATTCTCTTCTCTGCTATCAACCAGTTGAGCCCTAGCTCCTGAGTGACCTACAGCTACCACAAGTAAGTGTTTACTTACTTAGCTCTACTATTCCGCTGCGCCCATCGTCATGCTACTTTGACAGGTTATGGGCCCCGTCTGCTTGTAGACCTGATGGGCAATTGCCTCGATACTGCAGGAGACAAAAGGCTCGATGATGTAGCTGTCGCCATCGAGGGGATTTGTCAATCGCTATTTGGTAATGACCAAATAAGGTAATCAGGTTTGTTAGTAGCGCCCTAGTGGCTGTAGATGACTGTATACACCATTTATGTCCACTAACGTAACCTGGGGAGCTCACCCAAAATATGAGCATGTCTGATCTTGACAGAGATCTGGGCACCACCTGGAGAGGTGTGAAAATAATACTTAGTGTGGCAAACTTGTCCAGCCCCCGGTTTCTGCGTTACCCGGGTATATAATAAAACCATAATCTAAGATCCATCAATCATCTCGATTGGATCTGGACCAGTTTGTGGACACTGGTTTATCAACATCCTCCGGATTAAGGGCCATCTTATGATGGATAAAGATCGGATCGGGTTCTGTCCCATCCCCCAATCAAAAGGCTTCACGCCCCCCTTTTGGCCGTGAATAATTAAGCTCATATACCAATTTCGGGTTTTCATCCCGCATTCTCATTAATTAAATAATTATGTAATATTCCATATAAAGATAGTGCTACAGGGACATTGTTCCCTGTCTACGCATATCAGTGGCAGGCATGAGCTTAGCTTCCTGCTTAGTAATAGGACTGCTCCTTAGCAGCAATAGTACGATTTAAAATAGTTACATAATGATGGGATATTTACTGCTGTTGGGGAATTTGTTGGAGCCCCAAAGCACTCCTGAAAGGCTGGATCCCTTTCTGGTGATGAAACTGAGAAACCAAAAGCGATCCACGAGTCCCTGTCCCGGGATCCATCTGTTGCATCCATAACTGGAAGTATCGATGATCAGCGCTAGCATCTATTGTTCCTTAAAATGATGAGCTAATGTATTTTTCAAAGATCTTCAAACCAAACCAAACCAACCCATCCTCGAATTTATTTTTTGAATTTTCAAATAAATAAATAAATATTTTGATAAAAATGTCTTACAACAACTCTGCCGCTTCCTCCACCTCCACCTCCTCTTCCTCCAGATCTTCTTCCTGAAAAACCACTTCCAGAAAAGCAGCTTCCTCTTCCGGTTTGTCCAGAAACAACCAAGCCGGCCCTTCTAAAGGTCGCATTATTACCTACTTCAACCTTGCCTGTTACGAATCAACCCCTAAATTCGACGCTTTGACGCATTCGACGCCTTATCCAATGTCTCACTTATCTAAGAGAGCACTATCTATGTACAACGCAAGGCGTAGGGCATATACTCACCAACGGAGGTTCAGTCAGTTACGTGCTACATGGAAGCCTTACTACAGGCAACAGTAACAGTGACAAGACAAGGCCATAAAGGGTGCAACAGTTGCAGAGGCTATATCATGCGTCATCATCAGTCTAGGATGTAGTACCAGAGATGGGACCAACGTACAGGTCATGATGGATACATTGGACAACTCGCAAAGCTTATCAGAAGGATAAGATCTTATCAAGTGATCTTATCTTATCTTATCACCTATCACATCAGGATGGGATTCCTTATCGGTGTTATCAAGGATCTTATCATAGATAAGATAAGGAGGACATGAGGCCTAGCATGAGGATGCAGCATGGCAGAAGCACAGTAGGCACAGTCGGACATGAGGGAAGGGCAAGGAGGCTAGGTAGGGGTATATAAGGACTACTGTAGGTAGAGGTTACTCTAAGACTCGAGATAGTTTGTCTTGCTCAGGCAACTACCTAGTTTTCAATTCCATTCATTCTCTTTTCTCAATTCCTCTCTTCGCTCGCTTGTAGTGAGCTTGAGTGTTGTGTTGTTTGA
Source organism: Amanita exitialis (assembly GCA_023014455.1). Classification (NCBI taxonomy): domain Eukaryota; kingdom Fungi; phylum Basidiomycota; class Agaricomycetes; order Agaricales; family Amanitaceae; genus Amanita; species Amanita exitialis. The sequence goes on from JAEBUR010000020.1 coordinate 477,122, forward strand.
GCGTAGCTCTTAACATTGCCCCTGAATTGGCTCAGGAAGAAGTCAAATCGGATCAAGAATCCAATAAACGTGCCTTGTTTGGCCTTGCGGCCAAATATAAAGGCAAACAGGTAATTGCCCAATTTAAATTGGGTCAAATTAAAAATTCTAAATTAATCAAAAAGCGCGAAGTTGGCGAGTCCACCAACATCATGTGCTCTCCCCGCTCCAATAAAGCGGGATCAAAACCGGCATCGCCAGTTACTAAAGTGAGGACCCCATCCTCGCTCCCTTCTTTACGCACAGTCTCTGACTCATCGCACCCACGATCCCCCCCTGTTCAGGTTAAACAGGAGAGGATCACTCCTCCCCTTGATGGCGCAGGGATGTTCATCCCTGTGTCATACAAAAAGCGTGCCGGCAAGGCACAAGTCACCGGTTCTGGGCCATTGGCCTCGATCGACTCTAAGCTTGCTGACGATCTTCGTCAGCAAGATCAAGAGATGATCGCCCAGCACCAGGCAAAAGTGGAGGAGGCCAAACAAAAGGCCATACTTGAGGTGCGCATTCATCAGCACACCCAAGAATATAAAAGGAAAATGGCCAGGGAATGCGGACACATGGTCCGCCATGATGAAGCTGTCCGGGCTAAATATAGAAAGCCCAATGCCATTCCAATCAATGATTGGAACAAAGTCAGGGATGATTATCCCAAGTTGCCGATGGAAGGTGCATGGCAATTAATTGCCAAACTTAATAATGGCACTTACCGGCCATCAACACCCTTCCCTTGATTAGGCAATGAGGAAAACAGGATGCCAATCCCTGTTCCTGGGCCCTCCTCAGGGCCCAATTATGCCGCTGTTGCTAAAAACGGCGTGAAGAATGTGCGTGGTCCCCTTCGCCTCCAAAAGAAGAATGACCCTAATCAGGCCTATTCTTTGTCTGTCAAAGAACAAGACAGACGCCACGAACAGTGGCTCAAAACATTTGGAGCAAGGGTTGTTGCCGAAGCATCGAAGTGGGAGATTGACCCGCTTCCGGTACAATCCTCTGGGGGAGACCAGAAAGAACAAAAGATGCAGGAGGAAGGTGACAAATGGTCACAAGGGGAAATAAATGAGTGGCGAAAGATAGCCACTGCATTTATGAAATTGGGTGCATTACCCAATAAAATATGTGTAATTAAACAGAGAAGGAGTGATTCCCTTCTCCAAAATAAAAAATTACATGACCTCTATCAAGCGAATGAATTGGTAGAAGACGCCAAAATCATGGTTGCTAGCCATCAACAAAATATAGCTGAGATTTCACAAACCGTGAAAGGAGTTATACAAAACTTCAACACCTTAATCAATAATAATGATCGATTACATGATGATCTAGATGCAGCTCTAGATCATCTAGGTCAATCTCAGCAGGCTAGACGAAATGAGAATAATACTTATTTCGAAAACCAAAGAGAAATGGCACGTGAGATAGGACATCTCAAATTAGAATTAAAAGTCACAAAGACACATGCAATAAATGCGGAGTCTTGGCTAGATTCTGATAAGACAAAGCTGGCTCTAGAAAAGAAAAGAGCCAAAAAGCTGCATCAGAAACAAAATCGGCTAGATGAAAAAGAAGCTGATAAAATTAACTTCACCGCTCGCTCCAAAGAGCCTAGAATTTGCATACCTAAACATGACGAGTTAAAAGAGTCTGGACACACTGATTTCCAAGACCTCTTGTATGGCTCTGACAATTCCCATTGGGAATTAACAGATGATGAAAATGATACATACCTAAAAGCTCAAGTTGGTACCCCAATTGAGCATGGTGAAATCATTCCTGTGAGAATGGCAAAGAGAAATCTTAAACACACACGAGAGCATCCAGTCTGGAAAAAACCCAGACTCTGCTATTTGGTAGCAATCAAAGATAGAGCACTATCCAAATATGTGTGGCCAACATATCCTACAGTAAAGGATTTGTCACAATTGAGATAAACTCCGAAAGGAGATTGGCTTCAAAATTCACAGGGAAAGCAAATCAAGCTTTCACATCGAACCTGTAGAAGGTTATAGTTATGGCTGGGCCGATATTGACAAATTGGCTAAAAGTTTTAACTGTAATCTTACAGTAGGAGCAAACAAAAGTGGTGACATCACCATTCCTACCTTACAAGGTAGAAGCAACTGGGCCACATGGTCCAGGTTGGTTAAAGCTACACTCCAATCAAAAAGTGTATGGCGGTATGTTGAGGGTACAATTACACATAACCCTTGGCTACCCAGCTACCAAGATGAAATGGGTAGCACAACTGTCACAGCTGGTCGAGTCCAGGCACTCAACCAAATTTGGAAACTACACCAAGAATTTCTTGAAAATGATGGAAAGGCAAGGGGAATAATAACCCTAAATCTGCCTAAGTCTTTGAGTCATCATATCAAAGACACATCAAAAGAAACTTGGGATGACCTAACTGAGGCATTTTCCAAAGCTGGAGCAGTAGCAATATTTAATGTCTATAAAAAGACAAAAACTTGGGAATTCCCCAAAAACAAAAATCCTGCAGAATCAGTCCAAGAGTTAATGGAACTTTGGGCTGAAATGGCTGCAAATGGCAAATCATTTGACGATGATTTCCAATTAATGGAAGTCATTGACAGGATGCCAGCTTCCTGGGACTCATTCAAAACCTACATACTCCTAAAAATGGTAGTAGGAACAACAAAACTTAAAGATCTCCTACCAGAGATCGAGAATGAGTACCAACATTGCAAAGGTGATAAGGAAGAGCAGTCTGCAAACTTTGTAGCAAGGGGGAGCAAGCCCTATAAAGGCAAAAAACCTTTTAACTCTGGGTTCAAACCCAAAGTGAATCTGCCTAAAGGGAAATATACCCAGCCTAATGCACAGGAAGGTCCTAGTAATAAACCAGCCTATGTACCCCCTGGCAACAAAACAGGATCAAATTGGGAGTGTAATAAGGAAAATCGTGCAAATAAGCTAAAGAAATTAAATCTTTTAGCTAAAGCTGCGAATGCTCCTGGGGACCTTTCAAGAAAAGAGAAAGCAGATCTTAAAAAATTCGCTAATATGGCTATAACAGAAAGCCATAAGATGGATGTGGATGTTCCTCAAAATTCTTCACTCGCTGATAGAATCAGCACAAACAAAGTCGATTCTGAAACATTAAAAATAATGAACAGGATCAAAGATCTTAAAGGAAAAGGAAAAGATCTTATCAAAGAAGACTTTGTTACCTGGAAAAATAATCCAATGAATATTCCAGAAGCTCGTATTGATGACGAGAAAGCTCAGATAGAGCTACAAGAAGAAATACATGAGGAACATGTAGAAACAGGTTACTGGGACAACAGATCATATGTAAATTCACTAAAAAATATCCAAATACTGATTTTAAATCAGTGATGATGATAACATCGGAGGATACCAAGAAGAATATTATGATAATGACTTCTTTGCAGATGATGGAATGTAATCATCAGAAGAAGGCTTATCATGATATTGGTAAGTCCATAGATAGCAGATGTAAAAATAGCATATTAGCTATTAGTTTAAATAAATCTGCATCAACTTTTAAAAGTGAAAAAATACGTGAGGATTATTGGATAATAGACTCAGGTGCATCTGTGCACATTACAAACAACAAATCTGACTTTGTAGAGTATAATCCATATCCTGAACCAGAAGAAATCAAAACAGCTGATTCAAAATCAGCTGCAATGATACTTGGACAAGGGACTATAGTTCTTGAGTTTGAAAACTTAAAGGGACTTAAACATATCGCTAAATTGGAAGTTTGTTACATGCCAAAGGCTTCTCACAAACTTATTTCATCTGGACAATTAAAAATTGGCGGTTACGTTGAGACATCAAACAGTGATCATACAGTGTTTTTGTTCAAAGGAAATGATGTTATAGTTGCTAAACCCAAAAATCACTTTGAACCGATACACTGGGCTAAAGTAACAATAAAACAAAAATTAAACAAATTGGTGAATCTCGTAGATTTCACTACATGGCATAATAGGATGGCACATGCAAATGAAAATGTAATAAAAAATATGAGCCAACATACAGAAGGTTTTGATGATAAAATCAAAATACCATCTGAAAATCCTATTTGTTCTGGATGTGCACAAGGAAAGATGCATAATAAATCTTATCCTACATCACAAACACGTGCAAAACAACCATTAGAGTTGTTACATGCTGACTTGCTAGAATTCCCACAAGAATCTTATCACCGTAAAAAATGGTGTTTAATGATTATTGATGACTATTCTTCATATGCCTTTATGGCATTCCTACAAACTAAATCAGAAACGTTTGAAAATTTCAAAAACTTTATTACACTGTTTGAAAACCAAACAGGCAGAAAAGTTAAACATTTCAGATCAGATCGAGGGGGAGAATTTAAGTCTGGTGAATTTGATCAATTCTTAAAACAGAAAGGTATATTACGTGAACATAGTGCACCATACATCCACCAACAAAATGGACGTGCAGAAAGATTGAATAATACAATCTTAGAAAAAGCAGAAAGTATGTGACTCCATGCCCAATGCCCAAAATCTTGGTGGGAGTTTGCTATGAAAAATGCTATTCACACCTATAATCGCACACCATTAAGAAGAACAAAATGGATGACACCATATGAAAATTTGTATAATAAAAAACCTGATGTTCATTACTTTAAAACATTTGGTTGTCTAGCTTGGGTTTTCGTACCTAAAGAAATTAGACAAAATAAGCTTACTCCAAAAGCAGAGGCCATGACATTCATAGGATATGAAGATGGCTCTAAAGCTTATCAATTCATGAAAAATGATAACTCTATATTTGTTGGAGTTCAATCATTATTTGATGAAACCAAATTTCCTAGAGCAAAAACAGAAGGCTTAGAAAATAGACTATTTAATAGTCCACCAGGTATAGAAACAAGGGAGAAAAACAATGGACACGTATCTGATTCCAATTCCCACATGGATCACGGTCATCACAACTATGATAGTGATAGTGATGATGATACTCCCCATAAAAAGAAAAGATATCCAGAATATCATGATACTACAGACAACGATTATAGTGGATCGTTTCATGATAAGGATAATCAAGGCCTAGAGGATTCTTATATAAATCCTGACAGAAATCAGGATATAGAACCTAATGTTAATCATTCAATAACACCTCCTGAATGACCAAACATCTCCATGAGATGACTTGGAGATAAACGTCCTGAAAAAGGAAAGGACAAACGAGATGAAAAATATGACACATATCTCAGAAGGACTTCATGCCTAAAGAAACCAAGACTCATACCTGACAATGCATATGGTCAGAAAGCTCCTCTCGAAATAGAAAAAGACATACAAAGTACTAGAGAGTGGAGCAAAAGAGTCTTTGGTAAAGGAAAAGGGAAAGCTAAACCTACCCTTAGTCCGACTTCTTCACGAAAAGCTTTACAGAATCCATTACAACAAATTGAAATGGATAAAGAAATGGAAGAAATGGAAGAATCAGAAACAGAGTCAGAACAATATAAAACACCATCTGCCTCAGAATCTGAACGATCATCCACTAAAGAAACAAGACCAGTTTCTGGTGGTGAATCTATTCCAGATTTGAATAGACAATCATCTTCTGATAATGAAACCGATCCATTTAATGAATCAAGTGAAGAAGAAGTCAATAGAGATTTACAGTCTAAATCACCTAATGATGATCTCATATACTTCTTAGAAAAACTACTCAAAGAAGGAGGTAACAGATTTGTTAACTACCTTCTATGCAAAGCCATAAGTCCAAACTACTCTAAAAGTGTAGATCAATGGACATATAAAGATGCTTATAAATTAAAAGCTTCTAATCCCAAAGAATGGGAATTATGGCAAAATGCAATGAGAGAAGAAGTACAGGCCTTAGAAGACCGTGATGTATGGGAATTAGTACCATGTCCAAAAGACCGTAAACCTGTAAAGTGTAGATGGGTTTATGCAGTCAAAAGTGATGGCCGAAAACATGCTCGACTAGTTGCTAAAGGATTTTCACAAATACCTGGAGTAGATTATGATGACACATTCTCACCAGTTGCACGATTTGAAACTGTGAGACTCCTTATGGCTACAGCAGCGCTAGAAGATTGGGAAATCGAAGTGCTAGATGTAAAGACAGCATTCCTTTATGGAGACTTAGAAGAAAACATATATATGGAACAGCCAGAAGGATTTATTATCAAAGGACAAGAGCACAAAGTCTATAAACTTAAAAAAGCCTTATATGGACTTAAACAAGCTTCATTAGCTTGGAATAAAAAAGCAAATCAAAGTCTACAAGAATTAGGCTTTGGACGGTGTCTTACAGACACAGGAGTCTATGTTTGCTATAAACAGAAATCAACTATAGTAGCTATATTATATGTTGATGATGTGTTATTCATGGGAAACAACAAGAAGTTACTTATGGAACTAAAACACAAATTTATGAGAAAATGGGAATGTAGAGATCTAGGACCCATTAAAGAATATCTTGGAATGACAATTGTCCGAGATAGGAAAAAGAAATTGATTATTCTTGATCAAATTAACTATGCAAAGAAAGTAGTCAAACGCTTTGGTCAAGAAGATTCAAAACCTGTTCGTACTCCTTTACCAGCAGGATATACACCTGTGGAGAATGAAGGTACTGCAACTCCTCAAGAAAGGAGTTATTACCAATCAATTATTGGATCTCTACTATATCTTACTCTTGGCATGAGATATGACATTACCCAAGCAGTAATCATGATGTCACAATTCATGGTTAATCCATCAAGAGAACATATAGCAAAAGCCTTATATATAATAAAATATGTCAATTCTTCCATAAATGGAAAATTGGTATATGATGGCTTTAATAAAGATGGAATGCATGCTTACTCTGATGCGGATTGGGCTGGTGATCCAGTCACAAGAAAATCTGTAACGGGTAATCTAGTTCTATTGGCAGGATCTCCAATTAGTTGGATTTCCAGAAAACAGAAAACTGTTGCATTGTCATCCACAGAAGCTGAGTATATGAGTCTCTCAGACTGCTCACGCCAAATCATGTGGATTAAATCCCTATTCAAAGAACTGGGATATAACATTGGAGCTGTTGATCTTCATGTTGACAACAGAGGATCAATATTCTTAGCAAAGAATCCAGCTCAAGAACATAGAACAAAACATATTGATATTCATTATCATTATGTTAGAGAACGTGTTGAGAACAAAGATATTAATATATCATATGTTCCCACAAATGAACAATTAGCTGATATCTTGACAAAAAGTTTGACTTGGCAAAAGTTCAAAGAGTTAAGAAATGAAATTGGCATTGAGATCCTCAATGAGGGGGAGTGTTGAAACGAATGTTGATGAATGTCTTTTGTATTGTGGGAAAACATCTCGGATCTATCCGATCTCAATCGTTATCATATCTTATCAGTATTATCTAATAATCTATGATTATATAAGTTCATTGTATTTATATCTAGACAGATATTATAGAGTTCGATGGGACAGAACTCTGAACAATAAAGCCACCTCATGTATTCACATGGCAACTGTGCAAAGCTGTGCTTCACACAGCTTTCCACACAGCAATGACTGCACATTGCTATGATCAATACATTTGCTCAGTCATGCTATACAAATGCTCAGTCAGCGTATCATAATAACGCTGACACGGACACAGTAGATAGACATATAAATACTCTGTAGTTTCTCCGTCAATCTACATTCTCTTCTCTGCTATCAACCAGTTGAGCCCTAGCTCCTGAGTGACCTACAGCTACCACAAGTAAGTGTTTACTTACTTAGCTCTACTATTCCACTGCGCCCATTGTTGTGCTACTTTGACAGCCAATTCCCTGCACATTGACAAGCCCGACCAATGCTCTGGATATTCACAATTGGCTGCCTGATGGTTGATCATGGCCTGCGACTTGATGGCAGTTCCTCGGCAGCAGCGTAGCCACACCACCAACCGTGCATTGGGCCTTGAGACCCTGGCAATGTGCACAGGCCTTCCCCCAGCCCAGCTGAGGCTTGCATGTCCTACCTGTCTGCACGCACCTATGCACAAGTCAGAAACGCCGGGAATTCAACCGATGGACTTACCAGTGATGAGCACGCTCCATGGGTAATAGCGCAATGGGTACCAAACGCTGGTCTTACCACCATGCCGATGGTCTCTTGGCTGTACCGTGGGTTAACGATGTGCCCTGACCTCAGTGCTTATTAATCCGATGGAACTCCAGTAAGAATAGCGATCTCTGGTACAGCAGACACGCAGACAGGAACTCCGGCACGGACTTGGGAACGGACAGTGTAACGAAACAGTGGAACTCCAGACATAGCTACGGCATTCGCACGTTTAGCCAAGCGCAGACAGGAACAATGGCATTGGCATTCCAGCAAGTCACTGGGGCCACATCATGCCAACCACATCGTATGAGAAGCAGTATTGCACCACTTTACACAAGCGATACGCCCACGCGTTTAGGACACATGAACGCACCAGTACATCTGCAGAACAAAGGTGATGAATATACAAGGGAATGTCAAAGTGGAAAACCATAGAGAACAATTTTCGATGCTCGCCACTCACTTTGCCCCTAAAATGCCAGCTATCAGTATTCAGTTGCACACTAGTCGCATAATGGCACAAAGTCAATATTCAGTTCGCGTGTTCCCCACCGCACTAGTCTTTTCCGGTCATTACTGATCACGTGCCCTTCACAGGGACATCAAAGTGCTAGCTTGCTGTCCACATTGTTTCAGCTTTCCATTTCCAGTGCAAGTTCATCACACCCATCAAACTGCGTCGTCTTGTCCAAAGTCCACTCATACAGTAGAGAAAAGGGGGATGTATATAAAGGGTTTTGGACATTGGTAGAAGTAGCATAGTATTGCCCATGTAGTCTCAGTCTTTGTTTTCCGTCTCAGTCTCCGTACCACCGTCTCTTCTCATTTACCAATAATACACTCGTTTTCACACCTCCCATGTCCCTCGGCTTTGCCTAGTGCTTAGTCGCTTTGCCGTCCTCCGTTGTTACACCAACAGACTTTCCGCCCCAGCTCCGGACTTTACACGTTCTGCCTGGACTTTCGCCCTTTCTGCCCCGGACTTTCCACTGCATGCCTGGACTTTCGCCTTTCTGCCCAGACTTTGGTCTTTTGCTCCGGACTTCCTTTGGATGCACCAGACTTTCATCAGATGCCCCAGACTTCTGTCCTACGCCCTGGACTTTCACAGAGAAGATGGGAATTTTCAGGAACCTGCCACGTTCCTTCCATTAGCCTAAACTCCATTGGGCTGGAAGTTGACATATCACCGGTCGCACGCCTGCCACGTATTTGGTGTGAGTGATGGGCTTTGATTTTTCGATGGACCGGTCTCTGCTCAATCCCCGCTGATGAGCATGCTCCACGGCTATCAGTGTAATCCAGCAACTCCGAGACATTTCCAGAACAGATAGCAAAACTCCGGAGCATTTCCAGGCATCTCCAAGGTTTTCCGAGCATTTTCCGTGCATTGCCGAGCATTTCCGGACATTTCCAACATATTCCAAGCATTGCCGATGCATTTCCGAGCAAAACAGCAGAACTCCGATGCATTTCCAAGATATTCCGGAGCAGAATGATTACCGATGCAAACTCCGGGCTCCAACCATTCAGGAACTATGGTAGAATGCCAAGGAATTGTACCAACCAGCTATGGAACAAGGACAGGCGGCAATTCAATCACTAACGGCACGGGCACTAGTTGATTGACAACTAGCCGAGGCAGGGTGGCCTTTCAGTTCAAGTTGCCATATATGGAAAGGATTGCCAAACATGTTGAAAGTCATCCAAGAGACTACTCGAGTAGCAGGAAGGTATAAAAGGGAGTTTTGGACTTAGTAGAAGAGAGAGATCGTTACCCACAGTTACCGTTATAGTGCCGTTTGTTTCCACCGTGTTCTATCACTCTTGTTAATACATTCTCTTCAACGTGATCAAATTCCCTCTCATTTGCCGACATTGGACCAGCAACTCCAGACTTTCCTTCACAACTCCAGACTTTACTGCACCGCCCTGGGCTTTGTTTAAACTGCTCCAGACTTTCCTTCGCAACTCCGGACTTTCCCACACCGCTCCAGACTTTCCTGCATCGCTCCGGACTTTCCCGCGCAGCTCCGGACTTTGTTAAACGTGCCCCAGAGTTCCCTCACACACTCGGACTTTTGTTAGCGCACTCGGACTTATTGCAGCTGTCTCTGGAGTTTATTGGGTTGGACGGGAATCTTCAGGACCTGCCACAAGCCACTCCCACTTGCGTCTAACATCTCCATTAGACGGGGAGTAGACATAACACCGCGCTCGCTTTGCTGAACCTTTTGCACACGCCACCTCTGCTTTGTTGGCCCGGACAGCCACCTGCAACTGCTGCACATCCCGCTCTGGATCGAGGGACTCGTCTTCCTCAACTTCATGCCACACCGATGCAACATCCATGGGTGAAGGGTTCCGAGCCTCCACTCGCCACTTTCCTTTCGCAGCAGGCTTTGGCCTAGGTGCCAACTGCGTCCACTCAATCTCTCGAAGGCATTCTTCCTTGGCCTCCTGATCCCGTTGACACCTCTTGGCAGCTGCTTTTGCGCATTTTTCACATTCAACAAGTTCCTCCTCTTCATGCTGCCGTTGTTCAGCCACCTCTTGCTCCAGCTGCTCCCACAATGCCACCTCCTCAGCTTCCTCCAATGCCAAGACCTCCGCTTCCTCCCATTCCCACTGCTCTCATGCTTCGTGCTTTTGATGCTCCCATTGCTTGCACTCCTCGAGCTCGCATGCCTGTTGAGCCACCCTGGCTTCCTTTTGAGCACGGAGTTGTGCCAAATGGTCTGCAGCGTTGGTTGAGGGTTGAGACATGGCAAAAAGAGTTAGAAAAGAAGTGCGAAATTTTAGTTTGACCGGACTTGGCAACATTCACAGGAGAAGTCACGCACACCATCACAAGTCCAATCGCCACAAAACGGGAAGTACAAGTACCACATACGATGCAAACGAATAGCGGACAACTGTAACAGAAAGCCAGCTGGAAATTGGATCACGCACTGCACGACAATGCCGGCATATGAGGCCACCACAACAGACTGCCACGGCATTTCAACTTGGATGCAACTGACAATAGGACTGACCAAGGACGGTCAGATTTTTAAGTGGGGGGGAGATGATGAGCACGCTCCATGGGTAACAGCGCAACGAGTACCAAATGCGGGTCTTAGCACCATGCCGATGGTCTCTTGGCTGTACCGTGGGTTAACAACATGCCCTGACCTCTGCACTTATTAATCTGGCAGAACTCCGGTAAGAATAGCGATCTCTGGTACAGTGGACATGGACAGGAACTCCGGCAGACTCCAACATGGACTTGGGAACTTGGACAGCATAACGAAACAGCAGAACTCCGGACATAGTGATGGCATTCACGTGTTTAGCCAAGCGCAGACAGGAACAATGGCATTGGCATTCCAGCAAGTCACTGGGACCACATCACACCAACTGCATCATACGAGAAGCAGTATCGTGCCACTTTACACAAGCAATCTGCCCACGCATTCAGGACACATGAACACACCAGGCCATCCATGGAACAAGGTGACAAATATACAAGGGAATGTCAAAGCGGAAAACCATAGAGAACAATTTTCAATGCTCACCACCAACTTCATCCCTAGCAGACAACACTAAAATGCCAGCTATCAGTATTCAGTTGTGCACTAGTCACATAATGGCACAAAGTCAATATTCAGTTCACGTGTTCCCCACCACACTAGTCTTTTCTGGTCATTACCTGATGGTGTGCCCTTCACAGGGACATCAAACCGTTAGCTTGCCATCCACGTTGTTTCAGCTTTCTGTTTCTGGCACAAGTTCATCACACCTGTCAAACTGCGTTGTCTCATCCAAAGTCCACTTGTACCATAGAGAAAAGGGAGTGTAAATAAAGGGTTTTGGACATTGGTAGAAGTAGCATAGTATTGCCCATGAAGTTCCAGTCTTTGTCTCAGTCTCCATCCCCATATCACTGTCTCTCATTACCAAATATAACACTCGCTTCCTATCTGTCACATCCCCCGACTTCACCTAGTGCCTAGTCGCCGCTCCGCCGTCTTCCGTTGTTATGCCAACAGACTGTCCACCCCAACTCTGGACTCCCTACACTCTCCTGGACTTTCCACCTTTCTCCCAGACTTTCCACCCTTTGCCCCAGACTTTTGCCTTTCCGCCTGGCCTTCCCGCTTTTGCCCTGGACTTCCTTTGGATGCACCAGACTTTCATCAGACACCCCGGACTTTTGCCATACAGACTGGACTTTCATCGAGAAGATGGGAATTTTCAAGAACCTGCCACGTACCTTCCATTTAGCCTAAAAACTCCATTGGGCTGGAAGTAGACATATCACCACCTCTCTCTGTTTCAAGAGTTCATTCCAAGCATTGTCTTGCTCTTCACGAGCCGCGCGGTCTGCTTCTGCAAGAAGACAATGTGTCTCCTCACTCTGCATCTTTTTCTTTTCCACCACATTGTACAGCATCCACCCTAGTACATGCATGTTATGCTGTACCGGAATTTGACACTGTACTGCTCACTGTCACTGATGGTACTCCTGGTCACGCCATCTGGTGTATGACACTTGTTCTCTCTCTGTGTTGATCATTCCCTGTAAGAGAAACTCCTGCTTGCTGAGGTCACTTGGCACCCTCGCACAAGAAGCCTTCCTCAGGGTTGCCTTAGATGGGTAATTCCTGCTGTCATTCTTCCTTGACTTGGAGAGAGTGACGACCCAGCACTTCACCCATACAGGTCTTTGCATAGCCTTGATATCCTGCCACTCTCTCAAAGTTTGCTTTGCCTGTTTTCCCAGGCTTTTCCACTGCACCATCTGCCAGTACCCCTGACTCACTATCCCAGGGCAGTCAGACACTCTCGACGAGTGCAGTTGTGTCAGCAGCATGGTCCCGATCTGCTGACTAAAGCTCATACCTGCATCAGTCTGGACTTTCACCCCAATGCCCTTATCCACAATTTGGACAACTCCTGCCCTGACTATTTTGATTGTATCCATGTCGCTCTGTCTGTTGACAACAATAATTTGTGTAATTTTTGTTGTGCAGTGATATGTCTACTTCCAGCCCAATGGAGTTTAGGCTAATGGAAGGTACTCAGCAGGTTCTTGAAAATTCCCGTCTTCCCGATGAAAGTCTGGGTCGTGCGAGGGAAGTCCGGGTGGAAATGCGAAAGTCCAGGGTGAATGTGTAAAGTCCGGGACAAAGGGTGGAAAGTCCGCGGCGAGTAACGAAAGTCTGGGGTGGAAGTGTAAAGTCCAGGACAAAGGGCGGAAAGTCTGGGGCAGAAGTGGAAAGTTTGGAGATGAGTGACGAGATATGGCGGAGAGGCGACTAGGCACTAGGTGAAGCCAGGACGTGATAGAGATGGGAAAACGAGTGTTTAATTGATAAATGAGGCGTGATGGAGATATGGAGACTGAGATAACTACGTGGGCAATACTATGCTACTTCTACCAATGTCCAAAACCCTTTATATACATCCCCCTTTCTCTACTGTATGAGTGGACTTTGGACGAGACAACTGTTACGAGCTTGCACTCAGTGACACAAACCACAAGCCTCGCAGAGAAGATGAGAGAGGAGAGACGAAGCCATGCATTGACTATGCTAAGTGGTACCCTACATGAGTGTAAGAGAAACCATCTTAAGTCTTGAGAGACTCAAGACGTCGTACTAGCTTATATACCTATTCTAAGGAGTCCCCTGCCACTGCCCAAGTCCCACCGGCACCTGCCTCATGCTTCCCATGCTGCATCCAATACCCTGTGCCCAGGTGTTGCCGTGGGCGCCATGCTGCACTCACCATGCGGTTCCACACTGCCTTGTGTGCCCGGTTCCCATGGATGCCTCCAGCCTTGTCTGGGCCTTGCCTGGGCCCTACCTAGATCTATTGTTGTATAATGCCCTGTGCCCAGACTGCTATATGCCGGCGTGCATTATGAATGTCCATGCGGCATATCCTTGTAACAGTCCCACGCCTGTCTGATGCGTGATGGCGATGATGGCTGATCTATTGATAGATGCCAGGTACTGATCCCGAGCGCTGATGGCGATAGGGGTGTGTCCCTCCTTCCTAATATGTATGTTCTGGCTTATATAGCCTTTGTCCTGTCTTCCAGTGAGCGCCCTGGTGCGCTGACCCACGCGAAGTGTTCTCCTAGAGTCCTATGACAGTCCCAGACTGTATGGTAGCAATTGGAGTGGTCCCAGACCACGGAGAAATAAAATAAAAACATATGCTAGGATTGTGTTCCTAACAACGACGCATTTTGATGGGTGTGACAAACTTGTGCCGGAAATGGCAATTTGAGACAACATGGACGGCAAGCTAAAGCCTTGATATCCCTGAGGAGGGCACACAATCAGGTAATGACCAGAAAGGACTAGTGCGGCAGGGAATATGCAAACTGAATCTTGTCTTTGTGCCGTTATGCAACTAGTGTGCAACTGAATACTGATTGCTGGCATTTTAGTGTTGTCTGCTAGGGGCGAATTCAGTGGTGAGCATCGAAATTTGTTCTCTATGGCTCTCCGCTTTGACATTCCCTTGTATATTCGTCACCTTGTTCTGCAGATAGTCTGGTGCGTTCATGTGTCCTAAACGTGCAGGTGTATCACTTGTGTAAAGTGGCGCGATAGTGCTTCTCATACAATGCGGTTGGCATGATGTGGTCCTGGTGACTTTCTGGAATGCTGACGCTGTGTGCTTGGCTAAACTCGCGAATGCTGTCACTAAGTCTGGGGTTCCGCTGTTTCGTTACGCTGTCCATTCCCAAGTCCGTGTCAGAGTCCGCTGGAGTTCCTGTCTATGTGTCCGCTGTACCGGAGATCACTATTCTTACCGGAGTTCCATCGGATTAATAAGCATGGAGGTCAAGGCATGTCGTTAGCCCATGGTACAGCCAAGAGACCATCAGCATGGTGCTAAGACCAGCATTTGGTACTCGTTGCGCTATTACCCATGGAGCGTGCTCATCAGCAGTTGGTCTTGCAGGCTCTTGATTATGTCAAAAAGGTTGATAGACCAAAGACACAACCAGAAAAGAAAGCAAGAAAGAAAGAGAAAACTGTGTTGTATAGTCTATGACTATGACAATCAAGAGCCTGGGGCTCAGTATGCTCCTACACTACCTATATACCCCCAGCCTCACCTCCACCTCCTGGATCCCTCATGTCCATCCTCATGTCCTACACCTGTCCTGTCACATGACCTGCTTATGTCATCTTCTGATAAGATATCTGATAACCCAATAAGAGATCGCGTCTTGATGAGATAAGATAAGATAAGATAAGATAAGATCTTTAGATAAGATCAAATCGTAACAAATAGTCTCATGTCTCATTCTTGCAGGTGTAGACATGACCCATGTGCCAGATGTTAGGAACCCTTGTGACCTGATAAGTCTCATCCTCCTATGTGTCATCATGGAGTTTTCAAATGCCCTCTACCCTGGCTCCTATAATGAGGAGAATCCAACAACAGAAATTGAACAAGTCATGCTCATCCACACTGCCCACACCCACCTTGCACCGTTGTTGACCCACCCCCACCCTGGCTCCTATAATGAGGAGAATCCAACAACCAAAATTGAACAAGTCATGCTTGTAGAAGCACAAAGGCAAGCCAGGAGTCATGGACCACTCCTTTTCACTTTTTCTTTGTTTCATTTCTAAGACATTTATATTCATTTCTTTGTTTTTATCTAAGGTCACAGCCAAACATTAAAGATAGGATAATGATTATCTAATCAGCACAAGATTAGATTGCGATAAGATAAGATAACAGATGTGTGGCCTTGCTTATGCTTTCCTTATGACTCACTCAGATCACTGATCCACATTATGTAAACCTTCTTGAATGTTCTATGCTATTATTAGACTAGGGTTACCCAGAGTACTCCACAGCCTTTAGGGGTTTAGTGCACAGACCATGTACTTAGGTATATATACTGTGCCAAGAATGCCCAGAGACTCCATTCAAGTTCTCTTGGGATTTCCCCTTGTCAACTCAAGTCCTCTCCTCTCTACTCAGTCTTGCTAGTGGGGCCCTAAGGTGTCACATCAAGGGTAGCCCTGATACCAGGTTGATAATTGTCTGGATCAAGACATTCTGGGTTGTGACCCAGCAGTCTACATCTCAGCCATTGGATGTATTTGAGATTCTCCCGTGGCAAGTGACCATGACCTTGTCATTCTCAATAGATGAGAACAAGGAACATCTCAAAGCCTTCCTCAAGGGCTGTACTGCTGACACAGTTGCCTGCCATCTATATGACTCATTGCTGCACAGGAGAACCTCAACAAGTTGGAAGAACAGGGGTCATATACAGTCAAACAGCTATGACTGGGAAGGTGATTTGATAATTATGCCAAAGTCTGGGGCCACAATGCCCTCAGATGAGTCAGAGCTTTCATTTGATGAAAATGTCACCATGGACCACTGGCTTCTACACAATGTCAGGAGGAGGAATAGAAGCCATGATGATGGTGGGTATCAGGACAACAGTGGTGAGTAACTAATTTCCTCATCACAGGAAGAGAAAGTCTTAAGTATCAGGGGTTCTCATGAATTTCTGACTAGTAATTATAAAATGTCCCTTAGTTGTAATCAGCAATATGATTTGTACATATTTTGCAAGGGCATAAAATGAGAAGTAAACAAGATTACACAGCTCTAAGGTTGGCTTTCACCAAGTTAGTCACAACAAGAGCTAGGCAGTAAGTTGAAAGGTCAATAAAGACAAAGGTACCCCAAGGAACCAAGGCAAACATGGAGAGTAAGAGAAAGCATAAACAACAAAAGCCATGGGTGCCTAGCAGAAGCAACTTTTAAAAATGCCAAACTTTGAAAAGCCATGATATTGAGGCACCATACACTCATGGAGATGGCAAAGAAGCAACAGTCTTGCCAGGATCTCAGTGTGTCTACCTTCTTATACATTTTTCCCTAGGGTGACCATAAATGACCTTATAGCATCATTGTTCTGCAGTAGGCATGGAAGAGTTTGGTTTCAAGTCAATTGGTGTACTCAAGAGAGCATCTCTCTCAAACTGACATCCTTCAGGAAAAATAGTTAGTTCCATTCTATGATTACATTTTTATGCTACTGACCCCACTTCCACCTAGCCTAGCTCAGTCCTAGCTCAGTCCTACCTGAACTATGACTGAACTCAAGCACACTCCCACCTTGCTCAAACTTCCCACACTCCTCCCATGACACACCTGACAACATTCCTTCACATTCTCCCACACCTGTTCACATTCCCACACACCTGGTCACATTCCCACATGCCTCTTCACATTCCCACACACCTATTTATATTCCCACATGCCTGTTCATGTTCCCACATACCTGTTCACATTCCCACATACCTGTTCACATTCCCACATGCCTCTTCACATTCCCACACACCTGTTCCCATTCACATTCCCATCTTGTACAGACTTCCCACACTCTCTACTGTCTTTCTACTATGTCCCCACACAATTTCCCACATTCCCACCATCTTCCCACACACTTCTCTGATTTCTTGCAGTTGTAAGTGCTTGCATGATGTATCTATCTTCCCAGCCACATTACCATGCCAGTTATTCATATTGGCTGTGCTTGATTGGTGATTGTCTTTTGTATGCAGCACAGGACTGTGGCAGACACTTGCAAATTCCAGAGGGTGCATATTACCAATACCCAAACCTAATTCAATGACAAGTCCCATCTCAGTTTCCTGTTCTACAGTAACGTTCTTCATATGTCCATCTCATATATGTCTTCCCAGTCATGTTACCATGGACAGAGCAAAGAAACTGTCTGGATGCACTCACCCAGTTGTTTGATTCTTGGTCACATGATTATTTATGCCATAAGGTCATGCTGATGTCAGCATATATATTAGATATCTATCTCTCACTCATAATTTTCTCATATTTTAATCTAATTTATTTCTGGACCTATGAACCAGTCTTTCCAAGTCCACCAAACATCTGGACAGTTTTTTGAGTCACTGTACTTGTGTCACAGATAATACTAATATTTGTAGATCAGATGATGAATACATCATCTACATGTGCATCAGCTAGACATCATCCTCACCCAAACCTTCTGCAACTTCTTGACCTTGCCTTCCAATAACATGTTTTGTGTGACAGAATAACATGCTATGTAAGAACCAGTTAAAGTTCCATGATGTCATTCTCCTCAAAATATGATCAAATCCACCCAACCAGGCATTCAGTTGCTCACAAGCTTGTGTATTGAAGGCACACTTGTAATAAGGTCTGCCATTATCATCTCTCTCCATGATGACCAAATTAGGAGCTGACCCATCCAATGGTGCAGGGTTGCACCACTGATGACATAATACATCACTTGCACAATGATTCACATAGTGATATGAGTCCACAACAAACCTACTAGTATTCTTCCACCTATCCCATGAAACATTTGAGATACTTGCATGAAGGAGCAGGCATGCTTGTCAATACATATGTATGAGGGTCTGCTCTCATCATCTGGATATACATGCTCCAGGAAATTCAATATATTTGTAGGTGATTCTGCCTTGGTAAATTTGTCCCATGCAATAACAACACCACAAGGTGCACAAATTGTTTCAACACAATATGTTCTTGGAGGAGTGAAGAGCTCTGTAATTCTTCTTTCCACTGTCTCTTCAGTATCATGTGGTTGTTGTGGTTGTTGTTCATGATCAACAGCAGGCATCCAAGGCCATGTCTCATCAGATCTTCTCATTGCCCTTCTATATCCTCCCAAGACATTTTCCCTGTGATTGATGACATGCCTTTGCAACCTTCCTTGGTGATATCTGCAAACCTGGGTACCTTGTATTTTAATATTGTTGCAATTACTGATATGGCAAAATCTTCCAAATAAATTTTCATGATATGCACAATATACACCACCACGTGCATTCAACAAGTCATCTTTACAATTTTGATAACCACAATGCTGTTGTCATGCCATAAATAATAAACATATAGCCTTAGCCTTAAGACTTACTGTGTGCCCCATTACAATCCCATCCAGTACAGCCATTTTCACAGGAGCACAGTCCTCAATGGTAGTTGTTTGAAATGGAAGTGGAATTGCATTATCATCCATGCCAACTGTAGCTGATGGATCTATCCCTGCAGGCACTATATTCTCAGACCTCTCCCTGTACTTCTGTGTGCATTCATTACAACTATGCTGTAATGAACCAACAATGATGCCATTGTTTCCCAGACAATCAAATGCTCGTTTTGTAACACCATCTATTGGTAGGCCATCTTCAATTGTAAAATTAACCCTGGACTCAGTAGCTTGCATCCTTATTGATTCTTGTATAAATGCCTGCCATACTTGTCTTCTTGCCATATTCACAGATCCAAAACCCATGTTCCAAAACTCAGTATAAGTGGCTGCTGATGCATGGAAGTTATAAATTCCACTCATGATAGCTGAAGTGAATAATCTATCAACCCATAAACTCTGTCCAATCTTAATATATGTGGCAGAGTTCAAATATAGCCTATCATACTTGTTCTCTGTTTCAGTTGGTATTCTTTCATGATCTGCATAGTAAATGGTCCTGCAATCTGGACAATATCCACTGAGTACTGGTACATGTTTGTATGATGAAAATCTTTTTCACTAATGTCACCAGTGGAATATCACTTGGTTTGGTATGTTGCAGTAATGACCTTGGATTGCAGGTCAATGATTCACAGACAACTGAATCTGGACAAATGATATGCACAGGAGATATCTCATCAAGTGACACTGGTTTAAGCTTTCCTGTGAATTTTCCTTTCTTGTCATAAGGATGTAATTTTAGCAGCTTAGCCAGGGTGTCAAGCTTCAGGCTAGCTTTTACAATGATATTGTCACCATCTTCATCATTGTCTACCTCACTTGCAGAAATAAGTTCATCTCCCCTGTTTTTCACCTGCTGCAATACTGCACGAGTTAGGCACTTTATCCAGCCAGTAGCCATTCCTGATATTTCCCCTTTATATTGTGGTTTTTGTTGCCATGCATGAAGACTCAGGAGGGAAGTGTTTTCAGTCATTGAAAACAAGATCATAAGAACTGTTGAAAGGGATATGGCAGGATGGAAATTATTTTCAATAAACTGGGACAATTTTGAGAAAGGTATTTCTGGGAAGGGTTGTTCATTTGTTGCTGCAACTGCTGGAATAAACAGCATGAAGATCCAAAACCAAGCACAACTTGGGAGCTTGTTGCACAGTGACAATATTTGAATTGGCATAATAGCAGCACTACAGAAATTTGCATACATACACGTCATATTCACATTCATATTAGAGCTTACTTTGAAGCCTTCTCTCTCTTGCTACTTCCTTCACCTTTATCTACACTCTTCTTCTTCTGCTTAGACCCACTTTTTTTGCCCTTCTTAACCTTTGATTTGTCCTCCCTTTCAAAATATTCCATCAAGTCAACAAAATTGTAATTTATCTTTGTGAAACCCCAGACATCCATATCATCAGGGGCACTCTTTCCATCCTGTCCACCTTCTAACCATTCTTGCATGATGGGAAAGTTAGGGACTCTGGACATCTTCTTGACATGGGAATGCCACATAGAGGGGGACACAAAAAGTTTGATCAAATCAGTGAAGGTTGGTTTCTTTTGTGCAGGCCAGTTTCCATTTGAGGCCAAATCATCAACCTTGTGTTGAGCCTGGATGCAAGCTTTATACTTCATGTAGTATGCCTTTAGGGAGGTATCATCCTTCTCAACCAGGTGCTTATCAATTTCAAGAAAGGTCACCAACTCATCAGCAGACAAGTGAGAGGGGACAGCACCAGCACCAGCACCAGCACCAGAAGTAGCAGAAACTCCAGAAACTCCTCCAGAAACTCCAGAAACAGAAACAAAGGGACTGGCACTACCACTGGTTCCAAGAGCAGGATTGATTTCTTCCTCCTGCCACATTGTGTTTGAATCCAGTGGAAAAAATGAAGATATAGAAACTTACAGCACAGATTATTAGTCCATATTTTCCATCAACAATGGACCACTCAACCCCCTCTGTATCATTTGCAACAACATGTTTGTACCTGCCTTTCACAATCCAGTTACCCTCTTCACTTACATATATCCTCTGATCATACTCTGTGGGATGGTAAATCCACTGAAAAATTTATTCTGGCTGATCCTGGGATTGCAACTTCACTTTCACTCTCCTCATCCTTGTCCTCATCCCCATTGTCTCCTGCATTCCCATCATCCTAACATACATTTATATATGTCAACATAATGCAATACTCATAACTCACAGATGTATCAACATTGCTTCCTTCCTCTTTATTTTCCTCATCACCCTCATGACCACTGTCACCAGTCTGGCATGGTTATTCAGTTTATTTCAAAAATGGCATAATTATCACACACAGTTCCTTCACTCTCTCCTCTTTGTTCCTCAATGTCATCAGGCTTCATGTCAGAATGACGAAGGTGACCAGATCTAGCAGGGATGGTAGTTGCAGCAGCTATAGGGGGGGCTGAACATCTGGGAGGATGGACAGAAATTCCACTGGCATTAAAAACATGTTCAGATCTATTATCATATAAAGTAAATAATATATAGGAGTGGGTAGGCGAATGAGATATGGTGTGGTGAGGGTGTGGTGGATGTGGTGAGGGTGTGGTGGATGTGGTGAGGGTGCAGTTGATGTAGCAAGGGTGTGGTGGATGTGGTGAGGGTGCGGTTGATGTAGCAAGGGTGTGGTGGATGTGGTGAGGGTGTGGTTGATGTAGCAAGGGTGTGGTGGATGCAGTGGGGGCACAGTCAATGTGGTGAGGGTGTAGTCAATGCGGCGAGGGTGCAGTTGATGCAGTGAGGGTGTTGTTGATGCAGCGAGGGCACCGTTGATGTGGTGGGGGTGTAGCCGATGTGGCAAGGGCACAGTTGATGCGGCAGGGGCACAGTTGATGCAGCGGGGGAATGGTCAATGTGGTGAGGGTGTAGCCAATGCAGCAAGGGTGTGGTTGATGTGGTGAGGGTGTAGCTGATGTGGCAAGGGCATGGTTGATGCAGCAGGGGCACAGTTGAGGGTGCAGTTGATGCAGTGAGGGTGTGGTTGATGCAGTGAGGGCACAGTTGATGCAGTGATGGTGTGGTTGACATGGCGAGGGCATGGTTAATGTGGTGAGGGTGCGGCCAACATGGTGAGGGTGTAGCCGACATGGCAAGGGTGCAGTTGATGTGGCAAGGGTGCAATTGATGCAGCAAGGGCATGGTTAATGTGGTGAGGGCGTGGTTGATGTGGCAAGGGCACAGTTGGTGTGGTGAGGGCACAGTTGATGCAGTGAGGGCACAGTTGACATGGCGAGAGCATGGTTGATGTGGCGAGGGTGTGGCCAACATGGTGAGGGTGTCATTGATGTGGTGAGGGTGCGGTTGACATTGTGAGGGCATGGTTGATGTGATGATGAGAGAACGAGTCTGGGAGGGAGGATTTGTGAGTGGAAATGTTGGAATGAAGAGAAAAAATGCACAGGGTGGGCTTTTGCATGTCATTTGCCATGGCCGCATCCTCTTTTGCTCATATGCTCGATGTTTTCCTGCTGGAATCATTACCCAGGTTTCAAAAAAGGGACAAGGACTTACCTTGCTCGCTTTGTCTCCTTGGCAGAAACAGATGAGGAGGCACGGCTCCTCTTGCTGGCTTTTGCAGTGGCAGTGGCATTGGATCATGTGTTGGGCATGGTGGGTGGGGTGTCTGATCGATAATGATCACTAGTCACTACTGTCTTTGCACAGTCACATGTGTATCACATGCAACAGTAAATGGCACGCCACTTCTGTCACATGGGGCCATGCATTGCGTTCTTGTCACAATGTCACAGTCTGTTATATATATGCCTATGGTCAACAAAACTTGTCCCACTGCTTGAGTCCACTCGGACTCCAAGTGCCCTCAGTCCTAGGATTTCCAAGCCCAGTCTGAGACTCAGCTAGGACTCCATTAGGACTGACCTCAGACTACGAGGTCAAATTTGACTGGGTTTCCAGCCAAATTCACTTCCATACTAAAAAAACTCGGACTCCAAGCTGAGTCCTAGGAGTCTGAGGATTGAGCTCAGAGTCCAAGCATCTTAGGGGGCTAAGAGTAAAGTGCTCTGATAGGGTCATCCTCTTCCATGGCTGTTTCAAAACAGCCCTTAACAGACCAGTTACCCTTGTCATAAACAAAGACCCTCTTATTTTTGCCTACACAACATTAAATGAAATTTGCAGCAATGGTGAAGTTACTTACTTTTGACAGGGGAATAGTGTTTAGCCAAATCAGAAAGGACAGAAGCCAGATTACCACCAACTTTCACTTTCAATGTCATGTCAGGCTTTTTGGAAGAGGGATCCTCCCCAGCCTTGAAAATCCTCAGCCTTCCAACAGTGGGCATCTCAGCCTCCAAAACATCCCTAGAGTCCCCAATGTTAAAAACATTACCAGCTGCTTTGCCACAAATTAAACCTCCAGTAGTACTTGATGCACCTTGGAGAATGGATAGATCATCAACCTGGGGACCTGTATTTGGATGTCAAAAGTGAAAATTTAATTGTGAAAAGCCAAGCCACACACTCATCTTGTCCAAACATATTGTTGCCTGGGTCATCATGTCCCCATCCCCCACCACTCCTCTCAATGCCAGTTGTCCCCTCACCAAGAGCCTAGGCAAAGGTTACAGATAAGTTTAGAAAGTTAATTGCCAGAACACACCTTATCACCTCCTTCAGTATTAACATTTTCCTCCCTGTAACTATCCCCTGAAAGACCTTATTGTTACTTGTCATTAGGTAGCTGTGATGAAAAGTGATCTATACATACCTCTGTCATCATCATCATCATCTTTAATCTCCTCAATGTCCTCACTCTCACTCCCACTCTCCTCAACACTCTCACTCTCCTCAACACTCTCACTCTGTCCTTCACTTGATCCCACATACTCACTGTCATCACTTTCATAACTGTCACCTCATGTCCATTGTTGTTATCATCTTCCAGTCAATGTTAATTGCTTTGACATACTGCAGTTACAGTCCTCACCTTCAGCATTTGACTGATGCAGCCTCCCTAACAGTTGCTTAGGTTTTGTACTGAGTAGAGGTATAGTTTCTGAGCATTGATGTTCAGGGGGTGCAATAGATATTCCACTTTCATCTAAAACCTTTTCTGCACTGGTTAGGGTAACAGTGACAAAATTAATCAACGTGTGATTTAAATTTATATTAATATGCATTTTTTGGGACATAAATAATTAAGAGATAGTAGGTACAGGTAATAGACAAAAATATAATAATTAGGGAATGCATGACAGACAGCAGGTGGTGGAGGGAGTTGGAAAATGGATAGCAGGTGAGCAGGGAGTTGGGGAATGAGCAGCAGGTGAGCAGGGAGTTGGTAATTGGGCAGCAGATGAGCAGGGAGTTGGTAATTGGGCAGGAGGCAGGTGGACAGGGGAACAATGAGTGAACAAAGTATAAAAACAGGGTTGCTCACCCTTTTGCAGTTTTCAAGCTTGACTCAGCTGCAGTATCCTTGAATGGGCAGCAGGTGAGCAGGGAGTTGGTAATTGGGCAGCAGGTGAGCAGGGAGTTGGGAAATGGGAAGCAGGTGAGCAGGGTGTTGGAAAATGGGCAGGAGGCAGGTGGACAGGGGAACAATGAGTGAACAAAGTATAAAAAACAGGGTTACTCACCCTTTTGCTGTTTGCAAGCTCAACTCGGCCACAGTATCCTCACGCGCATGCACTGCCAATGTTTTCCTACACCAGGGAGGGGTCAGTAGACTGTAACAGAACAGAGTGGCCATGCACCATGTGCCTTTGCTGCTCGGTTTCTCTCCCTCACTCTCCCTTCCCTCCTGCTCCTTCCTATGCCATTTCATGGCGCATTTCTTCACCAATTGGTCAGACGCCTCCGATATGGCGCGTTTTTGTCCCCTTCTCGACTTCAGGGGCAATGCAATGGTGGGGTGGGCTGGGATCGACTGCGAACCATGGTGGGAGCAATTAATGGGTGTGACTGTCACAGTTAGATGTCAAACTCAATGTGTATTACATGGTCTCTCAGTGTGACTGCCATAGAAGGAATGTAATCACATGGAACATTCTGCGGCCTTTCCATGTTCCTTGTGGAATGACCACAGAATGGCACAGCCAGCTTAGCTGTGTCATCAGTGATACAGATTCCACGGAATTTCTGTGGATTCTGCACCATTCCATGTGGAATCCATGCGGAATAGGGGGGGCACTGTAAAGACCTCAAAAACATTGGTGGTGTGTGCACAAGGATACTGCAGCTGAGTCAAGCTTGAAAACTGCAAAAGGGTGAGCAACCCTGTTTTTATACTTTGTTCACTCATTGTTCCCCTGTCCACCTGCCTCCTGCCCAATTACCAACTCCCTGCTCATCTGCTGCCCAATTACCAACTCCCTGCTCACCTGCTGCTCATTCCCCAACTCCCTGCTCACCTGCTATCCATTTTCCAACTCCCTCCACCACCTGCTGTCTGTCATGCATTCCCTAATTATTATATTTTTGTCTATTACCTGTACCTACTATCTCTTAATTATTTATGTCCCAAAAAATGCATATTAATATAAATTTAAATCACACGTTGATTAATTTTGTCACTGTTACCCTAACCAGTGCAGAAAAGGTTTTAGATGAAAGTGGAATATCTATTGCACCCCCTGAACATCAATGCTCAGAAACTATACCTCTACTCAGTACAAAACCTAAGCAACTGTTAGGGAGGCTGCATCAGTCAAATGCTGAAGGTGAGGACTGTAACTGCAGTATGTCAAAGCAATTAACATTGACTGGAAGATGATAACAACAATGGACATGAGGTGACAGTTATGAAAGTGATGACAGTGAGTATGTGGGATCAAGTGAAGGACAGAGTGAGAGTGTTGAGGAGAGTGAGAGTGTTGAGGAGAGTGGGAGTGAGAGTGAGGACATTGAGGAGATTAAAGATGATGATGATGATGACAGAGGTATGTATAGATCACTTTTCATCACAGCTACCTAATGACAAGTAACAATAAGGTCTTTCAGGGGATAGTTACAGGGAGGAAAATGTTAATACTGAAGGAGGTGATAAGGTGTGTTCTGGCAATTAACTTTCTAAACTTATCTGTAACCTTTGCCTAGGCTCTTGGTGAGGGGACAACTGGCATTGAGAGGAGTGGTGAGGTCTTTACGTTCGGCCACGCGTTTTACGTAGACTCCACATAGACTCCAGGCACTCTGTGTGGAGTCCACGTGGAGTCTGCATACATCTAAAACATAATTTATCCAGACTAAAACAACCTGGACTATAACATGGAATCTATGTAGACTCCATGCTGAGTGCCTGTACTGAGTGTGGAATCACAAGGAAAAGCATTTACATGGGTTCACATGGAGTCCACATGGACTATTTGTACTTATTTATTCATTGCTATGCCACTCAATTAGTCATCCAGTCTAACCACTGTCTTGTCACAGTTGTTACACGTTACAACTCACAGTGTCAGGCAGCTAACACATGTGTGACAATTGTCACAACCCACCACCATGCGCACAACTCGCTCATCAGCCAGGATACCTGCTACACCAACTTCGCCACTGCGAAAGGGCCGCAAGAGGACCATATCCACCATAACCACCCAGGTGAGCCCTGAAGACAGGAGAAAGACAAAGGGGAGGAAGACGAAGGATGATAGTGATGCCATCGATAAGGCAACGACAAGGAAGAAAGGCAAGGGAAATAGGTAAGTATCCCCCATTCCCTTGTTGCTGTCAACTAATCATTGTTTTCAACAGGAAAACTTCAGCCATTCGAGAAAACGAAGATGCCATGGCAGCCCAGTATGTTTACCACCATAAAATCCCATCCACAATGACCCATCTCTGCATGCACCAGGGATCACTTAACACCATTAGTCCTACATTCATTAAAACATGACTAGTTCTGATCAGGTCCCTCTCCATCCCCCTGCTCTGCCCGGTGATGCATCCCCAACCCATGCGCACCCTCACTGACCCATGCGCACCCTTGGCGACCTGTCCACACCCTCGGAAACCCATCCCCATGCTTGGTGGCCCATGCGCACCCTTGGCAACCATCCACACCCTCGGAAACCCATCCCCATGCTTGGCGGCCCATGCGCACCCTTGGCGACCCATGCGCACCCTTGGCGACTCATCCACACCCTCGGAAACCCATCCCCATGCTCGGTGGCCCATGCACATCCTTGGCAACAATCTACACCCTCGGAAACCTATCCCCATGCTTGGCGGCCCATGCGCACCCTTGGCAACCCATGTGCACCCTTGGCAACCCATGCACACCCTTGGCGACTCATCCACACCCTCGGAAACCCATCCCCATGCTTGGTGGCCCATGCGCACCCTTGGCGACCATCCACACCCTCGGAAACCCATCCCCATGCTCGGCGGCCCATGCGCACCCTTGGCGACCCATGCACACCCTTGGCAACCCATGTGCACCCTTGACAACCCATCCACACCCTAACTGACCCACGTGCACCCTTGGCGACCCATTCACACCCTCACTGACCCATCCAAACCCTCACCAACCCATCCCCACCCTCGGCAACCCATCCACACCCTTGGTGGACCCATGCGCACCCTTGGCGACCCATCCACATCCTCACCGACCCATCCCCACCCTTGGCAACCCATCCCCACACTTGGTGGACCCATGCGCACCCTTGGCAACCCATCCACACACTTGGCAACCCATCCCCATGCTTGGTGGCCCATGCGCACCCTTGGCAACACACCCACACCCTTGGTGGCCCATCCACACCCTCACTAACCTATACCCCCTATCGCCAATTCACCTGCACCACCCCTGTTCACTCACCTGTGTCAATATATTTTGTTTATTATATATTGCTTTGAAATCACTTTAATAGAACTGAACAAATCCTCAAAGAAAGTGGAGTGACTGTTGCCCCTCCTGAGCGGCACAGATCCTTGCTCAGCCTCACTCCTATCCCATTACAATTGAACTCCACTCGTGTCCGTCAATCAATTCAGGAAGAGTGTATGTACTTGCAATAATTCCCATCCATTTTTTCACTGGCAATTAAATAGCTGAATCTGAAGATGAAAATGACTCTGGAAACCCTGGCACTGGTAATGAGTCTGAGAATCCTGACACTGGTGAGTATCTGTTGGTGTTTTGATGCAGGCTTGACATAGATGGGCAGCTGGTTCAAATGAGTCTGAAAACCTTGGCATTGGTGAGTATCTGTTAACATCTTGATGTAGACTTGACATTGATATCCACAGCTGGTTCAAATGAGTCTGGAGACTCTGGTGGATATTTAACATTCAATTTGATTATTTCCAACAATAATACATGTGATTAGGTCATGAGTATCATCCTCCTGAAGTCAAATCCTCAGAGGAAGATGATGATGGAAGTCATGGTGAAGTTGAGAGTGATAGGTTGGAGGGATCCAACAATGAAGAGCAAGAGGAAAGGGAAACAAACAATGAAGTGAGTGGCACAGTTGTGGTATTGCTACTGGTTAAACTGACATGTTTCAAGTCAACAACTGGAGGTGATAGAAATGAGAAAGAAGGAATTAAATCCCCTTCAGAAAAGAAGGTAAGCACCCAAATCTGAACAATAACTATTGTTCATTGCTTATCATTTGTATGAGGATGAGCAATTTGAGGATATCCACATTGAACAAGACACATATGAAGTCAAAGGTGTGTTACAGTTTAATTATTACATACACTGCCATCTATAGCATTTAGGTGTTAACATGGATTTTGTCATTCCCCTTGAAGGTGCTTCTCGCACTGTAGGTGGTATTTTGAGAGGCAGGGCTCTTGGAAATGTTTTCAATCTTGGAGATGCCTCTGATAACATCTCACAGCTTACTGCTGCCAAGGGTGTGGTTATGTTTTATGATGTTTTGGTTGATCCTGGCAGAGAAAAGCCAAGGAACACATTCAATGTTGTTGCTGAGCCACATCTAGCTCCTGTTCTGAGGAAAGTCAACAGGATGCATTCACCTCTTGGTAAATTGAAGCAGAGGATTTTTGTTCATGAGAATGGGCATTGGAGTGGAAAAGGACGTTATGATGAAGCTTTGGAGGAGAATGAGGAAATAACATGGATTGATCATTCAGGATCCCTTATTTTGAATCTTTGTGCTGTGAGTGATAATTGAACCTTGAATTGTGTGAAGCTGAGCCAACTACAGGAGGTTGAACAGGAAGATGCAGGACCTGCCCCAATTAGCAGAGTTATGAAGGAGGGGCAGGACTTCTCAAAGAAAGAACTCATCAGTCTACTCAACATACCTGAGCACTTGACTTTTCCTTGTGATGTGAAAAGTCCTGGTCTTCGTTTTTATTATGTCAGGTACAAGGCCTGCATTGCTGCACAGGATACTTTGCAGAGAAAAACACAAGAAGGATCCTGGACTGGGAAAAAGCCCAACTCTGGCCAGGTAGTTGAGCTTTTTGTCTCCAAATCAATGTGGCACAGTTACATGGCACCTGCCTTCAATGATATCAACAACTATCCCATTCTGAAGGAGTGGCTTGAAGATGAAGATGGTATGATACAAGATTTTGATGTGTGGGGCAAAGTGAAGCCATCTTATTCATTTGTTGACTTGAAAGAGATGAAGAAGACTATGTCTGAGGGAACAAAAATGAAGGGCAAAAGGACTGCAGCAGAGAGTTCTAAGCATGAGAAGAGTGGTAAGGCTGAAGGTAGCTTGAAAGGGAAAAATAATGTAAAGTCAAAGAAAGGAGAGAAGAAGGAAGTTAGCTTAAGCTCCAAGACAGGAAAGAAGAATCTCAAGTAAGGTTTTTGATTGTATGTACTTATAGAAAATATTGAGAAATACAATGTAGTGTGTCCAGTAATTTGCTTATGTGCCTTTTTGTTATCATATTCTTGATCAACATTCCTGTGGTGGCTGCAGTGGATCATCACCCATTCCCAGACATTCACTTCAAAACATTCAGCAAGTTTGTGGCAGAGAATTTCAGTTCCTCAGTCACATTGTCCACAGTGTTGATGGTCTTGTTCACTTTGACAAATAATTCAGACCTTCTTAGCCTCCATTTTCGTCAAAGAAATGCAGAAAATAAATCAGAGAGAGGCACTGCAGCTACTGGATGGATAAGGCAGCTTGGACATGTTGTCAAAGGAAGAATTGAGGAAAATGAGTGTCACTTGTTGAAGAGGTCAGAAATAACCAACACTTCTAGTGAGGAAAAAATTGTTATTGCCATAGCAATGAAATTAGAAGGCCTAGCTAAGCTCCTTGAACTTGTACCATACACCAAATCAGGCAGATA
This sequence comes from Amanita exitialis, assembly GCA_023014455.1. Classification (NCBI taxonomy): domain Eukaryota; kingdom Fungi; phylum Basidiomycota; class Agaricomycetes; order Agaricales; family Amanitaceae; genus Amanita; species Amanita exitialis. Next base: position 507,627 of record JAEBUR010000020.1, read on the forward strand.
CAAAGGCAATCTGAAGCCTGTTTCCCATAATTCAATACAGCCTGTCTTAACTGTTTGTCCAGCTGTTGCTGTATGTCAGACTGTTTCATGCAATAAACGTGCACTGTATCAATGGACCAGGTATAGAGACATTCCTCATGTACAGTTGATCAAAGATTTTCAAACTTTCTCACATGTGCCAGTACTTTCTGGACATTGCAAGCAATGTAAAACAAGATATTATGCAGACCATGAGAGAGCATCATGCAATGATGGAACTTATGAAAGGGTATACCTCAACTGTGCAAAATACATTAAGATTGGTCGAAACTTATGGGTTGACCGTCCTTTTACAAAGGCAGTGTTGAGTGGTGTTTATAACTTTCATGCATCAGCATCAGCATATGCAAAATTCTGGAATGATTCATATGACAACTCATTGAAGGACAGAGTTACAAGGCGTCAGGTTTGGAATGCATTTGTACAAGAATCTCTGCGCTATGTTGCCTCAGAGTCAAATATTGATTTGAGAATGACTGATGGACTATCTACACATCTTGTTACAAAAGAGGCTTATGAGACACTTGGTGAAAATGGAGTCATCAGGGCTGCACAAATGCACAGATGTCATGAATGTACACAGAAGTATAAGAGAACTCCTGATGTCATATCTGTTGATGATCCTTCTGCTTTAGTTGGGATGGAGGATACCACTCTCAATGAGATTGATGAACTGCATGAGGATGAAAGCATTGAAGGTACAGTAGTGAAAATGGTGGTCATGGATGGAATTGTTATGGGCCATACAGTATGTTCTCTGGTTGGCTTGGCTATTTCAAAAATTTAACTTGTGATTGTTTGATTAGTATTGTGCTTATGATGGTTGCACAGCAGACTTGGCCAATGCACGTGGTGGTGTCTACTGCCTATACCATGAAAATCTTTATGGTGGATTATGCCATGTTTTGAATTGCAATAATGAGAAGACACATGACAGTCTGGCCTGTCAGCATCATCAACACATATGGAGGAGACATCTCATAAGAACCAGAAAACATAAATTGGCTGGGTTCAGAAGAGCATTGAGAAGACAAGATGAAACATGGCCATGGATGAATGAGACAACCCATAACACTCAGCCACATGATGATGAGACACAGGTTTCACCTAGAGCAAAAGATCCTTTCACACCACCTCGGATATACTGTGTTGAGACAATCTGTGCACCTTGTGGTGTTGTGATAGCATGGAGAAAGTTTTTACAGGCAGAATCACCTGCTAACATCCTCCAATTCCTTCAGTCTGTGTATCCAACACAGGACACAAGGCCTGATTACATATGCATAGACAAGGCCTGTGCTGTTCTAAAACGCTGTGTGGGGAGTGGAGCCTGGGAAGAATGGAAACAGACAAGCAGGTTCATAGTGGATTCATACCACTATGTGAATCACCGTGCAACTGATGGTGTTTGCTGCACTTGGTGCAATCCTGCCCCTCTCAATGGGTCTGCTCCAAATTTGGTTATCACTGAGAGAGATTCAAGTGGCCAATTATTTTATAAAAGGGCATTCAATACACAGGCATGTGAGCAACTCAATGCTTGGTTAGGAGGATTTGAGACTATACTCAAAAGAATGACTTCTGGAAATTTTGATTGGTTCCTACATGCAATGTTATTCTACCATACAAAACATGTCATGCAAAGACAAGAACAAAAGAAAGCTGCTGTGAAGGAAGATGAGGGAGATGAGGGAGATGAGGATGTGGAGGATGAGGAGGATGAGGAGGATGAGGAGGATGAGGAGGATGAGGAGGATGAGGAGGATGAGGAGGATGAGGAGGAGGAGGAGGAGGAGGAGGAGGAGGAGGAGGAGGAGGAGGAGGAGGAGGAGGAGGAGGAGGAAGATGAGGAGGAGGAGGAGGAGGAGGAGGAGGAGGAAGTAGGAGGAAGTAGGAGGATAAGGATACATTGTACACCTGTAGTTTCATGTAGCTTGTGAAATATAGTTTTGAGATGAATATGGTTGTATACATGTGGAGTCTACATGGAGTCTATGTGAAGTCCATGTCCAGTTAAATGGAAAATATGAAGTACATTCAAGTCAGACAAAGTCTATGTAGACTCCACATGGAGTACCTGGAGTCTATGTGGGTCTACGTACAACGCGTGGCCCAGTGTAAAGTGCTGGGCATTGGTGTAGTCCCTCTCTTCATTGCTACCTGAAGGAGGCATTGGAGAGTGAGCTTTACCTTTGCCAGAGTTCCTGCAAGAGCAGTGAACATTGTGGAGCCAGTAGCAAGATTCTTGGTTCAGTGGGATATGGAGATGGCCTGGCAACCAAGTAGGTGTTGATAGTGCTCATTAGGTATGACCCCACAGGAACAAAGGTACATAAGGAGCACACTAGCATGAGTCTGATAATACTGTCAGAGTCCAATCTGCTAAGAGGGGGCTGGAATAGGTTGTGGGTAGGAGTGCCCAGCCTGCAGACCAGCAACAGGAAGACCGAGGTGGCAAGGGCATTGAAGGGGTCTGGAGTCAGGATGCAGAAGGGCTTGGCTTCAACTGATGGGTTGTGCCTGCCAAGTGCACTGTGCCCAATTTTGGGGGATGTGCAAGTGCCAACTGGTAGTGTTGGTGCTGAGGGCACAGCTGTGTGATGACAGGAAATGTGCAACTCTGCAGTAACAAAGTGCAATGGTACATGAAGTGTGTCATCAATGTACAGAATGGTGAGCTTGCAGAAGAGGTAGTGGATTGAGAGAGTTAGGTTGGAATCCATGAGGGGCAGAGGAGGACAGAACTAGTCAATTATCAGACTGGAGAAGTACAGTGCTTTGTAGCTACTTATATACTTGTCTAGGGGTCTGATACATATGGAGGTAATACTGGAAATGGGGCAGAGAGCAGTGTGGTATTGAGGTACCATGATGTTGGTCATGTCAGTAATGGGGTAGTGATGCTGTGTATCAAGTGTCAGATCTATTGGTCATGATGTAAGTTGTGTGGCTACATGTGGGCATGATGGAGTGGAGGTGAGATAGCCTTTGTTGAGGAGAGATGGAGGGCTACTTGGGTTGTCAACATTCTGCATCGGCCTCTGTTGCCTTATTGAGCTCTTTCACTAATTCAGGACAGATCTCATTTCTCTGCAATTCATGCACCCATTGTTTGAGATCCCTTATGGTGATCTCCTGTTTTTGTTCCCAAACTCATCACACCATCCATTTAGTCAACCAAGTTTGTAATTTTCCTCGTGTTGCGCTAACAGGTACATTCCATATGTATTGACACTGTTTTTTTACTTCATACAACACTTCTGGTAGACCTATAGTAGAGTCTATGTAATCCTCCCTTCCTGTCATGTCTTTCTGACAGGACGGCCTTTCTGTTCTTTCTTGCACCACTGGTTTTTCTCTGGGTGCTTCCCTCGTAAAGCCTAGTGCTTTCCCGAGTATCTCCTTCTGCTTTGGAGATAACTTCTTTACCCTTTCGATCCTTTCCTGATGCTCCTTGTCTGACCAGCGTCTCTTGGAATGTCCTCCTGAATTTGGAATGGAATACCCATTTCTCGGTATCCTTTTCCACCAACCGATCCTTCATCTGATGGTGAACAGATCGAGTCCACTGAATGTGCCTATAAGAGCAAACCTTCCAATTCAGGAAAGAAGGTGACCAGCCATTTACACCTTAAGCCAAATTCAGAGGTCCCCCTGTGAGACATGATTTGACCAACACAGGCATACTGTCCTCTCAAGCCACATCTAGCGCCCTGCTGGGAAACACCCAGTGATACATCTTTCCAGGGATTGCCCACGGCCTCACATGTTTGTACCACAATGCCTGTACATAGGTACAACATCAATGGCCATGCTTGCCTATAGTGCTATGGCCCACAGCTCTCGTGAGTCTGCTTCCCATTACCCCAGCCAATTCGCGGATCACAAGGGTGCAGGTACCTACCCATTAACCTGGATACTACACTTCTTGTGAAGGGGCCCACCGTGCCTAGCCTTTTACAGGGTGGAGAGTCCCAACCTTCCTCAGGTGAAGACTAACCAAACCAGATCTATCAGGGAGTAAAACCCAAATGAGTCTAGCACATGAGTGCCCTTATCGGGTGGTTTTTAAGAGGATCTAACATGCCATTCTCATGTTACTGCACTCTGTATGGCCTAGCATGCAGACATCTGCTCCCCTTCCTCCTCTTTCTTTTTCCATGCATGCGCCAATCCAGCCCTCTGCTCTGGTGTTAACCTTCCAATGTACTGTTTCATACTTTCATTAGGTCTCCTCCTTGGTGGTTTTGTCTGGCTTTGACAATTGTTCATTCCATTGCCATTAAGTGCATGCATTAGTCGATTTCTTTCTTTGGCTGACAAGACCAATCCATTATGGCGAAGGGTAATGATATCCCAACCCATCAACAACAATTGTATATTCGATGGCATGTCAAATAACGCTTCCCAAATGACCATTTCTGGCTCAAACTTTTTGAGCACCTCCACCAGCATCTTATACTCAGATTCTTGCCAGTGCATCGTTTCTTCCAGCTGTCTTTGCTGAAGAATCTTCTCTCGAGCCTGTTGGCATTCCTCCACCACATGCTTCACCAATCTCAGCACGTGCATATTGTGCTGGACCGGTACTGTCTTTTTCCTGACTAAAGCTGCTTTGTGCTGTTCCTTGCGCTTCAGCTTCCTTTGCTCCTTGAGCCATTGTCTGTATGCTCTAACATGAGCATCTCATTGTCTGTGGTCCTCAACCACTCCAGTGACTTCTTTTGGAGTCTCATCTGTGCATTCTTGCACCCAGTCTGCCTCAAAGGCCTTCCCAATTTCAATCAGGGATTGGTTTGTGTAGGGTAGGATGTAATTAAATCTACAATTTATTGTTGATTTGATTACCGGTGGTATAGCAGGTAGTGTGGTGTATGAGGTGTGTATATTAATGTGCAAGTCATGCAGTGTTTATATGTATAACTGAATCCTATTCTTCAACTACTTCTGTCTCTCAGCACTACAGACAGTAGTCTCTTCTTTTGGCAACCACAGGATGATGCTCTCAAGTAGAGAGGATGTTGCCTTGTCAAGAATCCTCCAATCACTTGGGTCAATAAAGCACCCCGACATGAATCTTTGATTTTATTCCACCAAGTGCCAACTGAAAGCTAATCTGCCTGGGACTTCACCCTATCTGATCAATGAGATCAGGAATGGGACTTTCGACCCCTTGATACAGACACAATCAGTTGGTTTCTTCACTCGTTCCTTGAGTTCTTCTGAGATTTCTGGTACAGCTATCTGGCCAGTGCCTGCCACACTTTCAACCACAATCAGACTGTTCTCGTCCAGAAACCTTGTGTCACCAGCAGGGATGGATTACCCCATAGTCAGTCTACTCATGGACTGAGTCTATCTGCTGTCGAAGTCGGTTGCAAACTTGAGTGCAACACCTTGAAGAGTATGAGAAAAGATAAGAGCTAGATACTTTCAATGTAGGATGTTTAGAAGACACCCACACAAAGATTGTATTGTGAGAACTTGAAGGTTGCCTAGTCCAGTAGAGAACCTGTGAGAAAAAAGGAGAACAGCCACGTGTGGTGGTGACTGGCAAGATTTGAAAATATAATTGACGTCGACAAGCAAGTTGTGCAAGTTGTAGTCAAAGAGATTGTTGTGGTAGGCAATGTTGGTAAAGCTGAGCAAGCGTTGCCAAGGGCCTCGTGAAATGTTGAGGGTGAGTGTAGAAAGACTCAAGATTATGTTAGGAGCTATGCTCAGACCAACACAACACTCAAGCTCACTGCAAGTGAGCGAAGAGAAGAAATGAGAAAAGAGAGTGAATGGAATTGAAAACTAGGTAGTTGCCTGAGCAAGACAAACTATCTCGAGTCTTAGAGTAACTCTACCTACAGTAGTCCTTTTATACCCCTACCTAGCCTCCTTGCCCTTCCCTCATGTCCAACTGTGCCTACTGTGCCTCTGTCATACTGCATCCTCATGCTAAGCCTCATGTCCTCCTTATCTTATCTATGATAAGATCCTTGATAACACCGATAAGGAATCCCATCCAGATGTGATAAGCAATAAGATAACATAAGATCACTTGATAAGATCTTTCTCTTCCAATAAGCTTTGTGAGTCATCCAATGTATCCATCATAACCTGTATGTTGGTCCCTTCTCTGGTACTGCATCCTAGACTGATGATGATGTGTGATAGTCACTGCAACTGTTGCACCCTCTATGGCCTTGTCTTGTCACTGTTACTGTTGCCTGTAGTAAGGCTTCCATGTAGCATGTAACTGACTGAGCCTCCACTGGTGAGTATATGCCTTACACCTTGCATTGCAAATAGATAGTGCTCTCAAGCTAAGTGAGACATCAGATAAGGCATCGAATGCATCAAAGTGTCGAACTTAGGGGCTGATTCATAACAACTAGACTGCCCCACTGGCAAATTAAATCCTCAAACAACCAATCTCCTACAGCATTTGATGTTTCCTGGCAGAGTGCATGGTAGTCCAGGTAATGCATCAGTGAGCAGCAGGCTTGGATGAGGTACTTATACTGGTGCAAGGGTGGCAAATGCATTGTGTTGAGGTAAACTTTTGCAAATATTGGAGCTGGTTGTGCAACAACATGTGGGATACAGAATAACTGTAGTTGGCATTCCTGGCAGAGGTGGCAAGTCTTAACAAACCATTTGATGTCGTCATGTATCTTTGGCCACCAGAATTGTTGGGTGATTGCTGTCCAGGTTGCAAAAAATCCCTGGTGTCCCAAGTCATTGTGTGCACTGATGAGGATCTTCATGCAGTGGTCAATTGGTACAACCAACTTGTGGGTACCATTCCAGTCCTTTTTCCATAGTCGACTTTTCACTACAAAGAACTTGGTACATAGCTGGATGAACTGCCCAAGTCTCCTTGTATGTTGTAGTCAGTGCTCCTGGTGATGAGCTTTGGCTCAGCATTGGATGGAGATAGCATAGCCACTGCTTAGTCAGCTGGTTGATAGTTACATTGTCACATGTAGTCACTATAGAAATGAATACCCTACTCCTCCCCTGATAATTCCCTTCGTTTTGGCCTTCCTGGGTGTCTTTTTGTCTTGGTTGGACTTTTGTACTACGTTGCAGGCATCCAGCTATCATCACAGCATCACAGCATCACACAGCGCCCGCCGAACGCATCGCCGCACCCACTGGAGGTGTCGGGAATGTTCCAGGACCTGCCCCAGCCCTCTACTCCATTGGCCTGTGCTCCTGCAGTGCCGGAGTAGGCTCATCATAATGGTGACCACCGCAGGGGCTTCAAAATAGGAAAATTACGCCGACACCCTTGCTTGATGAGCCCTTCCTAGCCTCGTTTGGATTCGTTTTGGATATCTGTGCCCACCCGACGTTCACCACACCTTTACGACGACTTCTACGACCTGTCCTGTGATGAACACCCACTTTAAACCATGATGCGCCCACTTTCCGACACCTGTGCCCCCCCAATTGTGTTCGTTTTGCTGGCGCTGCTGTTCCGATGCCTACCTGTGCCCCTCCGACATTCGCCGCTGATGCCTACCTGTGCCCCTCCGACATTCGCCGCACCTGTTTTATGACTTTTATGACAAGTCTTGTGACGAACACCCACTATACACTGTGATGCGCCCAGTTTCCGATGCTGGTGCCCTCCAATCACATTCATTTCACCAACACTGCTGTTTCCCATGCCAACAGCCCATGTATACCTTCATTTGGCACCCATCTGACATTTGCCACACCATTATTATGACTTATAGGACCAGTCTTGTGATGAGCACCCATCATACACCACGAAGCGCCCACTTTCCAACAGCTATGCCCCCCGATCACATTCGTTTTGCTGACGCTGCCATTTCCAACACCTGCAATCACCAAATCCACCTTCGTTTATGACCCCTATGACCTACCTTGGAGTATTCCGCTATCGACTACTGGCCAACTGTGACTTGTTCAGTACACCTGCACCCACATCTCGACACCACTGCCCTTCGTTTGCCTGTCCCACCTTTTCAACATCATGCAGCCATCGATGCTGCTTTGTTTATGACCGCTGCCACCAGTTTGCACACAGCTGCCCCTCATAAAGTCTGTGCAACCGTTTTTTCCACGTTTTTCCACCGGTGCCCACTTTTCGACATCTCAGCGCTTATCTGCCACTGTGGCCAGATAACTGCCCTTCATCAAGTCTGCACATGGACATCAGAATTATCGACATTTCTTTGCGCCCAGTTTACGACATCTCAGCAGCTGTCTGCCCAAGTTCAGTTGTCACCAAACTTCACCAATCTGTGGTATTTGGCATGTTGTTGACCAAGGATGGTCAAATCTTTAAGTTGGATGGGGATGATGAGCTTTGGCTCAGCATTGGATGGAGATAGCATAGCCACTGCTTAGTCAGCTGGTTGATAGTTACATTGTCACATGTAGTCACTATAGCAATGAATACCCTACTCCTCCCTCGATAATTCCCTTCATTTTGGTCTTCCTGGGTGTCTTTTTGTCTCAGTTGGACTTTCATACTACGTTGCAGGCATCCAGCTATCGTCACAGTGTCACAGCATCACACAGCGCCCACCGAATGCATTGCCGCACCCACTGGAGGTGTTGGGAATGTTCCAGGACCTGCCCCAGCCCTCTACTCCATTGGCCTGTGCTCCTGCAGTGCCGGAGTAGGCTCATCAACGTGTGTCATGCCATGCACATAACATGTTTATTTGTTAATCAACATTTGATGTGTGATGCATAACATGCATGGTCACATGACTTGCACATGCTCCAGCTGTGTGGCATTTACTGTGCTGTGCATTATCAATCGATAACACTTGTCACTGACCACAACATGCTGCCTAGCATACTGCCACCACACCCCCTGTTACCTGTCACCTCTGCCACTATACCCACTGCCACCCACACCACCAACCTGTCACTCCTGTCCCCATTACATCACTGCTGCCACCCATTCACCACTCACTGCCCATTACCCTGCTGACCATTATCATTACCTTCTTTGACCTGTAACCTATGCCATGAATAACTAATCTATGCTGAATAATTAGAACTGAGCAAGTTTTGGCAGATAGTGGTATATCTGTACACCCCCCCAAATGTATTGTCTCTGCAGGCTTGACTGAGGTTCCAGTCATCCCTGTTCAAACCCACATTTGTAGGTCAGATGTTGAGGGGAGTGATGATATGATAACTGAGGAAGAGCATGTTGAGGAACAGAATCAGAGCATTGAGAGCAAGGTGTGTAATAATTTTCTATCCTTAATTTGTGTATAACAGCATGATAGGTTGAGGAAACTGGTGGACTTGGGGGTATGGATGAGGGCAGTAGTGGAATGGATAGTATTGATGATGAAGGTGCTGTTGAATTTGAGGGCATATCTCAGGTATGAGATATGAATTATTTCTGATTAAATATCTAATCATGTGATAGAGTGATGAGGGCAGTAAGGATGAAGAGGGCAATGAGAGTGACAAGAGTGAGCTTGTAGGAGTGGCAAGTGAAAATCAGGTCAGTTAAAAATTTAATCATATTTCCATGCTCATATCAGCAACAAAGGGATCCACCAACATTTTTGATAATGCTGAAGAAGAAGATCTCCCTGCTGAAGGTGCATCTAGGACTAAGGGAGGGAGTATTAGGGGCCATGCCATTGGAAATGTGTTTAGCATGGCTGATGCAGATGATATTATGCCAGGCAAGATAAAGGCTGAGGGCTTGGTCAAGATCTATAAATCTTGCCCTGGTGATATTAATGAGGTAAAGCCAGATATGGTGGTGAAGGCCAATGTCACTCCAACTCTGGCTCCTGTCATCAAAGCAATCTCCAGGAAATACTCTGATCCCAGCAGTAAGATGCTTGAGTTTCTCCTTTCTCTTGATTTCAGTAATTGATGTACCACACTCTAGAGTGGAACCAAAGGATATTTGTCAGTGAGGAGGGAGATTGGATTGCTAAAGGCAGGTATACAGAAGCTGTTGCTGATGATGAGGAGGTAGAGTGGTCAATTTCTCAAGGAAAGAATGTTCTCTATCTTTTTGCAGTAAGTTCATGACTTTGTATTGTGCTAGAGCTTATATCAATGCAAAACAGGAAGATGAAAGGAGAGTCTCATCTTTTGCCCCTAGGACTGCTAGTGCTGCTATTTCTGCTTCTGGGGCCTCTAAAGCCACCAGTGCTTCTGGCTCTGGCCCTACTCAGTTGACTCATCAAGAGCTATTGGCCATACTGAACATCCCTGTGCATTTAACTGATAAGGATGATAAGGCCTTGAAGACATACTATCAGAAGTATAAGGCTTGCATGCAGGCCAAGCACACTGTAGATGATATGGCTGCCAAGGGGCAGTGGCCTGCACAGAAAAAGCCCAACCTGACAGAGTTGATACAGCTCTTTGTGTCTCCATCAATGTGGCACTCCCATGTGAAGACATTGGAAAGGGTTTTTGATTATCCTGCTATGCAGGCATGGCTAGAGGGTGGAGACAATGCCCCTGATGATGAGGAAGTATGGGGATATTCCAAGATTTCTTATCATTTCAAAGACTTGAATGAGTACATGAAGGAACAGGATAGCATGAGAGCTAAGAAAGGGAAAGGGACTCAGAATGTGGAGGGAGATGCAAAGAAAAGCAAGAAGAAGGCTGTGGAGAAAGGTGCATCTTCTATGCTCCACAAGCTCAGGAAGTCCAGCAAGAAGTAAGCTTTCACTTGATATGACAGATGTAAATGTACAGATTGTTTTAGTATCTTGTTTAGGATTTTGATTATGTTGAATGTCATGTCTGATTATGCCTTATGGATATTCATGATATACACCATTCCAGTGGTTGCAGCAACAAGAGCTGAGCAACCTTTCCCTGATATACCATTTCTAACATTCTTAAAATTCATTGAAAACAATTTTCATTCTGGGATATCTCTGGCAACAGTTCTTATGATTCTACTTTCTATGACAGAGAACACAATGCTTCTCAGCCTTCATGCTCACCAACAAAAACAAGAATATTGGGGAGAGAAGTCCATTTTAGCTACTGGCTGGATAAATTCTTTATCACATGGAATATTACAAAGAGTGGATGGTAGTGGAGAAGGCATCTTGCCAGCAAATGAAGCAAACAGTGGTTTTCAAAGTAGTGGTGACCAGGACATAATAAATGTTAGCTTGAAGCTTGATGGACTTGCAAAGCTGTTGGAACTTCACCCTTACAATAAGAATGGCAAATTCAGTGGAAAGCTGAAGCAAGTCTCACATGCTGAAATTTCTCCAGTGCATGTCATCTGTCCTGACTCAAATGTTTGTGAGACAATGAGCTGCAAACCAAGGTCACTGATTCTGCATACCAAACTAAGAGATGTCCCTTTGGTGACTTTGATCAAGAACTTTGTGTCTTATGAGGAAGTACAATTACTCAGTGGCCAATGCAAGTTGCAAGACAGTATACTATGCTGACCATGAAAGAGTCCCCACTCAAGTGGACAACAAGTATGATAGGGTGTATTTAAACTTTGCAACATATGTTAAGATTGGACAGAGCATATGGGTTGATAGGTGTTTCACTTCAGCTGTCATGAGTGGCATCTATAACTTTCATGCATCACCTGCTACTTATGCTCAATTTTGGAACATGTCATTTGCATCTGTAAAAAATGTGAGTCAAAGGCAGGTATGGCAAGCATTTGTACAGGAATCACTAAGGATGCAGGCTGTTGAGTCACAAGTGAATTTCACAATGGAAGATGGCCTATCCATAGATGAGGTCACAAGGAGGGCTTTCCAATTTCTTGGAAATGGTGGTGTTATTGGTGGATCAATGAAACATAGTTGCAATGAATGTACACAGAAGTACAGGGAACAACCCACCAGTACCATTGACATAGATGCATCAGCCATGGTTGGCATGGAAGACATGACAGCTGCATTACAATCTCAGGCAAATATTGTTGAGGACTGTGCCCCTGTAAAAATGGTTGTTGTGGATGGGATTGTAATGGGCCATACAGTAAGTTTTATCATTATTGGAACTTGATATCTGATGTTCATTGATGTTTCAGTATTGTGGGTATCAAGATTGCACTGCTGATCTGCTAAATGCACGGGGTGGAGCATACTGTGCTTTTCATGAAAACCTGATTGGGAGATTGTGCCATGTTGGTAACTGCACCACTGTTAAAGTGCAGGGTACTCAAGCTTGTGCACAGCATCAGGGGAGGTGGCAAAGGCATGCCCTCAATCATAGGACCAATGTACTAGGGGGATATAGAAGGGCCATGAGAAGAACTGATGAAACAATGCCTTGGATGCCAGCTGCATCTACTCCTGAACAACAACCACATGATACTGATGATTCCCATGAAAGAACACATAGGGAACTCTTCACACCTCCAAGAACTTATTGTGTTGAAACAATCTGTGCACCTTGTGGTGTTGTAATAGCATGGGCAAAGTTTATAATAGCAGAATCTCCAACAAATATATTGGGCTTCCTTGAATGTGTATACCCAACAGATGAAGTCAGACCTTCATACATATGCATTGATAAGGCTTGCTTAGTACTTCACAGGAGTGTTGCAGATGAATCATGGGAGTGGTGGGGGAATACCTAGAGTTTGAAGGTCAGGTTACAGTGACCTGGTTTTTAACTGTAACCTGACCTGACCTGACCACAAATAACCTGACCACTGGTCCTGGTCTTGGTACTTATTGGTAGAGAGTGGTCACTGGTCTTGTTATATTGCCTGACCAACGAGATGGTCAGGTTAATGGTCATCATCATTGGCAGGACCAGAAAAGACCGGTCTTGACCGATCACTGATGGGTATATCAGGATAAAATGAAATACATGCGTCTATGTTTTACCTTTCATCAACACGACATGATGGGTGACTCCAATCCTACAGCTAGAGCCTAGTACATATGCATTTTTATACAGACAGTGTACAGCCTTACTAGTAGATTCACAATGTATATGCTAAAGACCGGTCAAGACTGGTTATGACTGGTCAATGCCCGGTCACAGTCTCGGCACTGGGCCAATGAGTGGTCATGGTCCGGTCTCTCAGGCCAGCTAAAATGAGACCATCTGACCATAGTCTGGTCAGGTTACATCCCAATTTGGGAGGTTAGATAGACCGGTCAGGTTACTGGTCTTGGACTTTTGAGGTTCAAAAACCTGACCTAACCTGACCTTCGAACTCTAGGAATACCAGCAGGTTCATTGTGGATTCTTATCATTATGTGAATCATCATGCAACTGACCAATTATGCCATCAATGGTGCAATCCTGCACCATTAGATGGGTCAGCCCCAAACTTGGTGCTTGTGGAGACAGATGAAAGAGGCATGCAGTACTTTAAGTGAGCATTTAATACTCAAGCCTGTGAACAATTGAATGCTTGGTTGGGTGGTTTTGACCATATCATGAGGAGAATGACTTCATGGAATTTTGAATGGTTTATACAAAGTATGTTGTTCTATCACACTAAGCAGGTGATCAAAAGGCAAGACAAGAGGAGGAGTAGTGAGGAGGTCAATGAAAGTGAGGATGAGGATGAGGTATGATTATATAACAAAGCCAAAATGTTGGTGTACAGGACAGAAATATAATCAGGGCTACATAGGAAATTAAGAATTATGCAATTCGAAGTTGGTGCAATGGAGATATAGTCATTTCATTTCATTTTTGCTTGCTAATAGTATAGAAACAAACAAAGACAAAGTATAGCCAAAGTGTGTATGTGAACAGCAGAGCCACAGTAAAAGGTGAATAGTAAATTAAGCATTTTGTAATTTGAAAGTGTTGCCATGTAGATATAGTCAATTAAATGATTTTTGTTGTTGGTGACATAGAATTATAACAAGAGTAAACAAAGCCAAATTCCTAATCCAAACAAAGTAACCCACAATAAAGGTTGACAGGGAATTAAGAATGATGTAATTTGAAGGTGTTACCATGGAGATATAACCAATTTAATGTGATGCTACATTGGGAAAGTTAGTTGAGAATGGGCTCAGATTGTGTTTGGAGTACGAGCTCACTCCGAGCTCAGCTCAGATTGAATGGTGAAAGTTCCCAACTAGGATTGGGCTTGGAGTCTACTTGGATTCCTACCACTTTTATCACCTACTTGGAGTTAACTCAGACTGGGCTTGGAACCCACTCAGAATTTTTGGAGTAAGCTCGGATTCCACTCATAGGGGGGGGGGGGGAGTGTAAACTGCTGCTTGAAATGTATTATCATCTGAACTTGTTTTTGAAATATGCAGTTTGTTTCTCATGCCCATTTCAGGATTGTGTACTTGACACAGACTTGTTTGGGAGCATTTGTCCTGCTTGCATGTATACCAAGAGTTGGTGCTTCAGGATTGACTGAAAGCCCATTCCCAGATATAACCTTCCAACAATTCAGAGATTTTGTCATGCAAAACTTTAACTCAACTATCTCATTGTCCAGTGTCCTTGTCATACTATTGAGTTTGACAGAAAATGTGCAGCTGTTAAAGCTGCATAGATGCCAGCAAGTGAAGAAGTACAGAGAAGAGAGGTCCACAAATTCTAGTGCTTGGATCAGAGCCCTTGCAAGATCATTGAGAAAAAAATTGGAGGAACCAGGGGATGCATTTTTGCTAAGGGAGGATGATATGGCATTTGGAATGCAAGAGCAAGTTACAATTGCATTGGCCATGAAGCTTGATAGATTGGCCAAGCTATTAAAACTTGATAGAAAAACAAAGCCCATGTCCCACAAGGCCATAGAGCCAATCCATGTCATATGTCCTGACACTGTTGTATGTGAGACACAGAAATGTAATCCACATTCTTTGCTCCTGAACACCAAGTCAAGGATATACCATATGTCACTCTGATCAAAGGTTTCAAAGCCTATAAAAATGTTCCAGTTTTAGCAGGCTCTTGTGACACATGCAATACCATTTATTATGCAGACCATGAGAGGTCACCTACTGGCTTTCTGGACCAACCAGAAAGAGCCTACCTTAACTCGGCCAAATATGTCAAAATTGGACAAAGTTTGTGGGTTGACTGATCATTTACCTCTGCTGTCCTGAGTGGTGTATACAATTTCCATGCATCTACTTCAGCCCACACTGAATTCCAGAATGATGCATTCTGTGTCTCACAAAATCAAAATTTGGATGTGGGAAAGGTCAGCAGAAGACAAATATGGCAGGCATTTGTTCAAGAATGTATTAGAATGACTGGATCCTTGTCAAATCAGAATCTGACTATTAGAGACAATCTACCAATTGAGGAAGTGACAAAGGACGCATACTGTGTTTTGGGTGAAAATGGTATAATAAGAGCTGCAGATGGACATTCATGTAAAGAATGCACCCAGAAGCACAGGAGATCACAAACATTATCAGACAGTGAATCAGAAGATGAGGATGAGAATATCAGATCACCTGTGAAGATGGTAGTGGTTGATGGAATTGTGATAGGGCATACAAGATGTGCATATGGGGAATGTGCATCAGACCTTTTAAATGCAGGTGGTGGAGTTTATTGTGCATTATATGAAGATCTGTATGGTAGTCAGTGCCATGTGTCTCACTGCACAAGGCAGAAAGTAGATGGGACATTAGCATGTCAAGGACACCAGGCAAAGTGGCAAAGGTTTGTCAGAAACCACCAAACAAAGCAGTTAAGTGGGTATAGGAGAGTAGTTAGGTGTGCAGATGACACCTGGCCATGGATGACCCAGCAGCCAAGAAATGAGCAGCCACATGACCAAGAAGTTGAAAACAATGATGGAGGCAAAGATCACTTCATACCCTCTAGAACTTATTGTGTAGAAACAATATGTGCTCCATGTGGAGTTGTTGTGGGTTGGGCCAACTTTGCAATTGCTTAGTCACCTTCTAACATACTAGACTTCTTGGAGAAAGTATTCCCAACAGAAGAGTCAAGGCCAGATTATATTTGGATTGATAAGGCCTGCCAAGTACTGAGAACCAGTATTTCCAATGGTAGCTGGGACCAAACATGGAGTAAAACAAGTCAATTTATTGTGGATTCATACCACTACACAAACCACTCTGTTGATGATTATCATGCCAAGTATGGTGCAATCCTATGCCAAGGGATGGTTCTGCCCCAAATCTTGTAGTGACAGGCAGAGCAAGGGATGGGCAGTTATACAAGAAAAGTGCATTCAACACACAGGCTTGTGAACAGCTGAATGCATGGTTGGGAGGTTTGATTCAATCCTCAGAAGGATGACTGCTGGGAACTTTCATTGGTTTTTGCCAAGGCTAATAGTCCAGTGTCTGACAGTAGTAGTAGTGAGAGTAATGACTTGTAGAAACTGTTTTCGTATCATATTAGGTAGAATGTGTGGATGGTCTGGTCAAAGCTTGTCTGATAGTAGTAGTAATAGTAGTAGTGAACGTAATGAGTTTGTAACATATTAGAGTATAATATGTGGATAGTCCAGTCCAAGCTTGTCTAATAAGTAGAGCTTCCACAATGCCTCTCTGTACTACATATATGGCTTGAAACTCATACAAATATATCAAGCAAACATAAACAAACAATGTAAAACATGCTTCTTAATATTTGAAGTCTGTTTGGATTTTTTCATTGGAGTCCTATCAGAGTCTAATCAGACTCAGGGGGGAGGGTAAAGTATTGAAAGTCAAGGTATTTACACTCCCCCACTCATTCCACATGGAGTCCTCATGGACTCCAAGCACTGTGCCTGGACTGTCCTTGCATTTTTACATATCATGGTTTGGCAGGGCACCCAGCCAAAATGGACCTGGACTGGACCTGGAATTCCAGTCATTTTGCAAGGACTAGTCCTGCAACTGCAGGGAGTCCTTGCACCTGGACTAGGCAGGGAGTGCCTGGAGTCCAGGCACTGCTAATAATGTGAGGTGCTCTATTGTTGAACATACTGTGTGTATCTTATATTTGATGTTGTTTATCAACTATTTCAGACTCAGCCATATTTCCCATATGTTATTTCATAATTTTGACTATTATTTGGATTTGCTGTTGGCTACTATGTGCAACTATTGCATCCTATTAAAATATCAAATATCTCATGATCTAATGATGTCATTGATATTCTACCTTTGCACTCAGGGTCATAGCAATTTTTTCTGCATTTTCTATTTTTTTGACAATTATTTGGAGTTGCTGTGGGCTAGTGTGTGCAACTATTGCATCCTGTATTAAAATATGACATATCTCATGATCAAATGATGCCATTGATATTTGACCTTTACATTCAGGGTCATGGCAATTTTTCTTTACATGATTTGCAATGAGAGGAGCAGAACAAACAATTGGGCTTGTTTTGGCCAGATGACTAAGCACTTTCCATATCCATCCCACTGCCATGTCAGCCTGCTGCCCACTCTCACCCACCATTTTTGCCATTGTCATGTGATCCCCACCCCACACAGTTCTGTTTTCACCAAAGAAGATGCAGAGCAGTTGCAAGTGGATGATATCTGTGCTATCTGACAAATCACTGAAGGCCTTGAAAAAGCAATGTGAGGTGGATTGTGATGATGAGTTGGACAACAATGAGGAATCCAAGGAGGAAAAGCTGAAAGAGAGGGGGAAAATGCAGTGTGTAGTGCACCATCTTTGTACTTTATTCATGTTCTAACATCTATAACAGTAAATCCACATGGTAACATTGTTTTGGGGTCATTTTCAGTAACTGACCATGGCACTCTACCAATGACAGTCAAGCAGCCATTGCCTGAGGCTTGGAAGATGTGGGGATGTCAACAAATGCTTCCACATCCCAGTAAGCATTCATTTCTTTGCTTTTTTTTGTTGTCACTGACCAATTTCACCTCCCTTGCCCTGAATTGCATGTGGCTCCACCCCACCACTGCTATTCTTTGTTGTTGCTGACCAATTTCACCTCCCTTGCCTTGAATTGCATGCTGCCCTACCTTGCCACTGCTATTCTACTGCTGCCACTGCTATGCTACTGCTGCCACCCACTGCTACACTACTGCCATGACCCACTGCTACATGCCACCATCACACTGCCAACCAATGTCCTACTGGCTCCCTGTCATTTGCTTCCCATTGTTGATTAAATATGTAATATCATTGTCTTTATTTAATTCATCATATTTTGAACTCAACCTGCCTGCCCTCACCTGTCTACTAATTATGTGCTACCACATGCCATCACCAATACACTACTACCCCTGGTCCTCTACATGCCAATCTCACCATGACTATAACATCCTTGATAACTCCCAATAACAGCATGTTGTCAGGTCAGAAGAATGTGACAAGGAAAGCAACACAGTATGAAATAGTCAATGAGATATTTTCTAGACTGATAGAATCATTATAGATCAGAAGAAATACTGCAAAAGAAGAATATCTCAGTTGCTCCCCAGCTTGGAAACAAACTACCCATTACTTACCATTCTCTGACCCACAGTCTGAGTTATATTCTGCCACATTGTCTAAGTCAGATCATGAAGGCCAGGTAGATGATGAAGAAGGTGATACTGATGACACTGAGAGTGAAAAGGTTTCATCTGGTCATGTTTCTGATGAATATGTGCCTTCAGATTCTTGACACATAGTTGAGAAGGCACTGCCAAATATTGAAGAAGTGGAGGGTGATGATGTTCATGGGGAATCTGGTCATATTGCTTCAGCTTTGGATACTTTGAGGCTTGAAAGAACTGGGGTCAGTGGGGATATTGATATGGCCTCTCCTCCCCCTCCTTCTCCCCCTCTAGAAGGCTCTTCTAGAGTCACAGGAGGGTCATCAAGGGGCAGGGAAATAGGCAATGTATTCAATCTGCCTGATGCAGATGACATATTGGATCCTGTTATACTGCCAAAGGAACTGTCCAAGTATTCTCTGGCCTTGCTCTCAAACCATCTGAGCATAAACCCACTTTCACTTTCACCACAAGGGCTGAAACCACATTGGGACCAGTTCTAGAAAGGCTGACTAGAAATTATTCACCTGTGAGGCACAATAACTATCAGATTTATGTGCATGAGGAAGGTAGTTGGAACCTCAAGGGCCATTTGAATCATGCTGTTGAAGAGGGTGAGAGTATTTCATGGGTGACAGATAAGGGTCAATTGAAACTTCATGTTGCAGAACCAGTTGGACAACATGTTCAACCTGTCCCTCTGAGCAAAGCTGCTACCAAGAAAGGGATTTCAAAAAGCTACTGGCATCATTACATGACTCCTGCCTTCAATGACATTCCACACTATCCTGTATTGCAGGAGTGGCTGGAGGATGCAAAGGATGGTCCAGCTGATGAAGATGTTGGGGGAACAGCATTGATATCATATACATTTTCTGATTTGACTAAGGAAAAAGAATGAAGGAAGCAGCTGACTAGGGGGAAAGGGAAGAATAAGGTCAAGGAAAATTCTGGTGAAGGTAGTAAGGCCAAAGAAGGATCTGGGGAAGGTAAGAAGTCAAAGAAGAAGCATAAGTAGGTGGAATAGTGGTGCTGCTTGTTTGCAATTGTATAGTAACAAATATGCAAGCTTTTTTTCTGTCATGTTGGTTCCTTCTTAAAAATTTTGGTGCTCTGGATCTGGCTTGAGATCTTATCAAGCCTGCCATTGGTGGTTGCATCTCCCATTGGACAACAGGTCTTCCCAGACATACCTTTCTCATTGATCAACAACTTCATTCAAGAGAATTTTGATTCAACTATTTCACTGTCAACAGTACTGATGCTACTGTTCACTATCACTGAGAATACAGATCTGTTAGACTTGCATTTCCATCAAAGATCTGCAGATCAAGTGGCAGAAAAAAGCACCTTGGCCACTGGTTGGATCAGGGGATTGGCAGGTGCTGTCAAGCAAAGACTGGATGAACAAAATGCCTCCTTATTGAAGGAGTCAGACACCGGTGCAGAAGAATCAGAACAAAGGACTATAATCACTATTGGACTGAAACTGGATGCCCTTGCAATGCTGTTAGGTTTCAATCCACTTGATGGTTCTGGGACTAAACTAGAGCCTGTTTCAAACAAACAGGTCCAAGCAGCTTACACTTTGTGTACAGACACCCCCACTTGTACAAAACTGGCTTGCAATAAGAAAGCATTATACCAGTGGAGCAGACCAAGGGATGTCCCACTTGTAAGGATGATCAAAAAATTTGTAGTGTATGACAACACACCAGTGTTCTCTGGACACTGCAAGGAGTGCAAGACTATTTATTATGCTGATCATGCAAGAGCAAAACTTGGAACTGGTGCCCAACATGAAAGGGTATATTTAAACTCAGCAAGGTACATAAAAATTGGACAAGGTGGACAGGGCATTCTCTAATGCAGTTTTGAGTGGTATATACAATTTTCATGCATCAACAGCAGCTTATGCAGGGTTTTGGAATAATGCCTTTAATATAGATAACAGAGAAAAATTAAGCAGGAGACAAGTGTAGCAAGCATTTGTGCAGGAATTTATTCAACTCATTGCCTCTGCCTCAGTCACCAATTTGAAAATAATGGATGGCCTTGCAATTGATGAAGTTACTAGAGAGGCATTCAATGCCTTGGGGGAGAATGGTTTTATAAGGTCTAGTGATCAACATTCCTGCTCTGAGTGTACACACAAGTATGGGCATACTTCAGAGGTGGTTGTAGAAGCCAATGTAAATGAAGCAGATATGGTTGGAATGGAAGATAGAGACCACACAAATGAAGTGCAGGGAGGAATACAAGAAATGGAAGAAGTGGAAGAAGACATTGTTCCAGTGCAAATGGTGGTGATAGATGGCATTGTGATGGGGCATACTCATTGTGCATTTGAAGGGTGTGATGCAGACTTGGGCAATGCTCATGGTGGTATTTATTGTCCATTTCATGAACTCTCACATGGAAGTAAATGTCATGCTGCTAATTGTCAAAATGAAAATGTAGAAGGAACACTTGCATGTAAACAGCACCAAGAGAAGTGGAGGAGACACTTATTGAATCATAGGAAACAGGTCATGGGTGGCTACAGAAGAGCTTTGAGAAGGCCTGATGAGACTGTTGATGAGCACGCTCCACAGCTATCAGTGTAATCCGGCAACTCTGAGACATTTCCGAGGTATTCCGGAACAGATAGCAAAACTCCGGAGCATTTCCAGGCATCTCCAAGGTTTTCCGAGCATTTTCCGTGCATTGCCGAGCATTTCCGGACATTGCCAACGTATTCCGAGCATTTTCCGAGCATTACCGATGCATTTCCGAGCCAAACAGCAAAACTCCGATGCATTTCCAAGATATTCCGGAGCAGAATACTTACCGATGCAAACTCTGGGTGACGGCCATTCAGGAACTATGGTAGAATGCTGAGGAAATGTACCAACCAGCTATGGAACAAGGACGGGCAGCAATTCAATCACTAACGGCATGGGCACTAGTTGATTGACAACTAGCCAAGGCAGGGTGGCCTTTCAGTTCAAGTTGCCATATATGGAAAGGATCGCCAAACATGTTGAAAGTCGTCCAAGAGACTACTCGAGTAGTGGGAAGGTATAAAAAGGAGTTTTGGACTTAGTAGAAGAGAGATACCGTTACCCACAGTTACCGTTATAGTGCCGTTTGTTTTCACCGTGTCCTATCACTCTCGTTAATACATTCTCTTTGACGTGATCCAATTCCCTCTCATTTGCCGACATTGGACCAGCAACTCCGGACTTCATTTAACACACTCCAGCCTTTCCTTCGCAACTCCGGACTTTCCCACACCGCTCCGGACTTTGTTTGAACCGCTCCAGACTTTCCTTCGCAACTCCGGACTTTACCGCACCGCTCCAGACTTTGTTTAAACCACTCCGGACTTTCCTTCACAACTCCGGACTTTCCCACACAACTCCGGACTTTGTTTAAACTGCTCTGGACTTTCCTGCACCGCTCCGGACTTTCCCATGCAGCTCCGGACTTTGTTAAATGCACCCTGGAGTTCCCTCACACTCGGACTACAGTTAGCGTGCCCGGACTTATTGCAGCCACCTCCGGAGTTTATTGGGTTGGACGGGAATCTTCAGGACCTGCCACAAGCCACTCCCACTTGCGTCTAACATCTCCATTAGACAGGGAGTAGACATATCAAATTGGTGACCACCGCAGGGGATTAACATTCGAAGACTACGCCATCCACCCCATCTCCGGGACAAATTCCGGACACAGACAGCCCTCTGACACAAAATCTGACAAACTCCAACGACTACTGAAAAATGGCCGACAGCGAAATCCAGACTTACTGGTCCGACATGGAGGAATTGACGAGAAATTGAAAACGCTGGGGACTACACAGCCTTCAGGACTTTGTTGTGTATCTCCGCCAATTCACATTCTGCATCGGACATTTGGTTGCAAAAGACTGGAAACCGGAGGCCGAGTTGGCCAGCATGTTCCTACAGGGTGTACAGCAGCAGTTAGCTTTTCAAGTCCGGCAACTTCTGCTACAAAACCGACCAGTGGAGCTTAACGATGGACCATATACAATTCAGCAGGTTTGCGAGGCAGTACATGACACTCTACAAAAGTCCAAACCAACTCCGGAGTTTCCCATGCCCACAAATGAACCTCCGGCCACAGTCTCGACATGCAGTGATGGCTTTACCACTCCCCAGCAGCTGGAACGGTATTTGCCAAAATTCTTCATCAGGACGAACTTCCTAATTGAAGAGGGGTACATGTCAATCTCCAACCAACAGCACGCATTCCTGAACATGTTCCAGCCGAGTCTGTGGGAGAAAATCTGCCGGAGATTGCAGCAACAGCACCCAGAAAACGACCTACAGCCAGTACAGGCAGGCCCACGGAGGAAGGAGGCAACGGACCAGGTAGTGAGAGACATGATAAAAGCCGAGCCTGTATGCGCAGTCCGGAAAAATTCCAATGCTACCGCAATGTCAGTGCCCAAACTCCGAGAGCTGGCAAGCACAGCAGTGGACTTTGCACCTCCAGGACTCCAGAAGCGACACCCACATTCAGAAGTCCGGACTTTGGAATCTCCAGCAACTGCGTCATGTGCAGTCCAGAAAAACTCCAATGCTACGCAAATGCCAGCACCCAAACTCCGAGCGCTGGCAAGCAAAATGACGGACTTTGCACCGCCCGGACTTCCAAAGCCAGTACCCCCCACGTTCAGTGGTCTGGACTTCGGAACTCCGGGCACCCAAGTCACCACCAGACTCACCTCCATTACCACCCACTGTCCTCTGACGACCCAAGCCACCTCCGGCCTGTCAGAACCAGACAAGTGTGACATACCTACCAGCTGCATTTAGTTCCAAGTTTACACCGCCGTCATCAGTTCTACACCTGTATTCCCACACAGATGTCAGCCACTGACTCGTCACAAAGCCCCCGCCTCCATTGCCAGTGCCCAATCCAGGTAGTGAAATGTCTGGTCCAACTCCAAAAATGCTGCCCAAGTCTGTATCACCACTCCACAACTCCGAATGGCCATCTCCCGCTCCACCGTCCATCAGCCTATATATATCGTCTAGCCCCAAACCTGATCTACCAAGCAACCAAGTCCTGTCCATCTCCGGTTCTGGTTCCCACCAACTACCGATGCAAACTCCAAACACCGTGCCAGAAAGCCAGTCTCATCCTATGTCAACGTCGCCAAATGCCGCCCAAAGTCCTCAATTCTCTGCCATTAACTTACGTCCACAAAACAGTACCACACAACTCCAAACTTGCCACCCAACCCCCACGCTATCATTTTCACCGATGTTCAACCCGGCCGACCCACGAATCGTTGAACGGACATGGGACAGTGACAATGACAGTGACACATCCTTGGACTTTTCAGGACTTGACGGTTTCTACCCATGGGATGATGATGACAACCTCAGGATGGAAGAAAAGCTGCCAGACAAAGAATAATGTGCTATCGGACATAGGAATGTATTTGTACAGCACCACATCTCCATTAAATCATCCCATCACTTTTTACTAGCTGCTTTCACTTGGTTCCATTTTCAGGTTCAACTTCAAAAACTCCGTTCTCTGTGATGCTCCAGATCTCCACCAGTTTCCAAGTTGCCCTCCATTTCCGAGCTTCCAGCACTTTGCACAATCAGTTCTTACTCAGCTGCCAGTTCCCCGCACATTGTCAACGCGGACACAACTCTGGATATAGCTGACCGGGGGCAGTCAGATTTTTAAGTGGGGGGGAGATGATGAGCACGCTCCATGGCTATCAGTGTAATCCGGCAACTCTGAGACATTTCCGAGGTATTCCGGAACAGATAGCAAAACTCCGGAGCATTTCCAGGCATCTCCAAGGTTTTCCGAGCATTTCCAGGCATCTCCAAGGTTTTCCGAGCATTTTCCGTGCATTGCCAAGCATTTCTGGACATTGCCAACGTATTCCGAGCATTTTCCGAGCATTACCTGTTACAATTTGATCTTATCTAAAGATCTTATCTTATCTTATCTCTTATCTTATCTTATCTCTTATCTCATCAAGACGCGATCTCTTATCGGGTTATCGGACATCTTATCAGAAGATGACATAAGCAGGTCACGTGACATGACAGGTGTTGTACATGAGGATGGACATGAGGGATCCAGGAGGAGTAGGTGAGGCTGGGGGTATATAGGTAGTGTAGGAGCGTGTTGAGCCCCAGGCTCTTGATTGTCATTGTCGTAGACAGTGCAACAGAGTTTCTAGTTCCTTTCTGTCTTGTTTTCTATCTGGTTGTGTCTCTGGTCTATCGACCTTTTTGACATAATCAAGAGCCTACAGGACCATTGACACAAACGTTCAAATGCAACGAGGAACATTCTCATAAACGATGACTATCGAGTTAGTGAAGAGAGGAGTTGTCTGCATTACAGACAAGGACGTTGGGGCGAAAGTCCAGACTGACGCAGGTATGAACTTCAGTGCGCAGAGCGGGACCACTCTGGCAACACAAGTGCACTCACTGAGAGCGCCTGACCTCCCCAGGATAGTGGGTTGGGGGTACTGGCAGGTGGTGCACCGGAAGAGCTTGGGAAAACAAGCGAAACAAACTTCTGAGGAGCGCCGGGGTATCAAGGCTATGCAAAGACCCATATTGGTGAAGAGCTGGGCCCCCACCCCTCAGGAGTCAAGGAAAGGACTCAGCAGTGGGAAAAACCCGTCTAAGGTGACCCCTGGGAAGGCTCCTTGCGCAAGGGTGCTGAGAGACCTCGGCAAGCAGGAGTTTTTGTTACAGGGAATGATTGAGACAGAACGAGAGCACGCGTCATACACGAGATGGCGTGACCAAGAGTATCGCCACAAACAGCGAGCGGCGCGCCAACAGATTCCGGTACAGCATAACATGCATGTACTACGGTGGATGTTGCACACAGCCAGAGAGTGGAGACAGAAGCAAAGTGAGGAGACATGTCATCTTCTCGCCAAAGCTGACCGCGCGGCACGTGAAGAGCAAGATGACGCTTGGGCAGAAACTCCTGAAACAATGAGAGACAGAGCACGTAACATGCGAAAGAAAGGAGATGCAACAGACAGTGGAAGTCAAATGTGCCACACCCATTCCAACCCCTGTTAGACAGGACAGGGTTAGGAATGTGACAGAGGAGAAGTTCAGCACAAATGAACTTGCTGGATGACTACCAACCAAGAAGTCTTGGTCAAAACAACGTAAAGCTGCTGTAGAGTTGTATGAACATGCGTACGGACAATATGATGAGTTGATTGATAAACTTGAATCTATGAAGGGAGTAAGGATTGAATATGAACCCAAATGCTTGTACAACAGGGTGTTCATCCAGCAGAGCAATAAGGAGATAAGAATGCAAAAATCCAAATGGGAACAGGGCACGTTCATAGAACTAAAGAAAGTCGGCGGCACAGGGTTTGGCGATGGCCAAGACCTAGTGCTCGAAATAGGAATCGATATTCCTGTTTTGGCAAGTTATGTGAGGAGGGCGTTTGATTGCATGCCAAGAGACCTAGAGTTAGTGGCACGTCATTGATGCTTGTCGCATGAAGCACGGAACAAACTTCAACATGCGTTAAATGGCAACATCATGAAGCCACAACAGTACCAGAAGAACTGGAATTCCCCATATAGTCGGGTAAAACCAACAGAGAAGGCATTACCTACAATGCCAAAAGACTACGTTGGGAGAGGAGTACTACATGGCTGCCAAGGTCTTAGCATGAGATCTTTTATCGAAGCGTGTGGGGAAGAAACGCTAAAAACAGCATGAGCGTAGAGTTAAGAAGTGGACCAAAGCCGTAGATTCATGATTGCCCAGAAAACCAGGGATCTACAAACAAATGGCAGCAGATCCATGGAGAGAGAAAGGATACTGCTACATGTATCTCTTTCAACCATGATTCTACAATCAGTTTCAATGGCCGGCATACCCAACGGTAGAGCAGATCGCTGGGTGGGAGCGTAACCTTAGGAAAAACGATGTAAAGTTTATCCTAGAAGACGGAGAGGGGGAGAGAGTGTACCATGTACACCCTCATAACGAAAGGCCTGTGAGGATGCAGGATCTAGAGGAATACGATGATGAGCACACTCCGCGGCTATCAGTGTAATCCAGCAACTCCAAGACATTTCCAAGGTATTCCAGAACAGGTAGCAAAACTCCAGAGCATTTCCAGGCATCTCCAAGGTTTTCTGAGCATTTTCCGTGCATTGCCGAGCATTTCCGGACATTTCCAACGTATTCCGAGCATTACCGACGCATTTCCGAGCCAAACAGCAGAACTCTGACGCATTTCTGATATATTCCGGAGCGGAATGATTACCGATGCAAACTCCGGGCTCCAACCATTCGGGAACTATGGTAGAATGCCGAGGAATTGTACCAACCAGCTATGGAACAAGGACGGGCAGCAATTCAATCACTAACGGCACGGGCACTAGTTGATTGACAACTAGCTGAGGCAGGGTGGCCTTTCAGTTCAAGTTGCCATATATGGAAAGGATCGCCAAACATGTTGACAGTCGTCCAAGAGACTACTCGAGTAGCGGGAAGGTATAAAAAGGAGTTTTGGACTTAGTAGAAGAAGGATACCGTTACCCACAGTTACCGTTATAGTGCCGTTTGTTTTCACCGTGTCCTATCACTCTCGTTTAATACATTCTCTTTGACGTGATCCAATTCCCTCTCATTTGCCGGCATTGGACCAGCAACTCCGGACTTTCCCGCGCAACTCCGGACTTCATTTAACACACTCCAGCCTTTCCTTTGCAACTCTGGACTTGTTTAACTTGCTCCGGACTTTGTTTAAACCGCTCCGGACTTTCCCGCACCGCCCTGGACTTTACCACGCAACTCCGGACTTTACCGCACCGCTCCGGACTTTGTTTAAACCACTCCGGACTTTCCCGCACAACTCCGGACTTTCCCACACCACTCTGGACTTTACTGCACTGCTCTGGACTTTGTTCAAACCACTCTGGACTTTCCTTCGCAACTCCGGACTTTCCCGCACAACTCCGGACTTTGTTTAAACCACTCCGGACTTTCCTGCACCGCTCCGGACTTTCCCGCGCAGCTCCGGACTTTGTTAAACGCGCCCTGGCGTTCCCTCACACTCGGACTTTTGTTAGCACACTCGGACTTATTGCAGCCGTCTCCGGAGTTTATTGGGTTGGACGGGAATCTTCAGGACCTGCCACAAGCCACTCCCACTTGCATCTAACATCTCCATTAGACGGGGAGTAGACTTATCAATGATGTCATTTACGAGTGGGAACATATCGACGAAATTAAAGATTGGACCCAATGGAGAGACATCAAATTTGGAGCACAGAGAGATGAGGAGGTGGTGTATCCACGCAATCTCTTAACCATGACACAACGGGTAACAAGGCGAATGACCACACAACAGTATGGCAGACCTAGTGGAAATTGGTTCGTTGAACAGATTGCAGACCAGCTCAGAGACACGTTGAAGGCATATATCAACATGAATATCTGGGCACGACAAGTAAGACATGCGAACCAATCAATGCTACCGCCCACCGGGATATTCGAATTATACCCCGGAGACACAAGGACTATGCTACTTGTGGTTGTTCAAACCACAGTACTGGAAACGCATTCACATGGCCGAGAAACCCGTCGTGGAAACAAATCGCAGAGTATGAACCAGAAATGCGAGACACGGAGATTAGAGTAAGGGTGTCCCTAAATTGGGGATACATGAAATACCACATAGAGCAAGATGAGGAGGGACGCACAGCGGAAGATGTGCTAGAGGAGATGTCCAAAGGAGCAGGAAGACACGTACCAGTAGGATATATACACAGTAACGGATGCATTAATTTCGGCGTTCCTACTGTGCATCACAACATGGTTAACATTGTTCGCACCAACAGACATAAACCAAAGGTCGACTACAGGGGATTTAGAAAAGTGGTATACGAAGGCGATGGAGTTGAACAAAGCATGGAGGGATGCAAGAAAGTTTTACGGAGATGGAATCGGAAGACCAGGGCAAGGGCAGAACCAACAACGTGCATTGAACATGGGAACACAGAATACCCAGGACAAGGTAGCACCAAATTCTGGATCCTGAGGGAATGGAGCGACGTGAGGACCTCCACCCCAAGTGGCATCAGGGTCGGGCATGAGTGACCCCAATGCCATGGAAGTAGATAGAACGAGGAAACCAATCACCTGCTATAATTGTGGAAAAACGGGTCACATAGGCAGAGATTGTAAAGAGCCAAAGACAATCACTTGTTACAACTGTGGCAAGACAGGCCACATAAGCAAGGATTGCAAAGAAGCAAGGAATTGGAAGGGGAAGACACGGATTAGAGAAATGGGATGGAAAGAATACTTGGAAGACGTTACAGAAGAAGATAAGGAGGCCATAAGAGAGGCCATGGGTTTTTAAGAAGCTCGAAGGAAAACAGTTCCGATCCAACGAGCAAGGACTTTATTTCTACTGACTCACCATGTAATTATGATACAAAAAAGAATTCATGGGTTGAATTAAATCATATTGAGTACGAAATAAAGTCCAAGGAACAACAACAACAATTCAGAAATCTACCGATAAGTGTGGTAGAACCTCGCTTGAAGGCCTGGCAGACTCCGTGGATGGTGAGATGGATATGGGAATGACCACTTGGACAAGCTCTAGAATCTCTACGGAGGTGGACTCACGAGTCACGACTGGAGGAGGTAACTGAAGAACTAGTAAAGGATCTAAATAGAGCATCGGAAAGAGAAGCAATGTGGTACCTGAATCACTTGAAATGACAACCAAAATATGTCATAGGAACGGGAAAGAGACAAATGAATTTACCGTTGGTAGCAACTGACATAATGACAGGGCAATGCATATCGGTGACAGCATTGTTGGACTCGGGATGCACGGGGTCATGTGTAAACAGGGAATTCGTGCGGCGAAATAACTTGAACACCAGAAAACTCGCCCACCCCGTCCCTGTATATAATGCAGATGGATCCAAAAATATGGATGGCAAACTGTCAGAAATGGTCCAATTAAGAATCCAAGTGGGGACACACAAGGAGATCTGGGAATTTGGAGTGTCGTCACTCGGCAAAACAGACATATTCCTGGGATGCGATTGGCTCAGATATCACAACCCAGATGTAGATTGGCGAAAAAACATACTGAGTTTCAGTCAGTGTCCTGGCACATGCCAACAAGACACGAAGGTAGACGAGCCCGAGGAAGAGAGTGAAGGGGAGGACTACGAGGAAAACAGGATGCATTGGGAGGAAGGAGATCGATTATTGGTGGTAATGAAGGAAGATGTAGACGTGGAATGGATATGAGCCTACAAGTTGACGGCAACGAAAATAGCATCGGAGAATAAGAACAAGCGGACCCTAAGCGAAATCGTACCTGAGCACTATTTAAAACATCGGAAGGTGTTTGAAAAACAGACCTTCGATGAATTACCACCGAGGCGACCATGGGATCATGCTATCGAACTCATCCCAGGATCAAAACCATTAGATTGTAAAATCTATCCACTGAGCAAAGGAGAACAGGAGAAACTGGAAGAGTTTCTCCAGGAGAATCTAGATACAGGAAGGATCCGATCTAGCAAATCTCTGATGGCATCACCATTCTTCTTTGTAAAGAAAAAAGATGGATCATTGAGACCCGTACAAGACTACCGAAAGCTAAACGAGATGACGATAAAAAACCGATATCCACTACCATTGATATCAGAACTAGTGGACAAGTTATCTCATGCAAAAGTATTCTCGAAAATGGACATCCAATGGGGGTATAATAACATACGGATCAAAGAGGGAGATGAATGGAAAGCGGCATTCCGGACGAATAGAGGACTATTTGAACCCTTGGTCATGTTTTTTGGATTGACAAATTCACCGGCCACTTTCCAAACTATGATGAATGATCTATTCAGAGAAGAAATTGCAGAAGGATGGGTAGTCATCTACATGGATGATATTCTAGTATTCTCAATGGATCAGAAAAGTCACACGGAACATGTGAACAGAATATTAGCAAAACTGGAACAACACAAATTATCGTTAAAACCAGAGAAATGTTGGTTCAACAAGAAAACCATCGAATTTCTAGGGATCATAATTTCACATGATTCAATCAGTATGGACAAGGCAAAAGTCAAAGCAATAACTGAATGGCCGGTCCCACAATCCAAAAAACACGTACAACAGTTTTTAGGATTTGTGAACTTTTACAGAAGATTCGTGAGGGGATTTGCATCTGTGTCCAAACCGTTAACCAAATTAACGGGGAAGGAAGAATGGAAGTGGATGGAGGAACAACAGGGAGCTTTTGAAGAGCTTAAAAGAAGAGTGGCAGAAGAGGTTGTGCTGGCAATACCAGCAGACGAAGGACAATTCAGAGTAGAAGTTGACGCCATCAGACTTC